>CM053790.1:95387307-95757307 GCA_028749045.1 Cupressus sempervirens
CTCTCTCTCTCTCTCTCTCTCTCTCTCTCTCTCTCTCTCTCTGTGTGTGTGTGTGTGTGTGTGTGTGTGTGTGTGTGTGTGTGTGTGTGCGCGTGTGTGCGTGTGTGTATACACAAGCCATAATCCAGTTAAATGGGTATAGTTGTTGATTAGCTGGGTTGACTGCAAATTTGTGTGGAACTATAATAAGATTAGGTGCAATAAAATGAACAATCAATTTTTTCTAGCTAGTAGGGTCAAATAAAGTTTTCCAAGGTGACAAAATTGCATATGCAGATGCATCACTTGAATGCCAAGCATGAAGCACATTTTCCAATTTATAATGAATCATTTGATATAAAGGATCCATATGATGGCCCAACAATGGAAGCTAAAGATTTAACCATGCATGTATTGACACACTCTCCTTATGGGGATCCAAAGTATCTATTGTTGTTGTTAATTTGGGCATCACTATATGATCCAAAATGTTATCAAAACTCCTCCCATGTCTCCAAAAAATGTAGCATTAGTTTAGGGCCCCTTGGCTTTCAAGAATTTGTAGCATCTATTCTAAGTGCTAGAAGAATAACTCCAGTGAAGACTTGAGTGTAAAGAGTTGAAGAAGCAAGTTCTACTTCTATGTAAATGCCATAATTAAAAGGCTCATTCTCTTGTAGAAGCCTCTTCTAAAATGACATTATCTCTAAACCATGCAAAGGATGTTGAAGTGGTTCCCAACCTTAAAACACTCTTATGAGAAATGGAAAAGAAAATGTAGATGCAATACATATATTACTATGATTTATGCATATGTATGTATGTATACAATCCATAACCTATTTAAATGGGTCTAATTTCTAATCAACAAGGTTAATTACAAATTATTGTTGAACTGTCAACATATTAGGTACAATAAAATGAACAATCAACTGTTCCTAGCTAGCAGGATCAAAGTCAATTTTCCAAGGTGATAAAATTGTATATGCAGATGCATCACTTGAATGCCATGCATGAAGTGCATTCCCCAATTTATAATGAATGGTTGGACATAAAGGATCCATAGACAGTCCCAACAGTGGAAGCCAAGGATGTAATCATGCATGTATTGGCACACTCTCCCTGTGAGGATCCCATGTATCTACTTTTGCTACTACAATGGCAAAGCAAATTCAGATGCAATATATATATTACTATAAGCTATATAGAGGAATATGTAAAATAAACAAAAAGGAAAAGAAAACACAAAATTAATCATTCCCTAATTTTGTGTGTGTAAATGCCATAATCACGAGGCTCATTCTCTTGTCAAAACCTCTACCACAATGACATTACTTCTAAACCATGCAAAGGATGTAGATGTATGTATGTATGTATATAGACTAGGAAAAATGGGTAGAGATAATGTCATTGTTAATGTAGATTAAATTTCCCCTACATACATACATTATACATAGAAATATACATATTTTCCATTAACTCTACATTATTTGTGCAAGATTTTGAGGTAAGTCACTTAGCACAAGTTGAGTGAGTTTTATTGTCTTATTATTTGGATTCTGGAATATGTATATTGCTGCGCCAATTTTCTATTGTGCTAAGATGTAATAAGAACCTTAAAAAAGATCTATCTATGTATATACATACATACATACATACATACATAGATGCATGTATATATATGTCCATTCTCGATTTAGAGTGGTAGATTCTTATTTTGGATGTAATGGAAAAATGACATGCACTAGAAGATGAGAAAATGGTGTCACTTTTGTAGGTTTGGAACCTTTTTTTGTTCCTTAAAGATTGATCATTTCTTAAATATATTAGATGTTAATGGTGAATTTAGATGTTGGGGGGAGGGGAGGGGGTGGTGGGGCCAAATGAGCTTCTAGCTTCATGTGGTTGACCCTAATTAGTAGAGAATATTAAACTCTTCTTGAAACCAAGTGAAGCTCAATATTAACCCATGGTTGCATGAAAACTAACTAATAATAATAGAATTAATATTGTATTAGAGAGATACATATTCTAGACTCGATTATGAAATATATATACATAAACACACACACACACACACACACACATACATACATAAATTACATACATACATATATACATGCATGCATTCATGCATGCATGCATAGATACATTCATACATCTGCATCCTTTTCATGGTCTAGAGGTAATGTCATTGTTGCAGAGGCTTGGGCAAGAGAATGAGCCTCGTGACTATGGTATTTACACAAAAGCATAACTTTCTTCTTCAACTATTTACACTCAACTCTTCATTGAAGTTATTCTTCTAGTAGTCAGAATAACTGTTAAAATTTCCTAGGAGCCAAGAGACCATGAACCTATTGATCGAAGCCCCATGGTTTTATAGGGTGCTTCATTTGAAACCCCCTAGGCCTTTCCATTCAGCCATTCTTGGTGGCTAGGAAACAATTGAGGGTGCTTTGAATAAAGCCCCTCCTTAAAACTACTAAACAACCCAAATGACTTTGTTCAAAGCCTCTTTGCGAAAAACCCAAAAAAGGGCTTGCAATGAAGTCATTTTCGAGTGAAGCTTCCAAAAATGGAACTTTTTTAATTTATGCATAATTTCTATTAAATTTTCTTCTTTTTATGGCTTAGGTAAGGGGGAAATAAATTTAAACTTTGAAACTAAGTCTGGAAATGTGTTGTCCTTTTAATAAGCTTTGCAATGAATACATTTTTAGCATATATTGCATTTATTGTGATGTTTTATTTTTAATTTTATTAAATATAGGTTTTTTATCATTTTAGAAACCTCCATTTGAATCGTTGGGAAAAATAAAAAGTAAATAATAAAATTTTAAAAAATTATGATTATCAAAGCTATTGTATAAGCATTCTAGCCAGTTAAGAAATTTTGCATTTTGATATATATTAATCAAGTTATATTGATCAAAAGAAACCTATGTCTAAATTATCATTAGTTTCACTTCGTCACTAAATAAAACATATTTTTTTTTATGAAATTGAACAAAATAAAACAAATATTGCTACTTATTGATGTTACTATTCTAGCCCAAAAATAATTTTATAATTATGCTAATTTTAAAAAGCGTTATGTTGATCAAAACAACCATCACTTTTTAAAAATATCAAAAATTTAAAAAAATTTTAGAAACTAGATAGAAAATGCTAAAAATCACTAGTTTACATCATCATCAAATTCTTTATGGTTTTGTCATAATACGCATTTGAAAATCAAGCTTTTGTTAAAAATAACTACTTTAGTGTCAACCTTGTCCAAAAGGTGGGAACCATTACCATTTCCTGACCCTGGCAATACATTTTTTGGAGACATGGGAGGAGTTTTAATAACATTTTGGATCATATGTAGTGATGCCCGAATTAATAGCAGCAATAGATACTTGGGATCTTGACGAAGGGTGCTCCCCTTAATACCATAAACTCATAATAGAAACAAAGAAACAATAGTAAATGTGAGAATAGAATATAGACATTTTATTTGTGCCAGAAATGTGGTATTATAGAACTCACAAGTATAATATTCTAACCCACATGGGCACCTTTAGTACAATAATTTGCAAGAAAAGATGCAAACTATGACCCACTTTGTCCTAGAAAATGTTTGTGCCTTTCTTAAATAGGTAGTTCTATGCTACGCGAGAAGGTTCTAGATGCTCAAACTTAATACCTAGGCCTAAAAGACACTAAAAATACATATAGAGTTGTCCAAATACATCTTTAATAAATTATTTTAGAAATTTTAGTAGCCCAACTTTAGAAGGCCATAACTCATGAACCATTGCCATGATTGGCTATTATAAACACTTTTTAAAAATGCCAACTCTTGATCTATAGGCTTAAAGCTATGATTGTGCCCTTTTGCCAAGTTTTTGGACCTTATCTAGGCACTCTAAGACCTCCAATGGTGATCATGAATATTTTTTTTGCAAAATTTTCTACTAGAATTCTACAATAACTTCTTTGATACCAATGCTTGAGAAATGAGATTTTTATTGTAGGCTTATAACTCTAAAATGAACCTTATTGTAAAAAATGAGAACATTCCAAGGTTGAATGACAAACTTACTAAAAATATCAAGTTCCCATTAATGGTAACCACCCTTAGTCCTTATTAAAATAGAAAAATACTGAAAAGAAAATATTTTTGGTTGATGCAAGATTGCTCTTACACCCAAGATGCTCATGTATCAAACACCTAGCATAATTTGAGAAGTGACCCCATCACGCCTCAGGTGTTTAGAGGAAAACTAAGATGGTTAACCCCTTTTCTAGCCATGATGAATCCTCAACTAGTCTCCATTTTAATTTGACCAAATATTCTTCATAAGTTATGTTTTCAGTACTTTTTCCAACTCAACTATCTAGTATCTCTGCAATCTCCTTTGTAGTTGAACTATCAACTAGAATGGTCCACTACGCTTCTGCAACTTCATCGCCATCACTTCCTTCATACTACTTTATCAAATCTAAAATATTAAGTACTGGTGAAATATTCAATTTAGCAAGTAACTCCACTTCATAAGCATTTTTAGAATCATGTCTTTTCACTATCTTATGTGATACAAACTTCATCTTTAGCTTATTATATGTACCCACTAGAAAATGCTCCTTTCTCAAATGAACCATGACTTCATCTTCAATTTAAAATTCGTTATATCTCCTTTTCATATTTTCCTTAGCCTTATACTATGTATTTATCTTTATGATGTACTTACTCACCTCTTCATAGATGTTCTTCAAATGTTCAACAAAATCTTCTGCTTTAGCACTACTTATCTCTATATTATCCAACTGCCCCAATTTAGAAGCATTTTTGGAACTATTCCCATATACAATTTGGAATGGTGATTTACCAGTGCTCCTATTGATAGAATTATTATATGCAAATTCTTCCTATGGTAAAATCATATCCCATCCTTTTGGTTTATCTCCGACCAAGCATCTTAGCAAGTTTCTTAAACTGAAATTCATAGCTTCTATCTATCCATCAGTCTATGGATGATGTGATAAACTGAACTTAAAATCTATCTTCAACTTCTTCCACAATATATGCCTAAAATACCCAACAAATTTGGTATCTCAATCTAAAACTATACTCTTTGGCAGACCACGTAGTCTCACCATTTCTCTAAAAAACAACACTACTACATGAATAGTGTCACTAGTCTTCTTGCAAGGAATAAAATATGTCATCTTTAGAAACCTGTCAACCACCATAAAAATATAATCATGTCCCCACTATGTCCTCAGTAATCCAAGAACAAAATGCATGCTAAAATCCTCCCAAGGCTTCTCTGGTATAGGTAATGGCTAATACAACCCTATATTGTGCATCGCTCTTTTTGCCATCTAACATACTCTGTAATTTTGTACAAACTTCATCACATTTTTTTGCAACTATGGCTAGTAAAAATTTTCAGCAACCAAGGCTATGGTTTTATCTATGCTGAAATGTCTAGCCAATCCTCCACTATGCTTCTCCTTGATGAGATTCTCTCTCACTAAACTTATATAAATGCACAAATAGCTTCCTTTGAACAACATATTATCTTGGATCATGAAATCCAACCACTTTGTCCTGTCAAGTGTAATAGGGTCTATACGAGCCTCCTAGGCTTCACCAAAATCAAGATCATTTGGATATAATGTACTGAGTTCCTTGAACCCAACCACTTATATCTGCTTTTTTATTACCAAAAGTTGTCTTCTACTAAGAGCATCTACAACTTTGTTAGACCTCCCAATCCTATGTTTCAAAACAAATGTATAACTCTGCAAAAACTTAACCCACTTAAATGCCTTTAATTCAATTTTCCTTGACCATTCAAATATGGCAAAGCATGATGATCAATATAAAAAATAAACTCCATAGGAAGAAGATAGTGTCTCCACTTCTTCAATGCTTGAACTATAGCATAAAATTCCTGATCATAAACAAAATATTTTCCTTTTGCATCATTCAACTTCTCACTCAAATAAGCAATAGGTATACCTTCTTGGCTCAAAATAGCTCTTATTACAGTGCCACTAGCATGATAGTCTACTTGAAACATCTTGTTAAGATCAAGAAATGCTAAAATAGGCTACTCAATAACTTTTTGTTTCAATAGATTAAAACACCTATCTACTCCTCTAGTCCACTTAAACTCTTCCCTATCCCCTCTCATTGTTTCAGTCAAGGGTCCACAAATATTACTAAAATTTCTTACGAACTTTTTGTAAAATGTAGCCAGTCCATGAAAAGATCTTACCTCTATCACACACCTTGGAGTAGGCCATTCAAGGATAGCCTTCACTTTCTTTGGGTCTATTTTTAGAACTTCTCCTAAGACTATAAATACCAGATACACCAACTTCTTCTTTAGAAAACTGCACTTCTTTAGGCTTATCAACAACTTTTCTTTCCTCAACTTATCAAACACATTGTGAATATGAATCAAATGTTCCTCCAATGTCTTACTAAAGATCAATATATCATCTAAGTAAACAATGACAAACTGACACAAAAACTCATTTAGTACCTCATTCATGAGTTGCATGAAAGTGCTCAATAAATTGGTTAGCCCAAAAGGCATGACTAACCACTCATATAGTCCTTCCCTTGTCTTAAAAGTAGTCTATTACTCATCACCTTCTCTGATATGAATCTGATGGTACCCCCTCTTTAGATCTATCTTTGTGAAATACTTAGCTCCACTCACAAAATCTATGATATCATCCATCCTCAATAAAGGAAATATATGCTTGATTGTGATATTGTTGATAGCACAAAAATCTATGCACATCCTCCATTCTCCATTCTTCTTTGGTGTTAACACTACTAGTACAACACATGGACTCAGACTCTCTCAAATCAACCCTTTCTACAACAACTCATGAACTTGCCTATTCAACTCTTCACTTTTTGCTAGTGTCATTTTTTATGCTACCTTGTTTGGAAAATTGGCTCCTAGAACCAAATCCATCTAGTTACTAATCTTCCTCATTCTAGGAAATCCATTAGGTATATTATTAGATACAATATTAGAAACCTCTCCCATCATATCTGCAACTTCTACAGGTACCACCTCTACTTCTTCTTTACTATCTTTAGCAATTATAGAAAAAAAGATATGCTCATGCTTAATACCTTTAAGAAACTCTTTTGCATCAATAAAACATCTTTAGACTACACTACATACCATTTCTTCTTTATCCTTCAATGGCTTCAACTTATGGTTCACTCCATCCTTAGTTAGAGTGTAGGTATTTGCTTGCCCATTGTGTATAGTATGCCTATCAAACTGTCGTGGCCTACCCAAGAACATATGAAATATATCCATAGGTATGATATTACATAGTGTCTCATCTTGGTAGCTTCCAATCTTGAACTTCACTAAGCAGTTCTCATTGACCATGATCTTGTGGTCATCTTGCACCCAAGTAGTATGGTATGGATGTAAGTGTTTTTACCTCTTCAACTTCAACTTGGTGACCGTCATTTCTAACACTAGATTGTTAGTACTTCCACCATCAATTATCACATCATGACACTTATCTCCACATCTGAACCTTGTGTGAAACAAGCTCCTTCTTCGCTCAGGTTCATTCTCACCACTCAATAGGACTCTTTAGTTAACTAGGACTTCTCCTCTTTCAACATCTTTAGAATTTGTGGATCTAGCATCTTCATCAATGTGTACAACTCTCATCTAGCCTTCTTTTCTTTGATTAATCCTTCCTTGGTGCTAGGTACATTCAAATGTTCTATGTCCTTCTTCTTTGTAGTGAAGACATTTCCCATGGAAGCCCCCTCTTCTAGATCCTTGTCCTCTACCCCTTTCTCTCTGATCTCTATTATTTTGATCATGTAAATGAATGGAATTACTTTCCCTCTAGTTCTAATTACTACTTTGACTTTCATCCTTATTCAAATTTCAAATGTTTTACCCACCAACAGCTAGTGTCTAGAGTTAATATTATTATTTTTAAATACCCTATCAAACCTTATAATGTATTATGCAGCCAACAAGTCTTCCATCATTAGATCTAAAGAATATATACGGTTGGTGCTATCTCACCATGGGAGGTTGCACAGTGGATACGTTAGCGACATAGCGCCCTTCTGCTACATGTTCGGTGGGTCCACTTTTTCTCAATTGTTTCTATGGTGCCAGGTTTTGCCAGTTCCATGGTGGGCACCATGGAACTATCCAAAAATTGAGTTTCTTGTCGTTAGCGACATAGCGCCCTTCTGTCGCTTGTCGGTGGGTCCTAGGTATGCAGTCTTGCAAAGAGTTTGAGCACTGTAGATGTGAATTTGATCCATGGTTGGTGTCATGTTGCTATTGAGAGTTGCATGATAGATACCCATAACAACATAACGCCTCGGCGACGCATAGCATAGATGATGTAATGGGCCCACCCTTCTTCAAAGTGATAGTACATCTCATCCTTACTGGCAACTGTCAGACGGGTCAAAATACAATGGCATTTTTTCATTGGTCCATTCAGCCAGCTTGAGATGCAGTTGTACAATTTTGTGGACCACCATAGATTTAAGGAAAATCTATGACAAGCACTATCTCACTATGGAGAACTATGAGAATTTTAACCATAGTGATATAGCGCCCTTTCGCCATGTGGATCAGGGGGCTAGGTCTCACCAAGGTATGTGTGCCAAGGATTGCTAGGTGTCATTTGAGTGTGGTGCAGTTGTCAAGATGGTGCCAGGTATGATGGGCCGGGGTAGGAACAAGCATAGTATTACAATGAGTCTTCATGATCGTTAGATTTTAGGAAGATTGATGGTTGACATTATCGCATTATTGAAAGTTGCACACTATATACCATAGCGACATAGCACCTTAGTGACACATGCAAGGTGGGCCTGTGTTATTTTGTGAACCTCAAGGATGATGCCAGGTTGTGCTAGGTAGATACCATGTGTGTTGACAGCATTTCATGGGCCTAGAAGTTGAAAAGCAAAGCTCAAAACACGATGAGTCTTCACGATCATCAGATTAAGAAAGATCAATGATGAGTGCTATCTCGCTATGGAGAACTATGAGAATTTTAACCATAGTGACATAGTGCCTTGGTGACACATGTCTTGCAGGCCCAGCCAAGTTTGATAATTAACAGCTGGCAGTTAGTGTAACCGTCGTAGCTAGAGTTTGAGGAGTTGGCGTGATTAGTGATGAAGAGATGGTAAATTATGTAGGACTTCCATCAGGTGGCAAAATAAAAAGAGGCCATTAGTCTACATGGTCTATCCTACTTACAGAAACAGGTTGACTCACTGACTCTGCTGATTCACAACCCAAAAAAAAATGAAGGTAATCATTTTTGTTGTGCGATCTGATCTTCATGATTGATTCCAACTACCATGAAATGAATGCAAAATGAGAAGAACACTCCACCACCCATCTTTTGATCCATCTACCAGGTTAGAGTGCAATTATGGCATAGTTTTTATCTTCTCAGGGCCCTATTCCAAATCATTGTGTCTGGATCCACATCTAGATCAGATTTCCCCTTGATTGTTCTCTACAGAACTTAATGGTAGGTAGCTCCAAAGTCACTTCAGCTGGAAGAGATCTCAGTTATGCCTGAACTATAAAGGCAACTTTTGTAGATCTTGTTGCGGTCAGACCTTTCTCTAGCTTTTCTCTGCTGTTGCTCTGCAATTCTAGTGTAAATTCCCCTATGCCTCTGAACTGTATGATTCTCTATTTTATCTACTTCAACCATTGGTATGAAAGTAAAAGAACCCTTTGCATACACCATTGTTTTGTGAAAGTCCATAATCTACATGACTGTATCTCTATTAGCTTGTGAATGGTATATAAGTGAATCTCTCTTTCCTTGTGACATTCATCTTGATCATCTTGATCTACATGTGGTTATTTGATTAAAGTAAGTCTAAATGTGTATATCCTTAGTTTCATTCTAGTTCAATAGTGCATATATGGGTAGAGATTGGTCTAAACACTCTATTTTGGTACATCGCCTCTTTAGATTAGGCTAGGTAGATTTGTTTCATGCTCTCCTTCTCCCTTTTCCCCTCCAAGAGTAGTTAGGTGCACCCTGATAGTAAGAGGAAGCCAACCTTCTCTGGAGACTCAACCTCATAGTTCAAGTCCCACAGCTTGGAGGTTGTTTCCATGTTTCACTAGGTTGTTCTCATGCATAGGCTCTAGACAATGGTGCAAACCTAGGTGACAACAATTTTTGGCACACCCGATGAGACAACATCTCAAAAAATTTCAAGTCTACTAGTGTCAAAAGGGAAGATTTCAAGATTAATACTGAAGAGATAGTATTGGCTTCATTGTTTAAGCCTTCAAGAGGCTCATTCTTCAAAGTACTTGGTGACTCTAAGCTTCAAACACATATATAGTTCAAGGCCAAAGTTGCAGTGATTCATGCCCAAAGCTGAGACAAGGATATCTTCTAGAGGTAATTTTCAATACCAAAAGATTTCATTTTCAAACCCTAGAAGAAGGAAGACTAGAATATCCTTATCACCAGTTAGGAGCATAGTAGTAAAAAATACTCCTGCAAGATCTATCTCTACTCCTCCTGCCGTTAGATTTCAACCTAGACTGCCATCAACACATATCAATAGATCACTTGTCTATATGGCATTTCGTAGAGCTCATACTTTTTCCACCTTTAATGGTGGGAGCCCTCTCTTGTTAGCCCAAAGACATGACATACTAGTAGCTGCACTCAAAAGTATACCAGAATTTACTGGTGAAACTTCTACCTCCCCCTCAAAACACATTCAAGAGGTTGCAAATGTCTGCAATATCCATGGCATTACAGAGGATGATGTTGTAGTTAGGCTCCTAGCCTCATCCTTGAAAGGAAAAGTACTACAATGGTATAGAGGTTTAGCTCATGGTTCTATAATAGATTGGGATGGATTAGGAGCAGGATTGTGCAAACATTTTGAGGATAAGAGTGACTATTTTTCACTTTTAGAGTAGTTGACTACTATAAAAAGAGCCCCCCATGAATGTATGACTGATTTTAACTATAGATTCCAAAAGACGTGCGATAGAATACCTACTTCAGTGAAGCCTACCCCTAGTGATGCCTTCTTGCATTACCTTAGAGCTTTTAATAGCGACATTGCCACTACAATCCAAACTATGGGAGGAGATACCTTGCCTAATGTTTATGACATAGCAATAAGGGTGGAAAACATCTTGATACAAGGAGGTAAGTTAGCTCCAAGGCCTCCTATGCCTTTCTTCCCTAATGTTCCAAATCATCAACTAGCAATGGCTCCCCTTCCCATAGCTTCTATATCACAATCCCTTACTCTAGTCTCTTAAGCTTCCACATCCTCACATGGGATAGATGAAATCAAGGAGATGATGCAATCTATGATGCAGAACATGGAAAAAAGAGACAAGAACCTTGGTAAAATATTTCAAGATCAAGGGAGGATGTTAGAAGACCAAGGAAGGAGGTTGGAGGATAATTTCTCTATGATGCAGAAAGTGAGCAACAAAGTGGTGACTTTAGAAAGATAGCAAGATTAAGGTAGTAAGCTCATCAATTGTAATATCAAACTCTAGATAGTGGTAGGCCTCAAAATCCTAATCATTGGAACCATTCTTTTGATCAGAGTAGGCAGGGTGGCCAGGCTTCAACCTCAAATGTAAACCAAAGTAGGGCCATAGTCCATCAAAACAATATGGCTCAAGATCAAGATTTTTGTCCCTCCTATAACTACTCATATGCCTATTGTATGTGTCAAAAGGATGAATCTTATCTGGCCTTGACAGTCCAAGAACCTATAGCAAAAAAAGAATACAAGGAGGACCAATTTAGGGATGCCTCAGATATGCAAAGACAGGGTGATTGCTCTTTTATGAATCATCAGATGGAGGAGCATTGTAATGTAAAACAGGATTGCATTGCTCATAATACTAGAAGCAAAAGAAGAGCTATGGAAGATGTTGTACCTCCTCCTCCCAATCAGGCCTCAACTTCAAATATAGTACCTCATGAGCAACCAAAAAATAATTAATCAAGTGCCTTTCAGCAGCAAAGGCAAAACCATGGCAGAAATGATACAAGTGATCCTCAAGCCATCCCATCACAACCTCATATAGTTGTAGCCCCTAAGGTTTCTACCAAAACACCTACTATGTCATTCAGTGTGGTAGAGAAAATAAAGAAGACAAATGTGAATATATCGATGTTGGAAGTTGTTGCTACTATACCAATGCAAAGGAGGTTGTTGCAGGAAGAGTTAGAAAGAATTGAACCAAAGGATCAGACACTTAGCATGGAAAGTGCCACAAGACTAGTACAACCATCAAGGGAGGAAGAAACAAGTAAAAGGGTTAGACCTCCTCCATTCTATGTTTCCCTAATTATAGGAGGAAAACTAGTCCATAATTACATGATTGATTCATGGGCCAGTAGTTCAGTGATGCCTAGGTGCGTTGCTGATGCTTTGGGAATGAAATATGAGCTCATTGTTAGGGATGTATTATAGTTGGATGGTAGTACTGTCAAGATTGTAGGGATCCTTAAGAATGTGGAGATGGCCCTACATGCATGCTCTAGTTGTACTGTAACCCAAGATATCTCTATTGCTAAAGTCAAGCCATATTTTGCCATCTGTCTATCAAGAGACTTTACTGCCAAAATAGATGGTTTCATATCCTCTGATTGGTCATATATGTCTTTTAGAACCAAATATGGAGCCAATGCTTCAATCAGAGCAGAGCCTCAAGCCCTCCATCATACTAAATCTTACACCCCCAACCCCATCAACATGAATTGCCCTATTCTAGAGATGGATGAGAATGACATAGTGAAGGAGCCCACCACTCCCCTAGCAGAGATATCTAATTTCTTCTTGGATGAGTGGGCTAACGCATATCAATTTGACCCTATGCCAGAGATCCTCGAGACAGGTCTCAGTACATATTGTATATTGGAAAATGATGCCTCGGTTCCCAATCTTTAGGATGCTAAAGAAGATTAAAGTGGGATATGGAGTATTTACTTTGATGGATCAAGGAATAAAAATGGATCAAGAGCTGGTGTAATGTTAATTTCCCCTTCACAAATAAGGTATTACTTCTCCTTTAGGCTCCAATTCAGTTGCACCAATAATGTGGCCGAGTATGAATCCTTGATCCAAGGTCTCTTACTTGCTTAAAAAAGAGGAATTAAAGCCTTAAGGGTCTATGGAGATAGTGAGTTGGTGGTTAATCAAGCGAGAAATCAGAATATTGCCAAAAATGGTTTACTCAAGTCTTATAAACATAGAGTTTGGGATTTTCTTGAGGGTTTCAATGCATTTAACATCCAAAGAATCCCTAGAAAAGAAAATAGACATGCTGATAGACTTGCAGCAATAGGTGCATCTTATGATGTGCCAGGGAATCTTGAGGAGGAGAAGAAGCAACAAATCAGAGTGGTAGTAAGGCCTGCCATCCCTGACAATAACACCCACTAGAAAGTCTTTGAGTCTGATGAGTAAATTGTCAGCTTCTTGTAGAATGAGGCAGAATTTTCAGAGAGAAATTAGTCAAGACTGCAAGATCAGTATGGTGATCAGATCATTAATCTCAGTTCTAACAAGATGCCTAAAGGTCTCATTACTTTAGAGAGTGTTTTTAATCCTAATGATCAAGAAAAGGGCAGGGCCATGAACCTAGCTATTGATGAGGGTGACCATACTCCAGTCATGGTTGCTAATGGAAAATCCTTAAACATGGGGAAGGTATGTTCTAAAATTGAACAAGAAAATTTTATTCATCTATGTCAGGAATTTAATGATATATTTCCTTGGACATATGATGACTTAAAGGGTTTTGACCCAAGGTTATTTCAGTATACCATAGATTTAGTTGATGATGCAAAACCAGTAAGACAAAAACAAAGAACAGTGAATCCCAAGATTGAACCATTAATGAGAAAAGAGCTATCCAAATTGCTTGAGGCCCACATAATTTTTCCTATCAAACACTCATCATGGGCAGCAAACCTTGTCCCTGTTAGGAAGAAGAATGGGGAAATTAGATTGTGTGTGGACTTTAGGGACCTTAACCAAGCTTCCCTTAAAGATCCCCATCCTCTCCCTTCTATGGACAAAATTTTGTCCAAGGTTAGTGGTTCAAAGAGATTCTCATTTCTTGATGGATTCTCTGGTTACAATCAAGTACTGGTTAAAGAGTCTGACAGGTACAAGACTGCATTTACCACTAAATGGAGTACCTATGCTTTTTGTAAGATGCCATTTGGGCTAACCAATGTAGGTGCTACATTTCAGAAGGCAATGGAGATGGCCTTCAAGAAATTGATTGACAAGTTTGTCTTAGTTTACCTTGACGATATCACTATGTATTCAAAGGATGTAAATAATCATTTTGATCATCTCAGACAGGTATTCTTAAGATGTAGAGAGTTTAAGGTTTTCCTTAACCCAAGCAAGTGTGTCTTTGCTACTAACCAAGGAAAATTATTAGGGCATATTGAATCTAAGAATGGCTTAACCATTGATCTAGAGAGAACAAAAGCAATACTTGCCCTTCCTCTTCCTAAACACAAGAAAGGGCTGCAAAGTTTCCTAGGCAAGATAAATTTTGTGAGAAGATTTATCCCAAATCTTGCTACCATGGTGAAACCCCTTACAGCTATGCTTAGGAAAGGTATGGTCTTTGCATGGACAAAGGAAGGGAAAGAAAGTTTTGAAGAGATCAAGACAACCATAGCCTCAACCCCTACTCTCATGAACCCAAAATTTGAGAAGAATTTCATTCTTTACACCTTAGGTGGTGAGTCAAGCATTTCTGCTATCTTGACTCAAACAAATGACAAGAATGAAGAACAAACCATAGCTTTCTTTAGTGAAGGGCTTAAGGAATATGAAGATAGGTACATTTATGTAGAGAAGCAAGCCCTTGCAGTCATCAAAGCTTTAAGGAAATTCAGACACCTCCTGTCCCATAACAAGATTCATTTGTTAGTACCCCATGCCAGTGTGAAGGGTTTCCTTTTGAGGAAAGATATTAGTGAGAAAAGAGCTAGTTGGATTACAAGAGTGATGGAGTATGATGTCGATATCCAAGTCACTAAGCTGGTAAGAGGTAAAGGATTGTGTAAGTAGATGTTATCATCTCAAAAGCTTGATGAAGAAGTTGTCATGATATTAATAGAAGAACAAGGAGCAAGAAATGATGGCCCAAGGAATTGGATGGATGACATGAAGAATTTCTTATTAGGGAATGGATACCCTCAAGGATTAGAGAAAGCTAAAAGGAGACAGTATAGGCTACAGTCAATTCCTTATGTCATAGTTGATGATATCCTTTTTAGAAGAGATTTTAATGGAGCCCTATTAAGGCGCCTTGATATAAACTAGGCTGAAAGAATGATCAAGGAACTTCATGATGGTCCTGATGGTGGCCACTTCTCAACTAGAACAACTGCAATGAAGATCATGACGGCTAGTTATTACTGGCAATCTCTATTCCATGACTGTCATAAGTATGTAATGAAGTGTGAAAAATGTGCCTTCTTCTCTGGCAAACAAAGACTTGCAGCTCTTCCCCTCCATCCTATCTAGGTGGATCAACCTTTTTCTCAATGGGGGTTGGTTTTCTTAGGCCCTATCAATCCTCCTTCCAGTTCAGGTCAAAAATGGATTTTAGCTACTACAGATTACTTTACCAGGTGGACAGAGGCAGTGGCATTGAAGGATGCCATCAAGTCTTTAGTTTTTGAGTTCCTTGATGGAATTGTGACTAGGTTTGGTGCCCCTTCAACCATTATTTCAGATAATGCCAAGTCTTTTTTTGGAGCTCAGATTTGTGCATGGGTAGTGGATCATAATATCTATATGAGCACATCCTCAAATTACTATCCTCAAGGTAATGGTTTGGCCAAGTTATCCAACAAGAACCTAATTATGATCATGAAAAGGACGATAGAGGATAATCAGAAGTGTTGGCATAAGAGGTTGAAGACTGCACTGTGGGCTGATAGGATAACACCTAAAATATCAATAGAGAATTCACCATTTGTGTTGGTATATGGTAGAGAAGCAAGCCTTCCAATTTCATTGGAGTTTTCAGCCCTAGAACTAGCTAATTAGCTGGAGTTAATTGAGGATGATGCCATGACAGTGAGAATGGCAAAATTGATGGAGCTAGAAGAAAAGAGAAATCAGGCCATGTAGACCCTAGAGGCACACTAGTAGTAGGTGAAGAGGAGTTTTGACAAGAAGGATAGGGTCAGGATCTTCAGGGAGGGAGATTTGGTTCTGAAGTGGGATGTAGATAGGGAAAAACTAGGAAGACACTCAACGTTTGATGCATTGTGGAGTGGTCCTTATCTAATTATCAGTTACAAGTAGGCCAATGCTTTCTAGTTAGGCAGACCTGATGGTGAGATTCTACCCATCCTAGTCAATGGGATTTACCTTAAGCCATTTTTCTAATAGGGTTTGAGGTTCCATGTATATAGTTCATTTAGTTTTGTTCCTTTTTGTTCCCTATTTTCCAAGAAGTGTACGAGCATAGGGTTGTCTCTCTCTGAGATAGTAGGTTTTCAAAATTTTGAAGATTGTAGGGAGTTTTGGTCTCTGGTTCCAGTTGCAGAGACAGTGATTTTTGGGTTTTTCTCTCAGAAGTAGGGTTAGGGTTTCGCAATGTACAGGATCCACATCTTTTTGACTCTATAGCCCAATGGATGCTTTAGGCCACTGGTCTTATGCATAGCAGGCCCACATCCCCTGTGAGTCACCAAAAGTATTATCATCTTTTATGCCCCGCCAAGTTTAAAATCTCAAATATTTTACCTACCAACGGCTAGTGTGCAAAGTTAATATTTTTTATTTTAAATACTCGATCAAACCTTATAATGTGTTCTGTGGCCCGCAAGTCTTCCATTGTTAGATCTAAAGAATATCTATGATTGGCGCTATCTCACCATGGGAGGTTGCACGGTGGATATTTTAGCGACATAGCACCCTTTTGCCACGTGTCCAGTGGGTCCCCTTTTTCTCAATTCTTTCTCTAGTGCCAAGTTTTTCCAATTCCACAATGGATGCCATGGCGCTATCAAAAAATCCAAGCTTCTCACCGTTAGCGACATAGTGCCCTTCTGCCACGTGTCGGTGGGTCCTAGGTATGTAGTCCTGCAAAGAGTTTGAGTGTCGTAGATGTGAATTTGTTCCATGGTTTGTGTCATGTCGCTATTGAGAGTTGCATGATAGATGCCCATAGCGACATAATGCCTCGGTGAGATGCGGCATAGATGACGTAATGGGCCCACCCTTCTTCAAAGTGATAGTACATCTCATCCTTAGTGGCAGTTGTTAGATGGGTCAAAATATGGTGGCATTTTTTCATTGGTCCATTTAGCTAGCTCGAGACACAGTTGTACAGTTTTGTGGACCACTGTAGATCTAAGGCAGATCTACGGCAGGCGCTATCTCGCTATGGAGAATTGTGAGAATTTTAACCATAGCGACATAGCGCCCTTTTGCCACATGGATCAGGGGGCTAGGTCTCACCAAGGTATGTGTGCCATGGATTGCCAGGTGTCATTCGAGTGTGGTGCAGTTGCCAAGATGGTGCTAGGTATGATGGGCTCAAGTAGAAACAAGCATAGTATTATGACGAGTCTTCACGATCGTCAGATTTTAGGAAGATCGATGGTTGGCATTATCACGCTATTGGAAGTTGCACACTATATACCATAGCAACATAGAACCTTAGTGACACATGCAAGGTGGGCTTGTGTTATCGCATGAACCTCAAGGATGATGCCAGGTTGTGCCAAGTAGATACCAAGTGTGCTGACAGTATTTCACAAGCCCAGAAGTTGAAAAGCAAAGCGCGGAACATGATGAGTCTTCACGATTGTTAGATTAAGAAAGATCAATGATGGGCGCTATCTCGCTATGGAGAACTATGAGAATTTTAACCATAGCAACATAGCACCTTGGTGATATGTGTCTTGCAGGCCTGGCCAAGGTTGATAGTTAACAGCTGGTAGTTAGTGTCACCGTCGTAGCTAGAGTTTGAGGAGTTGGTGTGGTTAGTGATGAAGAGATGGTCAACTATTTAGGACTTCCGCGAGGTGGAAAAATAAAATGAGGCTATTGGTCCACGTCGTCCATCTTGCTTACAGAAACAGGTTGACTCACTGACTCTGCTGATTCACAACCCAAAAAAAAATGAAGGTAATCATTTTTGTTGCATGATCTAATCTTCATGATCGATTCCAACTACCATGAAATGAATGCAAAACAAGAAGAACACTCCACCACCTATCTTTTGATCCATCTACCAGGTTAGAGCATAGTTATGGCACCGTTTCGGTCTTCTTAGGGCCCTATTCCAAATCATTGTGTCTAGATCCACATCCAGATCAGATTTCCCCTTGATTGTTCTCTGCAGAACTTAATGGCAGGTAGCTGGGACGTCACTTCAGCTGGAAGAGATCTCAGTTATGCCTAAACTATAAAGGAAACTTTTGTAGATTTTGTTGCAGTCAGACCTTTCTCTATCTTTTCTTTGCTATTTCTCAACAATTCTATTGTAAATTCCCTTGTGCCTCTAAACTGTATGATTCTCTATTTTATCTCCTTCAACCATTGGTATGAAAGTGCAAGAACTCTTTGCCTTCACCATTATTTTGTGAAAGTTCTTAATCTACATGACTATATCTCTATTGGCTTGTGAATGGTATATAAGTGAATTTCTCTTTCCTTGTGACATTCATCTTGATCATCTTGATCTGTATGTGCTTATTTGATTAAAGTAAGTCTGAATGTGTATATCCTTAGTTTTATTCTGGTTCAATAGTGCATATATGGGCCGAGATTGGTCTGAACACTCTATTTTGTTGCATCACCTCTTTAGATTAGGCTAGGTAGATTTGTTTCATGCTCTCCTTCTCCCTTTTCCCCTCCAAGATTCGTTAGGTGCACCCTGATAGTAAGAGGAAGTCGGCCTTCTTCGAAGACTCAACCTCACAGTTCAAGTCCCACAGCTTGGAGGTTGTTTCTATGTTTCACTAGGTTGTCCTCATGCATAGGCTCTGGACAAGGGTGCAAACCTAAGTGAAAAAAAACACCATAAGATTATCCACAAAATCTTCCACTACAACCTCTTCCACTATTCTTAATATCAAACTTCTTGGTCAATTTCTCCTCAAATCTTAGGAAAAAATGGCATGCATCCTCAATATTGTTCATTTGAACTAGAATTAGCTCATCCTAAATGCTTGGCTTTAACACATTAAGATAATAGGTAAATTTCTCCTTATCAGCTTCTACATAAATAGTTCTAATGATAACTTGGTAGAACTCTTCTGTATACTCTTGAATAGATTTTCCCACTTTCTTCAATCCTTGCATTTTCATCAACAAATCAAGCTCATAATCCATGGGAATGAATTTTTTCTTTAGTTTAGCTACCATCTATTCCCATCTAGCGATTGTGTCCTTTCCCTTTCTATTTTACTCTAGCTAAACCTCCTAGCACTAGATCTTTGTTTGTCCCTTTAGTTTTGCCTTCGCAAACTTAAGCCTATCAAGATCTTTAATATCTTCATACTCAAAGTACTCCTCCAGTTAATTCATCCAATCGATCAACTCCTTTGGATTAAGATTTCTCAAAAATGTGGGAACTTCAAACTTACATCTTTTTCCAATCTTGGAGATGGCCATAAAATGCCTCTCTTCCTCTAGGTTTAGAATGGCTTTTGATCTGGCATTTTCTTCTACTTCATCCTCATCCTCACTCTCATCTCTTATAGAAAGATTTATTTCTCTATTCATTTGTTTTTCCAATGCTTGCATTTTACTTTGGAGGGCTTGAAAACCCTCAATTGTAACACCTATAACTATTCTGCCACACTCTCTTTCTAGAGGCATTTTTACACTTCTACTAAAACCTTAGTGCAAACTACCTCACAATCAGCAATCTATCTACACACTCAGCCCAAACCATGGTTCTAGTGTGAACTACCTCACAATTCATGATCTATCCACACACTCAAGAACTTTAGCTCTAATACCACTTGATGAAGGTTGCTCTCCTTACTACCATAAACTCATAATAGAAATAAAGAAACAATAACAAATGTAAGAACAAAATATGGAATTCTTATTTATGTTATAAATGTGGTATTACAGAGTTCATAAGTATAATATTCTAACCAACATGGGCAACTTCAATATACTAATTTGCAAGACAAGCTACCAACTATCACCTAGAGCTGTCTTAGACAATGTTTGGGCCTTTCTTAAATAGGTAATTTTATTCTACTCGAGAAGGTTATAGATGCTCAAATTTAATAGCTAGGGCTGATAAAACCTAACAATACATGTACAGTTAGCCAAATACATCTTTGACAAATTATTTATAAATTTTGGTAGCCCAACTTTGGAAGGCCATAACTCATGAATGGTTGCTCTAATTTGCTATTATAACCACTTTTCAGAAATGCCAGATCTTAATATATAGGCTCACAACTAAGCTGGTGAATTTTTATCGAGTTTTTAGGCCTCATTAAAGCACTCTAAGGCCTCCAAAAAAGAGCTTGAATATTTTTCTACAAATGTTTCCATCAAAAATCTGCAATAACTTCTTTGATACTAATGCTTGAGCAATGAGAATTTTATGTTAGGCTTACAACTCTAAAATGAACCTTCCTATAGAAAATGAGAAAATTCTAAGATTGTATGACAAACTTACTAAAAATATCAAGTTTTCATAAATAGTAACCACCCTTAGTCCTTATTAAAATAGAAAAAGACTAAAAAGAAAACATTTTTTGTTTACACCCAGGATGCTCCTACATGAGATCCTTATAGGGAGAGTGTGTCAATACATACATAGTTACATCCTTGGCTTCCATTGTTGGGCTAGCATATGGGTCCTTTATCTTGAACCATTTGTTATAAATTGGGGAATGTGCTTCATGTCTAGCATTCAAGTGATGCATATGCATATGCAATTTTCTCACCTTAGAAAACTATATTTGATCTTTCTAGCTAGGAATAGTTGATTGTTCATTCTATCATACCTAATCTTATTATAGTTCTAAGGAATTTGTAATCAACCTAGCTAATCTACAACAAGAGCAATTTAGGTGTGATATGGCTCGGGCATGTGCTATTCCCATTTATCATATGGTTGCAATGTTGGAGGAAAAAAAATTTCTAAAGTGGCAGTAGGTTTTGTATCATTGGCTTTGTTCAAGTCCTGATTTTAATGAAGTAACAAAGTGATTTTTAGGATGAAAAGGACTATTTCACCCCAAGCTTTATTATTTTTTTGTTGTTTTAAGATCTCTTTGTTTATATACATATAGACTAACATAGATACATACACATATATATACATATATTTATATATGTATACATACATACATACATACATACATACATACATACATACATACATACATACATACATACATATATAGAGATCACAAGGGCATGGTAATGAAATGTAATGATCATAGAACTTGTAATCATCATACTTTTGTAAGAAGTCAAGATGATACAGAGCCTAGAAGGATTCAGATATTGGGAGAAAGAAGCAATTGGGTTAGAGATGCTAAGAGTGGTAGATGACATTCTAGTATAGACTATAGGCATGTGAATAATAGTGAGAAAGGCATAAAATCTATGAATGAAGTCCCTAAGAAAAGAGATTTAGACAGTGAATCATTTGAGAGGATACTAGAAAAAAGGAAAAAAAAGAGAAGATATGATCATGAACATGATGGTGAAAATAAAAACTAGGGACATAATGTAATGAATTTAGAGAAATATAATAAAAATTCTATGAAAGGTTCTGATTAAAGGAATGATATTTATTGTGGTACCCAACACAATGATATTATATATGATGTAGAGGGAAATACAACAACATAGATATGGAAAAGAAATTTTTTGATGATAGAACTAATAAGCATCATACCTTTGTTAAAAGTGTAGATGATATATATCCTAGAAGGGTTAAGGCAAGGAGAGAAAGAAGTAATTGGGGTAGAGATGTTGAGGGTGATAGGTGGCATTATAGTATAGACTATAGGCATCTGGATCATAGACCTTGAACTTCTCATCATTGCATAAGAAGATATGAAGGAGAGAGTGGTGGGAATATTTGTAAGACTAAATTTGATAAGAGAGATTCCTAAAATCTTGACAAGACTTGAAAAAATATATGAGAATAAATGATGAAATTGATAAGATATGTGTATTTAGAGGTAAAAAGAATAAGGAAGATAGTAATAAATATGATTGTTAATTCAACAATTATAAAAACATAATAGTCAAAGAATGTTTGCACGAGCCTATAAGCTCCTTGAGCTATAATTTTGTAAAATTTAGTATGTACATGATATTTCTTTTCTCTTTCTATAGACATGTTACTAAGAAGTAAACACTTTTATATTTTAGTTTTCCATTGACTCATAATTGAGAATGGTGGGTTATATATTAGAATTTGGTAATTGCAAGATTTTTTCTCTCTATATTTCAAAAAAGATTTTTATTTGTAAATTGACCAAACAATATTTATGGGCTTGCCATTTTGAAAATAATTAGAAATTTGTTTGATTAATATCAATAATATACTTCACTTAAAACTTTGTTTTTACCTTAAATGCATCATGTAACGAGAAATTTTGTTTGAAAAGTTTATGCGCCACTCATTTTTTGGTGGCACTATTTCTTAAGTTATTGAAAGTTAACTTCTTGTTGGTTCATGGTGGATTATAATGTATCTAAAAGGAAATAGTGAATTTTTCAAGGTTTCATGTCAAACTACTTGTTACTTATAAGCTATTACTAAAAATGAAAATGTAGGTAGTAGTGACAATTCTCACTCCTGCAATAACATTGTTACTAAAGTATTCATTAAAGAAAACTTGTAATGAAAAAGAAACAATAGTGGAGAGTTTTGCATAAACCTACAATGCACTGTTATTTGGTGAAATATAAAAAAAACATATATCCTTCATCAAACAGGTCTTTTTCTTTGTGTTCTCATTCATTAAGTTAAGCAACCAAGTATGTAATATGCTTAAGCATGTGATAATAAAAACTACTAATTCTACACTATGAAATATGCTTAAGCATGTGTTAATTAAAACTACTAAGTTTACACTATTCAATGGCTCAATTAATGGAGCACACAGACAACATTGCCCCTTGTACATGAAAATTTGGCAACTAATTTCAAATGCTATGAATCAATTACTAATTGTATCATATATACATAAATACATACATACATACATACTATTGGAAATATATGATAGGCTAAGTTACTAAGAGGAGAGGGGTAAATTAGTAACCAATAAAGCTTAATCTTTATTTACTAATTAATCCTTCATGTATATTTTGATCTAATTTCATGGATGAAAAATTGAAAGAATTAAAATATTCATAACACTTTGACACAGAATATGGTGACCCAAAAACCTTCCAAATAGAAAGTAAAATTGGGGTGGAGATGATACCCACAAGCTTTAGTACTACAATATAAAGTTGACCTGTTAAGGCTTAAAATGATCACTTCTAATGATCTTCCATGTTAGGAGAAATAAAGACTCCTAAGTCCACATTACAAAAGGATTTACAAACATACAATGAAGTATGCACTCAGTAAAGAGATTTACAAAAGACTGTTAAATCTACCTTGTGAAAGGATTTAATTGTTCCACCTATTAGGATGAACCAGTGGCTGATATTTGATCTGCAATTTGATTTGTTGAATGAGATTCCTTTGAGTGTAATGATCACCTTGTTGTGATAGATAAATCTTTGCTGCTCCTTATATTTTTGTAGTATTTTACTTTGCACTTCTACTCTTTTCAACATGCTTACAATACTTCACTTCCTTGGATGTGATACAATATATTACATATATACCAATCCAAATTACAATTCATCAAAGTTAGCTACAATATAATTTTCACCAAAATACTCAAATTCATCCCAATAGTAGGAACTCAAGTTTTGAAGACAAACTTAGTGAGGTTCTGATACTTAGAAACCATTGTCAATGCTTGGTATCATCATCCACTCCATAAATGTAGAAACTTGGTCCACACTAATCACTTCCAAGTAGTCTAAACTTGGTCTACACTAATGACTTAGTGAATACTATGAAACTTGACACATAAACTAAATCAATTGATTCAAATTGCATAGCTCAGTCAACACTATCACTATGACCTTGGTATAAATTGAATAACTTGGTTAACACTGTGTGGCTTGATCAATACTGGATTCACAACACTGAAACTACAAACTTAGTAACCACTATAGAACTCAGTTTGCATTGAGAAACTTGGTAAACACTAAGAAGCTTAGTTTACACTGATAATCACCATCTTAGTAGAAACTTCTCAATGCAAACTAAATGTTGTTCATGGTATTTGATAGCAACTGTAGAACTTGGTAGAGCCTAAATTTCTTGGTTAATATTGTTAGTTGAATAATAAGCTTAGTTTTTGTTAGCTATTTGAATAAGTGTGCCTGTTTCACCAATAATTTTTTTTTACTGAAATGTTAATACATACATATACATAAATAATAGTAATATATGTATTGCATCTACATTTTCT
Organism: Cupressus sempervirens; assembly: GCA_028749045.1. Taxonomy (NCBI): domain Eukaryota; kingdom Viridiplantae; phylum Streptophyta; class Pinopsida; order Cupressales; family Cupressaceae; genus Cupressus; species Cupressus sempervirens. The sequence goes on from CM053790.1 coordinate 95,411,926, forward strand.
TTTTCATTTCTTATAAGAGTGTTTGAAGGTTGGGAACCACTTCAACATTCTTTACATGGATTAGAGGTAATCTCATTGTGGCAAAGGCTTCTACAAGGGAATGATCCTCATGAATTAACATATAATATCTTAAATTAGTTAAGTGCTACATAACTATGCCCAAGGCATCTGCACAGTAGAGGCATACTCTACCTACCAAGCTCCCTATATACCCATATCAATGGGATTAAGAGTCTTGAACTACTAAGTCTAATGAATATGTAGTTTTGATTTGTAATTTCTTTGATGTATCTGTATTCCTATAACCATTGGTGAGCTTTACTTACCTAATAATCCCTTCACCATCATATACCCACTCAAGTGTATCATGTAGTTTTCTATAATTACAATACTATAATACCCTAGTGCAACCTTGGTGTTGTAATGTATAGTTAATATAAGGCTGACCTATATACATCTTAACTCACTCCTTATATAGTTATGTTTAAAATCTTGTGACAATATCTCTCTTTTTATATACATACATACATACATATATACATATACACATATATATCTCTTTGTTTATATACATACATACATACATACATATAAATACACATTTATATACATATACATATTTATATATGTATATATATGTATATGCATACATACATGCATACATACATACATACATACATACATACATACATACATATATATATATATATCACAAGAGAATGGCAATGAAATGAAACTATCACAAGGGCATGACAATAAAATTCTTAGATCTCCACTGATCTCCACAATCCGTAAGATCTATCTACATATATACATACATACATAGATGCACATATATGTGTGTATGTATGTATGTGTGTATATATATATATATATACACATATATACTATATACATACCTACATATATACATACCTACATATACATATATACATACATATACACATACATACATACATACATACATACATACATACAATTTTATCACTTTGGAAAATTGTATTTGATCTTGTTAGTTGGGAACAACTAATTGTTCATTTTATTGTACCTAATTTGATGACACTTCTATAGGAATTTGTATTCAACTCAACTAATCATCAACTAGACTAATTTAACTAGGTTATGGCTTATTTCTTTCTAAAAAAATCTACTATGATATGTTTTTCTAAAATTTATTGTGAACTCTTCCCGTTTTCTTGAGTCTGCATTATTTTTGTGCAAGATCTCAATCTAAGTCATTTAGCATAGGTTGAGTGGGCTTTATTGTTTTATTATTTGGATTCTATAATATGTATGCAATTGGATCAATTTTTTTTTGTGATAATATGTAATAAGAAAATTAAGAAATATCCTCTTTGTATATATAAAGACTACAACTTGTGTAATTTGTCATGTATTACATATGCATTTTCTTTGTGATTTCTTATAATAATGTTTCAAGGATGGGAACTACTTCAACTTCCTTGGCATGGTTCAGAGGTAATGCCATTGTGGCAAAGAAAATAACTTTAGTAAAGACTTGAGTGTAAGAAGTTACTATCCTAAACCTATGCTACAAATTCATGGGAGCCAAGGGACCCTAAACCTATGATACATTTTCTAAAGACATGGGAGAAGTTACTATTGGTTTCAATACTTCATAACATTCTAGATAATATAGTGATGCCCAAATTAAGTTGAATACATGCACGGTTACATCTTTGGCTTCTAATGTTAGTGTATGGAGCCTTTATATCTAACTAGTCATTATAAATTAGGGAATGTGCTTCATGCCTAGAATGCAAGTGATGCATCTGCATATGCAATTTTATTACCTTGGAAAACTATATTTGATCTTGCTAGCTAGGAACAACTAATTGTTCATTTTATCAAACATCTATGCCAAAGTTACAACATAATATGAATTTGATATTATATATATATATATACACACACATGACATAAACCATTCCCCATTTGTTTTGATTGTGCAGAGTTGCATGCAAAAGAGGGTGGAATGTTATAAATGATGGTGGAGAGCTCTGAATGTTGGTGGAGATTTCATTTCCATGCCCTTGTGATCACTACATTTTATTTATTTTGGTGTAAATAAGTATTTACTATATACACTTTACTTGAGTTTACTTAGGTTAATGCATTCTTTTATTATATTACATTATTTTATTATTTGTTTAGGTGAGACACTTAGGACTTTGTGTACTCTCAGGAGTAATCATGTTGAAAGCATAGAAGTATACAACTCCAATTCAGCACATGGTGTCTACAACATTAGATTTTGCATCATTCACTAAGTTGTCATGTAGACAACATAGTTATTTGCACTCCCATTTTAGTACATGTTGTCTAGAACATTAATTTGTGTGCTACACCATTGTAGGCTTATCCTCACATCATCACACTTACTCCCATGCTTAATGGAGGATAACCCATATCTAGTGGACATGTACTTGGTTGTATGACTTATCATTTTGCTAACTTCTATGCATTCTAGAAGCTCTCCTGAGGCCTTTATATATAGACACTCCTCATGTAGTTTTATATGAAATATTGAATGAATATATCATCATTCTGATCTTACTCTCTTTGGTTTACTATTGTGTTTATGTTTGATTTCCTTGGTCTTGGGTGAATTTTATCCTAAGGAAAATTCTTACATGATATCAAAATTCAAGGAGATTCTCTTCACATAGCCATTTGAGACCATAGTTACTATAGTAGCTCGACTTGGATCTAGAGAATTTGCAAAAATTGGGAGCACCTAGAGCCAAATTTGACCTCACCATTGCATTCAAAATGTTGATTCGGTGAATATCAACTATAAATTTTCCTATGCTAGGCTAAATTCTATTGTAAGGCAATTTTTTTTTGTAAACTAGCACCTAGAGGTACCGATTTTTGATTCTAGGTATGATCTATTCGATCTGTTAAATCTATGTTCAGGTCAGAATTTAATTAAATCTATTCATTTTTTTCAATGTGTGGGTATTTTTGAAAAAAAAAATTTGCCTAGTCGAGCTAGTAGAGAATTTTTTTTGTAGAACTGGGTAGTGACACCCTAGACCTACAATTTGGGAGAATATTTGTTAATTGGAGGGTATGTATTTATTCAACATTGAACTATACATAATGCAACCAACACACATATTTTTCTTGGTGGCAGATAATTCCACAAGAACTTAGCACCTAGCTAAGCCTTTCCATCTCTGGTGGGCTCTATTTGATATAACCCCATGACCTTCATATTTTAAATAAGTCATAGGACCTTCCCACAGTGAATTTGGGTTAAACCCTGCTCACTCTCAATGATAGAAAACTAAAACCTGGTGCCATGTTTTTTTAAAGTTTTGACCACTGCTGAGGTCTGCTCCCCCTGCCATGTGGTGATGTAGCATAGGGGCACGTGGCAACCATAATCTCTGACAAACATGCACAGACTTCCAACTACCCTGACACATGACACTCCTCCAAAGTGCCATGTAGTAGAACTTAGAGCTGCCCCATTAGAAACTTGTGCAATCAAGTGGACTGATGTCACCCACCATGGGTCAAAGAAGCTGCCACATAGCGAAATAGAATTCAACCATGTGTCATAGTTGAACTCACTGACTCAGTGTTGACACATCAACCTATGTGGATGACATATTAGGTTTCATACTCCTAACATTCAAGCATAAATGTTAGCATTTTTTGTATAATCTATATAGCTAATGTCATCATTACATTAGTGCCATGTTAGGACAGGTGGAGTTTTTGCTGACATCATCAATTTTAGTGGCCTAAATTTGATGATCGTTTGGCCATTATTCTAGGGAAAATTTGAACTATTGCAATGGCCATATGACTATCAAATTTAGCCCCATCTTTTGCTAATGCAACCCCTCTCTAGATTAATTTTTAATTTTATAGTCTAACTTTGGGAGGCCATATCTTAGTCATCCAAAATCCAAATAAGGTGTAATTATTTTTAAAATTTAGTAGAATTTCCTAAGCTTTTCAGTGGTGTAGTTCTTTTTTGGTTTTGGTGGATGGATTTGAACTATACCTATCTAATCCTGCATTTTGCAACTTCAAATGCTCCATACAGGCTCATTTAGACATGAAAATACGTTCTATTTTTTTTTTTTTTTTTAAAGTAAATTCTAGATCTACAATCAAATTATAGGGTTGTGTGGACAAAAGTGTCACTTTGAAAATTAGGTCATGTCCTACATTCTAATACTATGATATAACTTCAGATTTGTGGTATATATGAGATATATTGTAATGTACTATTTTTGAGCTCCATAAGGAGGTTGTAAAAGGAAAAATTAGAACTCCACTAAGCCCAAAATTGGCAAGTGGCCATTGTAATCACACTACATATAAAGTGCCCAAAGCATCTTTTTTGGGGTTTTTTTTAATTTAGTGAAAAAGGGGGGTGCTCTTGGTGTTGTGTTCCTCTTTTCTGTAGTTTTCTTTCATTTTTTTGCATCATGGGACATTTTAATTTTCCAAAATTAACTCCACATAACTATGCTACATGGTCCATTAAAATGTGGTGTCATTTAATGCATAAAGGAGTTTCTCAATATGTAGATGGCTCGCTTCCTAAACCAATAGGTGATCAAGTATCTACCAGTAAAATCACTGATTGGTAAATAATGGATAGGAAGCCCTAGCTGATATTTGTTTGGGGGTTGATGAAAATATCATGTATTAGATTCAGAATTCTTGTACATCCAAGGAAGCCTGGGATACCCTCCAAAACCTATATGGTAAAGTCTCTGAAGAGGATGTTTTTGAAATTGAAGATGAGCTTGTCTCATTAGATCCTTGTCGTGCCCAAAACTTACATGGTAAATATATATATATATATATATAAAATTCATACGTCAAAGATTTTCAATCACAATGATAATTAGATAAAATGTTCATACTGACATTAGGTTAAGGTTATCTCAAGGGTAGGATTATGAGGACTAAGTTTATAAGTATTGAGTTTCTAGTTCACATTGGTCATTGCTCGACTGCCTACTATCATTCACAATTGTCTTGTATATCCATCTATTGGTAAGGAAATTTATCAATACATCATCAAATAATTGAATGCTTCATCAAACATGGTGATGATGATAGGGTAATCTCGTATGTTTCTTTTCAAATCTAATCCCAGAGAGGATAAGTTCGTTCATTGTCAATAACATCACTCACTTACTAATTATACCCTAACTTCACTAGGTAATGGTAGATTAATCATTTGTTTTCCAATTCTCATCAAATAAAGTTTGTATCCAAAATCTACTATAATTGTACATTATAGTTCTAGTAGTGGAATAATATAGATGACTTAGAATTGATGATTTGAGAAATGATATATCTAGTTACATAATTAAATCTTTATCAAGTATCTTAGTGACATGGTTTAATGCATACATGTGGAATGACCCCTTGGCATATATACATTTTACATTAGGTGAAATGTAGCATTAAGCTATTATATATTAGTCTCCTAACATTAACATCTCAATATCTAGGAACCACTAGTATTAGCCTTTACACAAGTATCATGATATCCTTTATATTAACTATTACTACTACCAAAATTATTAATGTTAATTACCCATCAACCAATTTCATCCTTCCAACTATTACTAGATTTCTAAGATTGAACACAATAATCATCATTCAACTTCCTAGTGGAACACTTATCAATTTTTACTAATCCTCCAACTTTAAACTGTAATAAATATGAATTAGTTAAATCTCTAATATGTAATTTAATACCTAAAATTCTTCCTCTTTTGACTCCTCTAGTCTTCCTCACTCTAACACTTATTATATTAATTGAATTTCAAAAACATATATATTTCCTGTCTAATTATTTTCTTTGGCAATTGTACAATTTAATACCTCATATAGGTTAACAATAGTTACCCATTGAACCTAGTTACTAACTAATTTAACTACAACATTCCTAATTAAGAAATTAATTAATTAGCTAAATATTCTATTAATTAATGTTACATGCTAACTACAATAATTAAATAAATATGTTTATTTTAATTATTAACTACTCACTTGCTACTCACACAAGTATTACTAACTATCCTGGACTATCTACTTTTACATTACTTATCCCACCCATAAACAACTTCTCACTAGAACACATTTCCTAACTCTACTTACTAACTTACATCTAAAAAAAGTTCAATACTTCTAACATCACACAATATCTAAATTTATAAATTTATTAGCATTAACTAACACCCAACCCATATCTTTATCCTATTAACTAACACATATTAAATTAACAATATACTATGCACATGACATTTTCTACTAACCAGATCTACCCTATACTACTCCCATCCCATCCTACATTTCTCTCTAACCCAAGTACTACCCTTAATCACTACTAGGTGACATCATGAAATATAGTTTTACTTCCCAAATGGATCACCTATACCATTCTCCCAAGGCATAAGGAGGAAGGTATGTCTGACATAAAGTCATATCAGAGACAAGCTAAATACCACCAATATATTAGGAAGTTTAAGCTGCCTAGGCCAGAGTCAATATCCACATAGAAAACCCTACCTAGCACTCCCAAGCATGATGAAATGGTGGGATGGGGACCACTGTGAAAGCCCTTCTTCCTTTCTTAATCAGTAGAAGATGGTTGCCTACAAAAAGGGAAGAGGTTCAAAATTTATTTCAGCATTTAAGTTCTCAACTACTCCTTTTATTACATGGCCAAGATAGTTTTATTTATTTATTTATTTGCTTCTTTAATGCCATAGGAAGATGGCACTTTAGCTCTCATAGGTCTATTTAGGGGTTAAGTGTAACATTTATATTTTAGTATTATTATACATGTATTTTTGTTTCTTGATCCCATGGTGATTTGACATATATGTCTCCTAGGCATTTTCTTGTTTTGAATTTGTTCCTAGCCTCATAGGTAGGGGTGTCCATTTAATTAGAGTCCTAGGTATGTTTCTATTTAATAATATATTACTCTGTAATTTGGAGGGAGGTATTTTCTTACTTTTCATACAAATTCCAAAGAGGTAAAATGAGCACCTACAGCAAGTTATTTCTTATGCTCTATACATTCTATATCTCCTATTTAATTTTCTTCTTCTATACTCTAGAGTACCCATCATAGATTATTGCAATGATACTTTAGAGGTTACTGGATAAGTTATGATAGTAAAAATTAATGGACTTATTGATTCATTTGCATAGTAAACTCAATACAAAGGCACATATAGCAAACATGACAGAAGTCTTAAATGAACAAATTGATTTAAACTAATTTGTGAGTAATGAAATGTGGTAAACCATCTACTCAAGATCTAACATTGCATGCACATGCAAGGATCCAATTCAATGATGCATATACACTTATTATTCCAGAGAGTTGAAATGATAATATCATTCCATGGAACTAATTCTTCTAATATGGCTATTCTTCCATGATAATTAAATTCAATCTTGCAATATACATAGAAGTAAAGGAGTTCAATAACTTTAAGAACCAAGATAACTTATCTTCCTACACACAATGCATGCTTACTCCAATAATTCTTACAATGCACAAAAGGTGATGAAATATTTATAGTATGACAACATAACGAAAATGCTATTCACTAAGCACAAATGTTTTCACCAAATCTCCTTGTCAATGAGAAGTGATAACACTATTTTTGCAATACATTTAAAATGCCACAACAAGATGGAGTTCTCTCATAGCATCAACTCTAATACAACAAAGAATGTCTTCACCTCCCATGCACATTGAAAAACAATAATAGCTCCAAGTTTTCAAGACCACCCAATAAGGAACTACAAATGAGAGATAAAAATGATGAACCATGGATGCTCACCTCCCAAACTAGGCCTCAAGGAGACCACCCTCATGCCAGGGGAAACAAGGCTCAACTAGGACATATTCAAACAACATCACAAAAACAAGAACTAACATGATCACAACATTTTGCAACATATTTACAACCCCAACCAAGTTTTGTACAATGATTCAAAAATAGAATCATAAATATTGGGTGAAGGTGGGCTTTCAATTAGGAGCCTTGCCATGTCATACCATATCTACAACAACAATTTTCATGCCCTTTCGAGGCTTTCACAAAACAAAAAATTCCATGCCATTTTGGGGCTTTCACAAAACAATAAATTCCATGCCCTTTCGGGGCTTTCACAAACTTCCTCCAAAACATATTACCATCAACTACAACATCCTTGAAAACTTATACCCATAATCTTTCTTTCTAGACCACCATTTTCTTTATCACCCCAAAACAAGATGTGGATGAATATGGCATACAATGGAGCCCATACTCCAAGGCTCTCAACTATATCTCAAGACCAACTAACCCCTTCACCCAAGGCTTCTCTTCCCTTCCAAAGGTTAGTTAAGTCTTCACACCCGTGAACAAATTTCAACATTCAAACAAAAAAGGAAATTGAAGAAGAAACTCCAAGAAAATTCATGAAACAATATACACAACACAACACAAAGATTTCAATGACAATACATGATTCCATATTAGCATTTCATACTTGCAGATTCATTTTGCAATGCTAAAACAAAATGGTCATGGTTTGAGCACCAACCTTGGTCCAAACTAATGGTACTGCTAGTTGATGAAGATATCCCTTAGCCTCCTTCAAAAAAACCTAACTATCTCTAAACTTAGACAGTGGGTGAACAACCCCTAAGTTTGGCACAAGCTCCCTAAAGAGACCTCCACCTCCATCCTCACCTACCCCTCTTATACCCTTGTACCTTCTCCCAATAGGAACTTACCCAAGTGGAGGGATGAGGAGAAAAGTCATGTGACATTGTGATTTTCGGATTGGCTTGAAAATGACTAATTTAGATGGTCTCCTAAGTCCCCTAGGCCAACTTATGGTTATATTTAGACTCCCAACCTACACTACTACCATGTGGATAACTTATTTTCACCAAAATAACACTTGGGAACCACTTTCAGTCTCTTTAGAGTTCCTATCAAATTTAATTTGAATTTCATCATGAAGGTGACTCATCCTAACACTATCCAAGGTGGGTTAAGTTAATTTCATAATGGGATTAAGTTTAGGTTAAGTGACTTCATGGCCAAAATCCTACATGACATGCCATTTACACATAAATAACATAGGTGTAAAATGACACACACACATTAAATAATTACTCATCATGATGACATGTTGCTAATTAACCATGATCTTTAAACTTATAACACCCATGCACAATCACATTACAATGAGGTTTTGAATCTCCCAAAGATTTACCTTGGCTTTACCATGTTCACATAGGTTTGAACCTTGTTTCTCTGAATAATTTCCATCGTTCAACTTTCCTGCACACTCAACTTAAACATCAGTAGCCCAATGAAATAATATAGAAATACATATAGATAAGTGCAGAATAATCCAACATCACATAATTTTCATTAAGATATAAAGTTAACTTTCATCTAATCATTTCCATAAAATATCCAAAACATTGAAATATCAAATATGTGTATCAACCATTATCTTTCTTAACATAACCAATTATCATTCTAAATATTATCACAACTCTTTCCAACATAACAATGAAACTCTAAGGTCCTCTTTACTAAATCATGAAAACATATAAAATTGATCTTAGCATATATGTACTAAAGTGAAAAGCACTAATATGCAGACTTGTTAACTAGTATCCTTCAAATCAAGTTAAGCATAGTGACATTCCTAGCAGTATCTCTTTATCACATTACAAGGGGTTTGTGTGTAAGTTTCTAGCATTAATTCCTCAGACTATTAGAATGTTCCCGTAATTATGTCATAATAGTTTAAAACCAATTTTTGAATATAACCATGTGTCTTGTTGTCATTATAATCTATAGTCATTGTTGTTCTCACTAGAGTGAATGTTAGTTTATCTTTCCTAATTACCTTGTAGATCATACCTTGAATTTCATGATCAATTTCTCATCTTGAACATATTAAGTCTCATTTTCATGTGGTCTTATCTTATACACCTAATGTTATTGAATGATTTTTACACTTATATTAACCTAAATCTACTTTAGTCTCTAATACGATCTCATAAATCATTATTAGTAACAAAAATGTCAATCATAACTTAATTAACTCTTAATCATATTTATTTCATCAAGATCTATAATAGGTTACTATTAGATTGTGGTGACTGATCAGGAAAGTACTGTACATATGCCCCAAATTATTATTTTTTTTTTGGCAGTAGCCGACATGGTAGCCGACATATTATGGCTGAAATATGGCCAACATGTTATAACCCTAAAGCAATTTAATACTTGTATAAAAGGTCTTAGGGTTGGGTATTTTTCATAGTGTTGTGATACGAAATTGGTTCTTGCAGCGGTATTGAGCTGTAAGGGATTACGGATTGTAATTAGGTTGTAATCATTGGATTGTAATAAGATCGGACTTGTTGTTTGGTGGACATAGCCCAGAGATTGGGTGAACCATGTTAAATCTTGGTGCCTTGTGTTCATTTGTGTGTGTTCTATTATTTTCTGTTATTGGTTATATTTGCATGTAGTTTTTTATTTCTATCTGTGGTTTATCCTAACAAGTGGTATCAGAGCAAGGTTGTCTTTTAGCTATCCTCTGCAGGAAAGTCTCACAATTAAGTGAGAGTCTTGCAGTTGAGTGGGAGTGATGGCAGATGAGGGTAAGTTGAGGGTTGACAGGTTTAATGGGAAGAACTTCCAGTTATGGAAGATGCAAATGGAAGACTATTTATATCAGAAGGATTTATGGAAGCCGTTGGAAGGAAAAGCCAAGAATCAGGGAACTATGTCAGAGGCTGAATGGGATCTTTTGGATAGAAAGGCACTCGGAAGCATTCGGTTATGCTTGGCACTATTAGTGGCATTTAATATTACAAAAGCAAAGACGATAGAAGATTTGATGAAAACCCTAGCGACATTGTATGAAAAGCCCTCCGCTTCAAATAAGGTATTTCTCATGAAGTGTTTATTTAATATGAAAATGGCAGAAGGTGGATCTATTGCAGATCATTTAAATGATTTTAATACTATTACTAGTCAATTATCTTCTGTGGGTATCAATTTTGATGAAGAAATTATGGCTCTCTTGATTTTGTGTTCTTTGCCTGAAAGCTGGAATGGCTTGGTAATGGCGGTGAGTAATTCTGTTCCTGGATCTAGTACCTTAAAATATGATGATTTGATCGGTGTTATTTTAAGTGAGGAAATTCGTAGAAAATCCTCAGGTGGATCTACATCAAGAAGTGCTTTAAATGCACAAAGAAGGGGAAAAACGATTGAAAGAGGAAGTAACTTTGGAAATCGTGGGAAATCAAGAGGAAAGTCAAAGGGGAGGAGTTCTCAATCGAGAGGACCAAATGATTGCTGGTACTATGGGAAACCAAGGCACAAAAAGAAAGATTGCTAGAATCGAAAGAAAAATGAAGGAGATAAATCAGATGGAGACAAGGAGGAAAATGTGGTAAGTAACAAATCCGAAGAGGATGCTTTGCTTCTATCTTTAGAGAGTGTTGATGATTCATGGGTTTTAGATTCTGGTGCTTCATTTCATGCTACACCTCATAGAGGTTATTTCATTGATTATGTCCAAGGGGATTTTGGGCTTGTTTATTTGGGGGATAATGAACCCTTTCAGATTGTTGGAAAGGGAAAAATTAAGATTAAGTTGCAGAATGGGAATCATTGTCTACTACATGAGGTAAGACATGTTCCAAAACTAAGTAGAAATTTAATTTCAGCAGGGCAACTCAGTGATGAGGGTTGTGTAGTTACTTTTAATGATAAAAATTGGAAGGTTTCAAAAGGTTCCCTTGTAGTAGAAAAAGGTGTGAAAGTAGGCACCTTATATCTTTGTACAGGTCATATTGTTCCTTCTACTTTGATTGTTTCAGAGAAAAATGAATATTCAGGAACAATTACTGCAGTTGAGTAGGGAGAACAAATAGTTGCTGTAGATTCTGATACAACGCTATGGCGCAATAGACTTGGGCACATGAGTGAGAAAGGTATGAAAGTACTTCATTCAAGGAAAGTTTTACCAGGTCTAAAATGTGTGAATATGGATTTCTGTGAAAGTTGTGTGTATGGAAAACAAAAGAGAGTGAGTTTTGTAAAGACAGGGAAGGAAAACAAAAAGGAGAAATTAGAGCTTGTGCATACAAATGTATGGGGACCAGCCCAGGTATCTTCCCTTGGTGGCTCTCATTATTATGTTACATTTATTGATGATGCAACTAGAAAAGTATGGGTTTATTTCCTTAGACAGAAATCTGATGTATTTCAAACTTTTAAGAAATGGAAATGCTTGGTTGAAAATGAGACTGGTGAGAAATTAAAATGTCTCAGATCTGATAATGGTGGTGAGTATTGTAGTCATGAATTTGAATATTATTGCTCCACTAATGGTATTCATAGACAAAAAACTATTCCAAGGACTCCACAGGAAAATGGAGTGGCTGAATGCATGAACAGGACTATAATGGAGTGCGCAAGGAGCATGAGGTTGCATGCTGGGTTGCCCCTACACATGTGGGTGGAGGTTGTCAATACTACAGTATATTTGATTAATAGAGGTCCCTCTACTCCTTTGGGCTGTGGTATTCCAGAGGAAGCATGGACTGGTAAGAAGGTGAGTTATTCTTTTCTCAAGACCTTTGGTTGTGAAGCTTTTGCTCATATAGACTCTGAAAATAGAACCAAGCTAGAAGCTAAATCAAAGAAATGTGTCTTTTTTGGATATGGCATTAATGAATTTGGTTATAGGCTTTAGGATTTTGAAAATCTTAAAATTATTAGAAGTCAGGATGTCATATTCAATGAGAAAGTGTTGTACAAAGATCTGATGCAGCAACATGAGAAGAAAGAAGATGATTATATAGTGCTGGATGATACTCCAAAAGTTGATGTTCCAGCCATTCCTCATGATGTTCAACAACTGCAACAACAAATACCACACACACCAGTGAATGTTAGAGGGTCAACAAGGCAAATTAGACCTCCACAAAGGTTTTCTCCCTCTTTGTATTCTATTTTACTTACTAATGCTGGTGAACCTAAAAGTTATGATGAAGCTGTGCAGGTGGATACTAAGATTTAGTGGGAGTTTGCAATGAAAGATGAAATGGACTCTTTGCTAAAAAATAAGACATGGGATTTGTGCAAGCTGCCTGCAGGTAAAAAGGCTTTACAAAATAAATGGGTTTACAGGTTGAAAGAAGAGGAAGGAGGTAAGAAAATATTTAAGGCCAGGTTAGTTGTAAAAGGATTTGCACAAAAAAAGGGAATTGATTTTGATGAGATATTTTCTCCTGTTGTTAAAATGACTTCTATTCGTACTGTTTTAAGTCTTGTGGCTACTGAAGATTTTCATTTAGAGTAGATGGATGTAAAAACAACCTTTCTTCATGGTGATTTGGATGAAGAAATATATATGGCTCAGCCACAGGGTTTTGAGGTCAAAGGTAAGGAGAACTTAGTGTGCAAATTGAAGAAAAGTTTATATGGCTTGAAGCAAGCACCTCAGCAATGGTATCTAAAATTTGATAGTTTTATGCATGAGCATGGATATAATAGGTGTCATTCAGATTACTGTGTTTATTTTAAGAGGTTGGATGATAATAGCTACATTATTTTATGTTTATATGTTGATGATATGCTTGTAGCTGGGTCTAACATGGATCATATCAAGGGGCTGAAATGCCAATTAGCACATGCATTTGCTATGAAGGATTTGGGGGCAGCAAAACAAATCCTTGGTATGAAGATTTGCAGAGATAGGAAGAACAGAACATTGACGCTATCTTAAGCTGATTATGTTGAGAAGGTGTTGCAACGTTTCTCTATGGAGAATGCTAACGCTGTGAACACACCTTTACTTGGTCATTTGAAATTGACTAAGGAGATGTGTCCCAAGACACAGGAAGAGGATGATAAGATGTCCAAGGTACCCTATGCTTCAGTTGAAGGAAGTTTGATGTATGTTATGGTATGCACTAGGCCCGATATTGCACATGCAGTGGGAGTTGTTAGCAGGTATATGAGTCATCTAGGATTTGAGCATTGGAATGTTGTCAAGTGGATTCTCAGATATTTGAGAGGAACATCCAATAAGTGTTTACACTTTGGGGGCTCTACTCCTAATTTACAGGGCTATGTTGACTCAGATTTGGCTGGGGATATTGATATCGGGCGAAGTACTATAGGTTATGTCTTTACTATTGGTGGGGTAGCCATGAGCTGGGTTTCTAGGTTACAGAAGATTAATTCTCTCTCCACTACAGAGGTAGAGTATGTTTCTGCTACAGAGGCAGCCAAAGAGATGATATGGCTTTAGTTCTTCTTGGAAGAATTGGGACATCCTCAGAAGGATAATTATTTGTTCACAGATAGTCAGAGTGCCATTCATCTTGCTAAGAATTCAGCTCTGCATTCTAAGACCAAACACATACAGTTGCAGTACCATTTCATTCGGTCAGTTTTGGAGGATGGACAGTTAAAGCTGGAGAAGATACATACCAATGACAATCCAACAGATATGTTGACAAAGGTTGTAACAAGGGAGAAGCTGAACTCCTCTTCAGCTTCGTTTGGTCTTTTAGATTGAACATGAATAAAAGAATAGTAGAGTCTAGGATGGTTTGATCTAGTGGGAGCCCCATGTGGTAGTGGTATTGCTACAGGATCAGTCTCCAAGTGGGAGATTGTTGTTTAGTGTGGAGCCTGATCAGTCCCCAAGTGGGAGATTATTAGATTGTGGTGACTGATCAGGAAAGTACTGTACATACTTCATATGGCTGACATATGGCCGATATGTTATAACCCTAAAGTGGTTTAATACTTGTATAAAAGGGCTTAGGGTTGGGTATTTTTCATAGTGTTGTGATACGAAATTGGTTCTTGCGGCGGTATTGAGTTGTAAGGGATTATGGATTGTAATCAGGTTGTAATCACTGGATTGTAATAAGATTGGACTTGCTGTTTGGTGGACGTAGCCCAGAGATTGGGTGAACCACATTAAATCTTGGTGCCTTGTGTTCATTTGTGTGTGTTCTATTATTTTCTGTTATTGGTTATACTTGCATGTAGATTTTTATTTCTGTCTGTGGTTTATCCTAACAGTTACTAGTGTGGGACTTACAATCCTAAGTCATTTGATTCTATACAAGATTTCATCATTAAGGTGAATGAACTAAGGAAAAAGCTTAATGATTTTTGGATTCCCATTAAAGATGTAGATTGATATATCTCATTCATAACAAGCTATCATCTAAGTACTCAACATTTGTTTCTACTTATAAAACCTCAAAGACTACTTTATGGTTTTCCTATTAGAAAGTATCTTTTGATGATTATGCTAATCTATTGGATAAAGAAGAAAAGAAGTTGAACTAAATGGGAATTATCAATTCAGCAAAGCCTAAGGCATTGGTGGCCAATAATGAGGGTTCTCAAAATTTAGTTAGTCAATATTCAAAAAAAGGAAAGGGCAAGAATAAGAAGTGGATGAATAAATTAGAGGATGCAAAAAAGACAACACCACAATCAAATCAACAAGGCAAGTCTTCAAATTTAAATAAGAAGGGGGATGATAAAAAGGACAAGAAAAAGTGTGCATATTGCAAGAAATTGGGTCATGAAGATCATGAGTGTTATCATAAAAATATTGATGAGTTGATCTCCATCACGAAGAAACATAATGTTCCATTGCATAATGATTATAAGGAGAAAGGGTCTTCAAATTCAAAGGGCAAAGGGCAAGCACTCATGGAAAATTCAAATTCTTCAACAAAATGGATTCTCAACTCAAGTGCCTCATATCATATGGGTTCTTCAAAGGAAGATTTTTCTTCAATGAAGCAATCAAAGGTACCATACATCTTTGTGGGAGATGATACAAAAATAAAAGTTGAAGGGAAAGGAAATGTGGAGATGGAAAATGGAGAGTTCAAAGATGTTCTCTATGTTCCAAACCTAAGTTATAATCTCCTCTAAATTTACCAAATCACTCACCTTGGAGATGGTCATAAAGTTGAGTTCCTTCCTGACTTAGTAAAGGTGCACAGTCTAAAAGATGATTCATTGGTTGTGGTGGGGAAAGTTAATCATGACAAAAGGTTGTATTCCTTCTCCCACTTTGTGCTTAAGTCTCCTTTACAAGCAATATTCACTCAATCAAATTCACAAATCAAATTATGGCATGAGTAGTATGGGCATCTTTCCTTCTACTATCTTTAGAGACATTTTTCAGAAAAAGGTCAAAGGTCTACCTATAATCAACTTTCCCAAGGTGAATGTTCAACCAGTTTAGTGGATATGCATCTAGAGGAGAAGTTACATAAAGGGAAGTCTTCAAGAGCATTAGTTGTTCTTCAGTTGGTTCACATGATACTAGCAGGTCCTTTTGTAGTGACATCAGTTAGCCAGGGTCACTACATACTTACTTTCATTGATGATTTTTCAAGGAATACTTGGGTCTACTTTCTTAATAACAACAATGAAGTGTTGGAAAAGTTTCTAGCCTTCAAGACTCATGTTGAACAGAAATCAAGGAAAGCCATCAAAGTTCTAAGGATGAACAATGAAAGTAGATATGTGAACAAAGGACTTAAAGACTTTTACAAGCTTGAGGGTATTGATCTTGAGAATACACTAGTATTCAGTCTGTAGAAGATAGATGTTGTAGCATTGAGGATCATAACTCTTAAGTCCATGGCAAGTTGCATGGTACAAGCCAAGTCTCTTGATCCATCACTTGAAGTTGAAGCAAGTAGAAGTGCCAATCACATACTTAAAAAGTCTCCTCATCTTGCCTTAGATGGAAAGACTCCTTTTGACACATCGTGTGGTGGAAAACTAGTTGTTACACACTTTATAGTCTTTGATTGTCTTGCATGGTCAAACATATCTTCTAGGGGATGCAAGGCACCACCACCTTGCCCTTGTACTTTCATTAGATCTGAAGATAGTGTGAAGGCATATAGACTTATGGATCCTAAGACACATGAGATTTTTGTGGAGAAGGATGTACAATTTGAGAAAAGTTCACCAAGCTTGTCCTCTAATCTTCTTCACACATCATACATTGTGTAATTTTATAGTGACACTAGTAATAATGCTTCAACAAATTTAGATGTGTGGGGTTGTATCGAAAAATGTAATGAGAGGTCATGACATCTGTATAGTCCACATGCATATATTGCCACAATGACAGGTCCAACAAAGTAGGGTACACCTAGTCTTCTAGCTCCAGCAATAGAGGATGACTATGTAGTAGATATTTCAAGTTTATTTGTGGAGTCACACACAATGGATTTGGGGGACAACATTAATAATGTACATCTTCTCTTTGATGGAGAAGATCTTTCTACATTTTTTGTGAGGGCTCACTCTAACCCTCGTGTCCATTCTCTACATGATCAATCTACATAGGTTGATGTGATTGTGGAAACTTATGTACAATAGTTGTTGGAGGTCTCTTTATCAATTGAGGAGAAAGAACATTCTTTGGGATAGGTTCTACATTCATCCTTCCTAGGGATAGTTGACTAGGTTTCAGAGACATGAGTAATCATTGGGATTCTTTCCACACACAGTGGAAGCATCTCACTTGTACCTAGGGTATTGTTTTTTTCCAAAGGGGAGGAACACTATTATGCATTCTTGGATTAGCTTCTACATCAGAATAGCTATCATTGAGCAACACTCTTCATTTGGGGGGGAGACTACCTTGTCTCTCTTCTTCTTCTCTCTTGTGGGGGGAACCTTTTCCTTTTTTCAAATAGTGTTCTTCTCACATTTCTCAATTGTATATACTTGAAGTATGTCGTAATGGGGTGGTCTTGATTACTCCATCCATCCATGCATCTAGTTTTTTCATCTCTCTTTTTGGGGGAGGGTTTTTTGCATGAGGTTTTTCCTCTTTCTCTACTTTATGAGAGATGTCATTGCATTATGTACATGGGTACCTAACATGGCCTAGTAGCTAAGACCCATAATGCATTGCATCCTAGATTTTGTGAACTTAAGCACATTCCCTAAGTTGCACTTAAGAGGGGGGTGTTGGTGTAAATAAGAATTTAGTATTTACACTTTACTTAAGTTTATTTAGGTTAATGCATTATTTTATTATTTATTTAGGTGAGACACATAGGATTTTGTGTACTCTCATGAGTTGTCATGTTGACAACACAGAATTATGTGACTCTAATTCAACACATGGTGTCTACAACATTGGAGTTTGCATAATTCATTGAGTTTTCATGTAGACAACATAGTTATTTGCACTCCCATTTTATCACATGTTGTTTAGAATGTTAATTTTCATGCTACACCATTGTAGGCTTATCCTCACATCATTGCACTTACTCCTATGCTTAATGGAGGAAAACCCATATCCGGTGGACATGTGCCTAGTTGTATGGTTTACCATGTTGCTGAATTCTATGCATTCTGAAGCTCTCTAGAGGCCTTTATATAAAGACACTCCTACTGTACTTTCATATGGAATATTGAATGAATATATCATCATTCTGATCATACTCTCTTTGGTCTACTGTTGTGCTTGTGTTTGAGTTTCTTAGTCTTGGGTGAATTCTACCCTAAGAAAAATTCTCACAATTTTCATTCCCTTATGATCTCTATATTTCATTGTGATGCCCATGTGATCTCTACATTTCATTGTCATACCCTTGTGATCTATGTGCCCTTGCTCTATGATTTCATTGATATTTTGTGTTCTTTTGATATTTTTTCCCTTTGTACTACAACATTTGGAGTCACATTGTGATGGAAATTTGTGATGATGGTATAATTTTGCAATTTGTGATGATGGTATAATTTTTGTTGTATTCGTGCCCAAATGTAAGAGTGCTTTCTCTATGATTTTCTTCAAGGGGAGAAGAGGTACCTATGTAAATTTTCTTTTCTTTTCCTTCTAAACATGCATCTCTTTATATTTCCCCCAATTTTTAATTAGAGAAGCTTCTTTTTGTGTATATGTATGTGTATCTATACATACATACACACATATGTGTGCCTATGTATGTATGTATGTATATATATATATATATATATATATATATATGTATATATATATACATATGTATATATATATTTATATATGTATATATATATATGTATGATCTATATATATACATACATAGAAACACATGTCTAGATACATACATACATACATACATACATACATACATACATACATACATACATACATACATACATACATACATACATACATACATACATATATATATATATATATATATATATATATATATATATATATATATATATATATATATATATATACATACAAACACATAGTTTTGATTGAATTTTTTTAAGGAGAGTAAGTATACTCATGATGACAATGGCTCCATGTATTTGGTCTTTAGAGGGGAGAGAGTCACAGAAGATTACATTTTGTTTATTGGGTCACTAATATCATGTTCCAAACCTTTAGCCTTTGAAATGTGAACTTTGATTTTGATTGGTGGTGCACAGACTATTATGAACCATAAGACACCTAAATTTTCCTTGAGACATTTGAAAGCACCTACACAAATTGATATTAATCATTGAATCTAAATTACAAATTCTTTAAATCTCAATACTCTAATTTGAGCAAAGAGCCTTGTAAACATTGAAACCACTAAATTGCCGAGGACACTGAAATTTAAAAACATATGAACATCCTTTAACCAAATGGAATCATTTTGAAATAGGTTAAATGAGGTCTAAAACCCAAGAATGACTAAGATATAAATGTTAAACAAGGGTTACATGCTATGGTTGTGATGTAGACAGTTATGGTGGGATGAAGGTCTAATCATCAGGAGTAAGGAAAATGCAAAAATCCACAAGTCTCAATTTAATGTAATCACCTTTAATGTCTCTAACACTTAAATTTTTTTCCAAGACCTATGTTATGATCAAAGGTGATTTGAATAGCCTCAAGACATCAATAACAAGATGATTCAACTAGTTGTTCCCTTCCCCAAACTCACTTTGGTCATAAACTAGGAAATGCATAAGATAAGCTTAATGACCCTACCAATTAGGTCTCCAGCAAGCTTCTAAAATGAATAACTCCTAAGAATTTTGAAAAAACAAGAAAAAAAGTTTCCTTTTCAAATAAATTTTATTCAGTATTTCAACATATCAAAAAATTAGAAAGGGTTACTTTGGAAAATAGTCCTCATTTCAATAGTTGTAACCAACTTCTAATAGCTTTTCCTACTCTATTGCCTAGAACTATGATGTCATCTCCCATTCCACTTTCATTCCCTCTTAAAATTGGGAGAGGTGGATCCCCTGACTACCCCCCTCTAGATTTTCCCCTGACTACCCAAATTTGGAACTGGTGGTGAAATCCCTAAATAGTCAATGTCCTCTATAGTAGGATGTTGCTATCCTAGTGAATTTTAGCTCAATCCATGATGAATATGCCTACTTGGATCGAAAAACCTTTACCTTACCCTCAAATGAGACCACTTCATTGGTATTCCATAAACCAAATTAGCTTGGGGCTATTGTTGGTTCAATAATGCCTATAGAATCTAACATATAACCCATGTTCTCCTCCAGTCCCACTAGACCCTAGATTTCACTCCCATATTTAGTGGTGGATTCAATATCCTTGGGTTTTACCCTTGTCCTTTTTGGGAAGTTTGTCTCTTTTTGACCCATGGTAGACATGGTTTGAAAATGGTTCTCTACAAAATGGAAACTAATGGGTTCTATTTCCATCTTTGTGATTGTGGGTACCCTTTTCCTAATCAGGTTCATAGCTAAGTTGGACCGAGATTTAATTGTAGCTGGGTCTTGGAGCTTTGGTAAACACAACCTAATGATGGCTAAGTGGAAACCAAGATTCAATATAGAATTTGATATATTTAGATCCACCATAGTTTGGATACACCTCCCTAGGCTTCCCTTGGAGTATTGGGATGAGTGTGTTTTTAGTTGGATTGGTAATTCCTTTGGGTAGTTCATAAAAGAAGACTTGATGACTTTCTCAAAGAGTAAGCTACACTTTGCCATGATTTGTGTTAATACAAAAATGAATAGACCCATTACTACCATGGTGTGAGTGAGATCTAAATGGGGTACCTAGTTGCAATGCTATCTTATGAGAATGCTACCCCCTTTTTGTTGACTACCCAACAAGTGAGAAACTCAAGAACAAAGTTTCAACCCTAGGTGTTGAGGTGGTGGAAAGCTCGAAAACTATTGAGATGGAAGCTATCCCTAAAACCCTAAAAGCATAGAACCACTTGGTTTGGGAGATGCCTAGATAAATGAAACCTTCAATATTGAGGAGAAAACTAGTACCCCTATAAAAATCTAGGACAAGAGGCAAGGGGAGGAGAACATATGTAAGTTGTTAGAGGCTTTGGAGATGATTATATTTTGGATATCTAGACACTAGAGATAATGTATCTAGCCGAGGGGTTGTTGGGAAATGATATGACTTTGACACAAAATGGGAATGCTTGAAACCCACTCCTTGATATGGGAGCTAGGTCACTAATTAAAAATGGAACCCATGTGGTTTCCCTACTAGGAATTATTGAAGTTCCTTCACCTGCTTTAGGGGACCCAAACATTTTTAACAAGGATTTTGAATGGATGGTCCTGGAGGGGAAGAATAGAGGAGGGAAGAAAGTGGATGTCTGATCTAATGAGAGGGTTAGGTGACCTGTGAATAGAATCATTCGTAAAAAGAAAAGAGAAAAAGAGATTGCTTAGGGAAAATAGAGAACCCTGAAGGAAACCTAGAGCCATAAAAGATGAAGGTCATATCCTACAATGTGAAAGGGCTAAATATCCCTAGGAAAAAATATGAAAGAAAACAAAAGATTATTGAATTCAAGGTTAATTTGATTCTTTTGTAGGATGTTAAAATGACCACATAGGTCTTCTTGAGAGTGGCTAGTTATGTCTAGCTAGGTGCTGGCTACACTTCTTGTGAGGCTAATAGTGCTGCTAGAGGGATTTTAATGACGTGGAATCTTGATAACGCATTAGGAGTGGATATCTTTGCTAGCACCAATTTTATTTCCACCAAATTCACCAACCAATTTGGTAGTTGGTCTACTTTCAATTTTAATGCCCTTAATACTCATAATGGTAGGCTTGTTATTTGGAATGAAGCCACCTCAATGGCTAATTCCATAAGACCAAGAAATAGCTTATGTATTGAGTACTTCAACACCCCTTTGTACCCCTTGGAAAATATGGGTGGACTAGAGGAATTCATAGATAGTATGTAGCATCTAGAGGATTTGCTGAGAAGAAAAAATCTAATTGATATTGACCTCCAAGGCTTGATGTTCACCTAGTCTAATAATAGACTTGGAAAAAACCTAATCTAGGTTAGGCTTGACAAGTCCCTCATCTCTTTTGGATGGAACATTCTTCAATACACTAACCTAAAGGCTTATCCTACGACCATCTCAGATCATTCTATGCTTCTGTTCTCCTAGACATGAAGTCTAAGAAGATGACAACCTTTCAGATACAAGATTATGTGGAACTTGCATAATGACTTTAGAGATTGTATTTCTCACTAGTAGGAGGACCTAGTAGAAGGTATGTCCATTTTCTAAATTTCATGAAAACTTGAGAGAATCCATAAGGAAGTTAGGGCACGGTGTAAATCATCTTTTGGAAGTTTAGCCAAGGAAAAGAAGGATACAAAAAAGAAGCTGGTTGACCTCCAAAATCAAATCATGCAAAGTGCAGGCCAAGTGGTGCAACAACAAGAGGAGAGGGAGTGACAACACAAATGGAACTTCCTCCTTAATAAGGAGGAAGTCTTTTGGAAATATAGATCTAGGGTCCAATGGGTAGAGGAGGGAGACAATAACACGATGTTCTTCCATAGATCAGCCTTAACAAGAAAAAAGAGAAACACTATAAACTTGTTAGAGAATGACAATAATGAGGAGGTAACTAATTTGGACCAAATAGAAGAAAGATTCAAAACCTATTTCCATGAAATGTATAATCCCCCATTGGCCTAGAGTGATAGTATCTTACAAATTGATATCCTATAGAATTTCCAACATGTTATTGATGACCAGATGAATGAGGGGATCATGTGTGAGGTCAAAGAGGAAGAAGTTAGAGTGGTTGTTTTTATTGGTACCCACTACCTTCTTCAAGGTTATTTTGGACATTGTTAAGTATGGTATTTTTCATGATGTAAGGGAAATTTATAGAATGAGGAACCTATTGAAGGAACTCAATCAAACCTTAATTGTTCTCATTCCTAAGACTAATAACCCCTAAAGGATGGTAGACTTTGGACCCATCAACATTTGTCAAACTATCTACAAGATATTTAGGGTATGTGCAAGATCACGGTCAACCAAACTATGCCCTTAAGTGGCCATAAAAAATTAGCAAATCAGGGTTATGTCAAATTGATGTGCAATTTTCAATTTGTTATGAACTTTCTATCAAAATGTTGAGCGAAAAGAATCTCTAGAAAACTGAATTTACTTTCTAAAATACTAGGCCTTATCTAAAAAAATAAAAATTGATTAGTCAAAAAAATGAATTTAAATGCAATGGTATAAAAATTTTAGGACAAAAATAAGTAGACATATGTCTAACAAACATAATCCAAATCAAATGATAATATTTTTTATTAGGATTCTAGATGTAAGAATTAGACTAGTGACTAGATGTGATGCATATTTTTGGGTATTTATATTTTAAATAAATAATTAGTTATGAATTTTCTACTATAGTATCTTTAGAATAAAAGATCTAATGTCTAACCACCTTAACTAATTTAAAACTTTGAAAAATTTTATTTTATTTTATTTTTTCCTCCTTATAGTAGAATAAGTATAAAATGTGAAGCATCTTTTGGATTTTAAAAATTTTGTATTGTTTAAAAGTTGAAGTTATTTTTCAATCAGTGTATCAATCAACACTCTATATGTAATTCCATTGGAAAATAAGTAATAATTACTTACTAAAATTTTAAGTTGATAGACATTACTTTTATGTAAAGCTAAGAACTTTCTTATGAAACCCTTTTCACTTCATCAAATTTGGGTGAAAAAAGTTATCAAATACTTGTTTGAAGTAAAAAACACACCAGAATAGGCAAAAAAACACATTTTGGGGATGTTTTTAAAGCTGACCATGTAGGGTTGGTATCCAAAGATATAAGCATCATAAAGGTATTAATTTTTTGATTTGGTAGTAGGATCTATGGGCAAATAGTCAGAATAGATTTTGAAATGCTTTGAGACATTTCAAAACTACATAACTTTTAGATCGCCACTTTTTGGTACACCATGATCTTGCACATACCCTTCACTAAAGTTATAATGAATCACCTTAAGTCCCTCCTAGAAAAATTCATTCATCCTGATTAGAATGGATTTATGCCTAGAATATATATTATTGACATGATTATAACTACCCACAAGGTAATACACTCAATGGAAAAATCTAAAAAACCCAGGTATGGCCCTTAAGCTTGATATTTCTAAAGCCTATGATAAGGTCAAGTGTGACTTTTTGTTTTCAATTCTCACCAAACTTGCTTTTAATGAGAGGGTCCTAAGAATTGCTAAGAATCATGTGACTTTTATTACCTTCTTGTTGATTTTTAATGGTGCCCTAGGTAACTTCTTATCTTCCTCTCAAGGTCTTTGTCAAGGTGACCCCCTATTCCCTTATCTCATTATTATTGTAGTGGAAGTTTTAAGTAGAAATATTGTCTCTTTATCTAGCTCTAGAAAAATTAAGGGCATCAAGCCTACTTCTCGGTGCCTCCCCCAAGTCTTATAATAGTTTTTGGATGATTCTTTTCTATTTGGCATCTCCTCCATCCATGAAGCCAAAGAGTGGAAAGACACCTTGAATATGTATGCTCTAGTCTCTGGCCAATGTATAAACTACCACATAAGTAGGGTTTATTTTTTCAACACTTGTGCTAGTTTATAGGAAAAGGTTACTGGTATCCTTGGGTGCTAGGAAGAGACCCTCCCTAACACCTATCTTGGTTTATTGCTCATTGTTATGGAGATCTGGAACTACTTCTGGAATGGTCTTGTGGAACATCTGCAAAGAAAGATGGCAAGTAGTAAAGGGAAAATATTGAGTAATGCTAGGAAACCTCAACTCATCTTGCCTCCCTACAAGGAATCCTAATGTATTTCCTATGTATTTTCAAACTCCTAGGAAGATTCAGAGATATCATTGAGAAAATCTACTATAATTTCCTATGGTCCAAAACTGAAGAAAAGGTTAGAATGGGCATGGTTAGCTAGGAGAACGTTTGAAAGCCTTTACTCAAGTAGGAATGAATCTAAGAGGAATTGGACCATTGAATAAGGCTCTATTAACCAAAACTGGCTGGAAGTTGGTGAATTCCTAGTGTAGCTAAACTAACATCATAATGGCCAAATTTATACTTTGGTGGATTGTCTTCCCACCAATTTATATGGGCACAGGCTCTGCCCTAGGGCTCTATGGTCTAGAATAACATTGTTAACACTTGAAATATCTTAAGAAATGGGTATCACTAGATCATTGGAAATGACAATTCAATAGACTTCTAGGAAGATCAGTGGATCCATGATGACACCCTCAAGAAAAATAAGTTTTCCCATTTGTGTGAGATGCGCATAAGAATGTATGGGCCCTAGACTTGGGACTTCATCACCCTTGAAAAATAATGGTTCACTTTTCAAAATCTCTAGCCAAGGGTGTTGAGTTTATCTCAAGAATTGCATGATCTCTTGTACACCTATATGATTTCCCTCATCTTGGTTGAGGACTCCTTGGTGTGGAAACTCGCACCCTTAGGGGATTTTATTGCTAAGTATTCTTATCTTAGTAGGATAGAAGGGGAAGGGGCACATGCTAATTAGAAAAAAGCTTGGCACCCTTGGATATTACCAAAAATAAACTTCTTTTGGTGGTTGGCTCTACATGGGTCGATCCTCACTATTGACAACCTCTAGTAGCATGGTTGCCAAATTGCTAATTATATCATTTTATGCCTCAAAGATGCCAAATCCATTCTATACCTACTCATCCACTATTCCTTTTCTATGGATATCTAGAGGGGGGTTCTTTCTTTATGGGGAGTTGGTGTATGGATACTGAGTTTAAGCAATTTTCCCACTAGGAGAGCTTGACTACCCACCCTTATCTTAGAAACCTTTGGTCAATTCTCCCATCGAATATCTCATGGAAAATATGGAAGGAGAGTAACAATAGGATTTTTAGGGAGCATGTCACAACTAGCTTATGGATGGCTCAACAAGTTATCAGGCTCCTAAAGGAATACAATGAGATCTAGCACTAGAACCCTCGAATCACCTGAGTGAAATTAATAGGAATTGGTAATTGGCTTAGGATGTAGGACCAATAGTGTTATAGTTTGACAATTCCAAAATACAGGCAAGAAAGGAGATGGTTTGGTAGCCCCCTCCAAATCTTGGATAAAGTTAAATTTTGATGGGTTGACCATGATGGGAAACACCACTATGGGGGGTATCCTTCAAAATAGTATGGGAAAGTTGGTGGTTTCTTATTTAGGTAACTATGATGAAGGTTCTAATAATAAAATTGAGGTGATTGTGCTTCTCTAGGGTTTAAGAATGGTGAGAACTTAGGTAGCTACTAAGTTGGTCATAGATGGGGACTCTATGCTAATCATCAA
The DNA here is from genome assembly GCA_028749045.1 of Cupressus sempervirens. Lineage (NCBI taxonomy): Eukaryota > Viridiplantae > Streptophyta > Pinopsida > Cupressales > Cupressaceae > Cupressus > Cupressus sempervirens. Next base: position 95,438,686 of record CM053790.1, read on the forward strand.
ATATGCTAAGCGAGAGGGCAAATGTAATCAGTCAATTCAAATCATTATGAAAGAATTACAAAGGTTTATGGAAGATTACCAAGATATCCCCATGGCACATTTATATCAAGAAGGAAATAGCATGGTGGATGACCTTGCAAAAGATGGCCACAGTGTCATCCAGTTAGTGGAATAGGATAATGCTAGTTTATTTTCATCATCAACTCCAATGGTGATGGAAAGGGAGTGTACTATTAATAATGACACATGAAATATAAAATTTGGTGGTAGGTCTTGTTTTCTACACATGGTCACGGGAATGTGGCACTTAGTAAAGGGTTTTTTTGGCATGTTTTGATGTTGATTAACATCTATGTTCCAACTACCATGGACATAGAGGGGGGATTCAGCAAGATTTAAAGATAAATTTCATAATTATCATAAAGATAGGTTGGTTAATTCCCAGAAGTTAAGCAATAATCATTTGGAGATAGAAATGATATACTCACACATACTGTTTTGGGAGATTTTTGGTTTTTTGGGAAACATTGTAGATTCATGATGACTATGCAATACCTTTTAGTTGTCTCCATTGTGGCTTGGAATTTTATATTTTGCAACTCAAAAGCTTAGTGCAAGGCTATGTTGTTTGAGTTGGTTGTGGACCTAGGTAACGATATGGGAACTAGTGACTGTATTGAACTAGCAAGTGTGGATCAGTGTATCGGTGAAAGTGAAGCAGTGGTTGTCTACTTGTTGGAGGGGGCCTTTTACCTTATATGGAGGGCATGGTTAAAAATAATGAGGTCCTCTCAATGCAGTTTTGAAATTTTTGAAGAAAACATTGCAAGGGCTTGGGATTTTTTGTTGGATGGCAAGAAATGGTGGAGGCAAGCCAAGCTCAATGAGGAGGGGATTTTGTGTTAATTCTTCAATTTCAAGGAGGAACCAATGAGATTGTGTGGTGGGTTTGTATGGGATGACCTCCCTAAGCATTGGGATACCATTTGCTATGTGATTATTAGATACATTACCTTTGAGGACCATTGTTAGGTACTATATTATTTTCATTTTCCTATCTTGAATTATTTTAAAGATATTTACCTTATATCCTTTCCATTTCAATTACTACATTCATTAGAGGATAGTATCTTTAAGGCTAGAAGGAAACATGAGGAGCGGAAATCATTTTACATTATCCACTAGGGCCTAATGAATAAAAATTTTATCCAACACCTAGCTCAAAATCCTCCTCTCCTACTCAATTCCTTAGCCTTTATCACTTCTCATACATCTGTGGACCCTAGCCCTAGCTCTACTCTTAAGAGGACTAAGAAAGGTTATACCACTTACATAAAAATTAAACCTAAGGTTAAAGTTAGCACTATTGAGTCAAACTCAAATTCCAAGAAAGGAAAGTAGTGTGTTAGGAGAACCAACAAGTATCTCAAGATGGAGAAAATAAAAACCCCGCAAACTAAGAATCTAGGTCTTGCTCCTCTAATAGTGAGGAGACATATGCTAAAAAGAAAAGACACCACCAAAACATCAAACCTATTCCCAGGGCTATTATCCCTTCCCATGTCTCAGATACCTCAAAAGCTACCTCAAGAAGAAATCACTTCTCCCAGGAAGGCCAACCCTAAGGTTATTGGGAAGAAAGGAAAACATAGTCACACCAAATGAAGTTGGAGAGGCTTGAGTTGGCTATGATGGACCTCACAAATAACCATACCACTATATGCCATAGATTTAAAAACCTGGTGGAGTTCTCTACCTAGGTTATGCACTCCATGGCCACAACCCTCTATTTCCTACAAGCTAACAAAGAGGAACAAGACCTAGGAAAGACTATTGAGACTACCCAATCCATTTATGTGTTCTTTGTAGAGGATTTTCTAAAAACCATCTTGGAAAAACTAGTGAAAGTGAAGGAGGAGGATGCGGTGAGGGAAGCTTATAAGGAGAAGAAGAATGGTAATCTGGAGAAGGAAGAGGGCATCTAGCCCAAGTTTTTTTGTCTTTATTTATTTTTAATGATTATGTCTCTAAACTCTATACCCCCCAAGATTTTTTGGACTATTTCCATTAAGTGGATCAATAGTAGTAATGTTTTTAAATGTTGTTGGTTTGATATTCATTTTCTTATGCGAAGTAGTTTAACGACTATGGTTAATGACAATTTGGTTCTTAAAGTTTTATGGTTTTTGATGTTTAAAGTTTGTATAAGATTAAATTCTTGGAGGTAACCTGCAACTGGTTCTCAAACCTATTTGTACTCTAGGGTTAGCCCTCCATCTTTTTGGCTGTTATAATCTACATCAAAAAAAGTCATGGTTTCAATGCTTGATTTGCAATTTAAGCCTCAAAAATGTTGGATTTGCAAAGAAACTATGAGTCAAACTTGCTTCTAGAACTCAAGATTTTAAATAGTTTCATAAAATTGATTGAATTAAAGGAATTTGCAATCAATTTTAGTCTATAGTCCATACAAGTAAAAAAACCTTAATTTATGCCTCAAAACCCTCAAGAACTAGGGCTTACTCAATCTATACTCTTCCAATTATTTCTCAAAGAAATAAAGGATTGACTATATTTTCTTCAATGTTTATAAAAGGAATCCACATAAAATAGCCCCTCCTTAAGGCCAATGTGCTACTTTTGTAGTGTAGCTAGCAATTTCAATACCAAAACCTTCAAAATAGTATGGTGATAACCAAGAAACCTATCTCCTTCAAAAATGCATGTTAATATGTTAGTAGGATATAATACATACCTTGAAAGATTTATTCCATGAGAACTAGGCCTTAAATTTATTTAATGGCCATTTCGCAACAAAATTATCAAAATTGTCAAGGAAATCTAAACAATGTTATGACAGTCAACACAATATGAATTGAAAACTACTGAAAATCCTTGAAAAAAAGTATAAAATATAAGATGTGATCATATAGAAATATCCTTGATTCATCCAAGATTCAAAGAACCTTCAAATAACACCAAAAGTAATCAACAAACTCATGAACTTTGCCAAAACATTTAGGTTTTCCTTATCAAATCTTTGTGCAATTCATACAAATAATTTCTTTCCCATACAAATCACTTCTCTACATTATATAACCTTCCAAACTCTCCTAACCAACCTTTAATAGTATAAGGATGATTAAAATACTAAAACACTATGAAAACTCTTTTCCCTCCTAAAACCAACTAACCATTTTAATTCAAAAATTTGAATTTACAACATTAGGAATTTTGATTTTAAAGAGCATTTTGACTAATCCAACCTGGATAATGATTTAAATGGTCTTATTAAGCATTACAAAAGACCAAAATATCCCAATATGATTACTATTACATCCATATAACCATTTAGTCTCTTTTTGAGCCTTTAGGACCTAAGATTTACATATTTTGTATTTTTAATGCCATAATGGGTTTCAAGATTGCATAGTTGATTCCACCATGGTATGGATGATTCCTCTTAATGCTTCAAGTTCTTTGGTTATCCTTAAATTACTAGAATATATTAGGTTCTTCTCCACCATACTTCCCACCTTTAAAAATATTCTTCTCCAAGAATGAGACATGCCAAATTGTTGTTGCTTTCCATGATTTTTTATTATCTTGATGGTTACATGAAATCTCCCAAAGTTGTGGAACTCTTCCTCTGACCTACATACAACTCATTATATTAAAAATAATCATGGTTATGTTTGATGTTTACCCCTGGAACATGGAGTGTGTTATTGTTGAAACTATTGTTTGTGTCCTTGTTTGATCTCTATGCCATTTCTTCTACCCTCCAAAAATTTGTAACTTTTTCCTCTAACTAGTATCTCTATGCCCAAGAATAGGACAATGGATAGTACCCAATTTTATGTATCTTTGATCTTTGAATCTTGTTCTCAACATTCCCAAGGTATTCTGATTTCTAGGATAGTCTACCCCAAGATTTTGATTTAGTTCCCAACTAGTATTCTTCTTGTCTCTATGTTGGCCTTGCAAAGGTAACTTATCACAAAAACACATAGTAATGCCTTCCTGACTTCTACAAGTGGATGGTTGTAACTTATACTTCTTCTTTCCTTTACGTACAATATATGTATTAGAATAGCTATCACATAAGGTTCACCTAGGGATTTTCCAAGGTCTACCCAATATCATATGCCCACAATTCATTGATATGACATCACACCAAACCTGATCTTGATATGTACCAATTGAAAAATTAACACAAGCCCTTTGACTAACCTTTACATTCAACTCTTGTTTTAACCAAGTGGCACTATAAGGATTAGGATGTTCTACTAATCCCAACCTCAATTTTAAAACAATATCAACTAAAAAAAATTTACTATGAGCCCCTGAATCAATGATGCAAGTACATACCTTACCATTTATCAAGCATCTAGATCTAAATATTCCTTCTTTTTCTAATAGTAATTTTTATCCACCATTTCTTATAACAAGAAATTCTCCTTCCTTGGGTGGTATAAGAATGGGATCTATCTTTTCTTCTTCCTCTATTAGGTTTACTCTACTATATTTCATCTTATCTAAATTAATCTATTTAAGACACCTAAATTATTGATGGCCAAATCCATTGTAATATAAAAATATCCTTATGAAGAACCCACTTCCCTTTCCAATTCCAAATCTTCTTCCTCTATAACATCCTCTTCTCTTAGATGTAGATCCTTTATTTTTGTCTTGATTTTCTTGTATTATCAAACTAATTTCTTCCACCCCTTCCTCACATGGAAGATCCTCCTCTATTGTTTTTCCTCTCATTATTTCTTTTCAACTTCTCCTCTTCACTAATTTCTAATTGGAAACATTCACCAAGGGTCCTAGGGATGTTTAAACCAATCTCATCTAGAATGTCGAACTTCAGTCCACTCATACACCTTGCAAAATTTCCACCTTCTTCTTCTACCCCTCCCCTTATACTTAGGGTAAGAAAATTCTCACTATAGGACATGACAACCATGTCTCTCTACATTAAATTATTCATCCTCATCTTCATTTGTCTAACAAAATCTAATGGTAAAACCTGACTTCTCAACATTGTCTTCATCCAATCCGAATTTGAAATCTTGTTTAGGCTTGAACCACCCTCTCATTTTGTAAACTTTTCCACCAAGTAAGGGTTGTTCTCCATAAATTTTCCTTTGCTACTTTCACCTTCTTATCCTCTTCTATGTCCTCTAAATCAAAATATTTTTCAAGTGCCTCTATCCATCGAATCCCTTCTTCACTCTCCCTCTTTCCTTGATAGATGTGTAAATCCACAACTTTCTTCAATCTAGTACTTTGTACTACCTTTATCAACTTCAAAAATATTCTTTCATTAGGATTATCTATTGCTTCATGATCCTCTTTCTCTTGTCTTCCATTATGGTTTCCTTCTTGATCATTGTTCTCTATATGTTCTTCTTCATGGATTGTTTCCCTTCTAGGTTCATGTCTATCCTTCTCCAAGGCTTCAATCCTTGCAATCAGTTACATTATTTCTCTTCTTAATTGTTGAAGTTGATGAAATATCAACCCTAGAACTTTGAAGAATCACTTGCATGCAAACACCTATTATAGAAGAGAGAAGCAAAAATCTATGGAGGTAGAAAATGCTAAATCCATAGATAAGACATTCTTGATGAGTAAAAGAGTAGATTGCTATAATCAAAAGAAAAAAGTCTCAATTCTCAATTGAATGTTTACAATGAGAGATCATCCCTCTAAAGGAGATCAGAACCCTAAAATGGTCTAATCTGGGTTGCATAATAATGATTAATGAAAGAATTTATTATTATATTCCTAAAGTATACCTTAAGAAAACTAGAGTTATTTAGGAAATATCTAATTACTCTAATACCCCCCCTTAAGATAAATTAAGGGAGTAGCTAAAAACCTAGAAAGTAATACTAAAAGTAGTTTTTGGTCTTTACAAACAATGCTTGATGAGGTTCCCAAGCACAACCAAATCTCTTAGAAGAGAAAAAATAGAGAAAACCACATGGAGAAACCCTTCTCCAAAAAGCGATGGAATATGTGCTGAAAGTATGTTATGAAAGACTAAAGAAGCCTCTAAACTAGGGAATGTCCTATAAGATAAGAACAAAAAATGATCATGAAGAACACCACTAAAGCATGTAGAAGATACAAAGCTATATCAAAAGTACTTTTTGATCTGAAGAACCTCCACTAAAATAGAACATGACCAAGTGGAGAAGACTGTAATATGCACCAAACCAAGAGGCATGCGAAGGAAAACAACTAAACTTAAAAATATAAATGGCATGAAACATGAAGAGCTAATCACTCAAACCAAGGAATCATGAGAAACAAAAGAAGAAAACCCCATAATACAAACAAGGGTGAGGTGATAGGAAACTAGAAAAGTGGGCCAAAAGAACTGCATGTCAAGGAACCACAATCAAGATGTGAAAAAGTTTACACATATATGTACTGAGGTGATTAATCTTAGACACATAATGAGGCTAATGTCACAAAATGGATACTCACTAGACAAAGGAATATAGAAAACAAAGGGAAAACATCAACCCACCATGGCACATTAATAAGACTAGTGCATGTACAATAAGGCACAACACATAATTAATCCCAAGAATACAATAATCTACATAAGTGTACTCAAATGACATTGCTGAAATCAAAATGAAAAACAAGGAAAACAAATGATATGAAAATACAGATGCAATAAGGCACTTTATCTTAATGCATTTGCAAGAATGCATACAAATAATGTCTAAACATACCATAAGTGACATAAGAATAGTATAGTAGATAGTACAAGTCATGAAAAATCATCTGAAGTAACAAATTGATCAAAAAACTTGTAACAACCAAGTTATCCAACATAATGAAAAACTATAGAAGACTAAATAAAATGTGCCTTGAGAAAAATCTTGGAAAACAAGCAACATCATTGAAAAGAGCTTAGAAAGACCTTTCTAATGATACAAATAGTTCCCAAATTGAATATTGGATGCTCAAGATATGTCTCACAGAGTACAAAATTGTACCCCTGATTTTGACAGAATAAAAAACTATCAAAAGAGCATCAAAACTAAAAACTAATTGTACCACTATGATAGGCTTGGAATCATCTTTCTAGCAATATCATTTTTGCAAAAGATGGAGTCTATATTCCTGATATATGAGCAAAAATGCAAAGGTAGGTCCAAATAGTGGTTGATGAGGTGACAGGAAGTGTTGATGCAATGTTGATGTAGCACTGATTTAAGCAAGTGATGAGCCCAAATTTAACAAGTAAATGCCTATTGAGGAAATGAAATGTCATAAAATAACCCTTATGGAGAAAAATCCCAACCACTAGAAAAAAGATAGGATGAAAAAAAATTAGTGTCACCAATAAAAGAGATGGTGCCAGATAGAATATCTAGTGGCTAAAATAAGAGTCATAGTTTGAAATGAGGTTTAGCAATAAAGGCAATGTGTCCTTAATAAAAAGGGCCATGCAAGAGGCTGATGCATGTGAATTCCAAAAAACACTATCAAAATTTTCCAAACTAGTTGGATGTAATAAAAAAACTCCCAAACAATTAAAATTGCCTATTAAAATTTCTCAAGATGAGTGGAAAAGACTTTTCCTTCATTAACTTGCAACATCCAAGTGAAGGAAGCTTAGAGACCAACAGGGCTTTGAGAAGCAGCGAAGAAAAGCTAAACCTCCATCAAATCCACCCCATAGAAGGTTCAAAAATAACACTAAACCTCCAATAAATCTTTCATTAGTAAACCAATACAAGTGGCAAATGGAAGGAACCGTCCATTACCAAAACTATCACAATCTCCAAGTGTTGACATTGATTGTGGTTAGGTGGTCTAGAGATCCATATGGCATGGTGCTTTGATAGAAGGTGGAGGGTCTGAAACTTTAGGTATGCACTCCAAAATAGAAATATGTAGACTATTCTACAAAGTGTACATTCCAATTTTAAAAAAAAGGCATGTTACAAAAGTAGGTGCCTAAAAAAACTAAGCTCCCCATAAGTGATGTGGTTGACTAGCTATCTAAGTGGAGGCAATAAAAAATGTAGACATAGGCTTTGTAAATGTAGGTTAACTATCAACTTGACAAGCATCTTAAAGTTGAAGTATCCAATCATGCCAAAAATTGTACCTTAAAAACTGGTTAAGACAAGGGCCCGAAGAAAGGGAATGTTCTAGGCCAAGTGCATAGGTCAGAGTAGGGATGACAAGACAAACATAGCTCCAAAATTTTCATCTAAACTAGCTCCAAAATAGCATGCAAAAAACATTAGCATGTGAGAACCAAAATATATAAGGTGCAGTCTCGGGTGTAAATATAGAGATACCCTCCATGGTGAATGCAACACCCAAAAACAACTACAACATAAGGCCCAATGGAAGTGACTCCAAAATTGTGTGGCACCTTCATAAATAATTGGACTCCCAATAAAAAATTTGGCATCTAAAAATGCACACCATGGGTGAAGTATGAGTCTAGATAGAAGCCAACTAAAAAGAGCATGGGTCTCCATATTTGCAAGCCCGACATTGATCAGGTGCACTTGTGTATGAGGATAAGGTACCATGTATTGGTAAAGGTTGACTATGCTAGACTAGTGCAAGGTATAGTCACTTAAAATAAATTGCTTGTCTAGGGCCTCTAGCTAATAAAAAATGCCAAAAGTGACAAGTACATAGCCACATAGAGCTTTTGGAGGTACTCCAACCAAACATGACATACATTAAAATATGCACTCTCCACACACCAAGAAAAGAAAAAAAAAAGGTAACAAATTTTTTAATAAAAGTAAAATTTCATTTTTTTGAGAAATAATAAAATTGGTGTCTCGATTTTGTGCTAAGATCAAAACAACATGGGTCCAAAAAAAGTTTGCCTTAGATTTTAACAACATCTAAACTAGAAAAAATTTATATGGAAAGAGGGTCTTTCGAGTGTTCTAATCTCAATGGTGAGGTTTTCTTGGGCTCAAAGTGGTCCAAAAAAATAGTGACCCCTTAAATCCAATAAAAAACTATTGAAAGATTAGATCTAAAAAGACAATGCCAAATCTTTTAAGAATATAATAGAGGCACGAAGATTTGGAGCTCTAATACCATGTTGAAGTTGATGAAAGATCAACCCTACAGCTCCTAAGAATCACATGCATGAAAACGCATGTTATAGAAGAGTGAAGTAAAAAGCTATGGAGGAAGAAATTGCTAGATCCATAGACGAGACAATCTTGATGAGAAAAAAAGTAAATTGCTATAATCAAAAGAAAATAGTCTTGATTCGCAATTGAATGTTTACAATGAGAGATCATCCTTACAAAGGAGATCAAAACCCTAAAAGGGTCTAACCTAGGTTGCATAAAAATAATTAATAAAAGAATTAATTACTATATTCCTAAAGTTTAGCTTAAGAAAACTAGAGTTAATTAGGAAATATTTAATTACTCTAACACAATAGTTTTTATTAGGAGCTATGGGGTTGATGTTTCATCAACTTCAGCATTAATTTTCTCTCTTCGCTTAGCTTGGATGCTTCTAATTCCTTTTTTTCTCTTCCTTTCCTTTCCAATTCTTGTCTCAAGTCTTCCATCTCCCTAGCCATTTTTCCCCTAGGTGGCATGTTTGTAAACTATTTCTTCTCCCTACTCAAATACCCAATAAATAAAGCTCTAGCACCACATTTTATAGAGTGTTATGGTGGGATGAAGGTCCAATCAACAGGAGTAAGAAAAATGCAAAAATCCACAATTTTCAATTCAATGTAATGACCTTTAATACCTTTAACAATTAAATTTTTGTCCAAAACCTATGCTATGATCCCAAGTGGTTTGAATAGCCTCAAGAAATAATTTTAAAAATGATTCAAATATTTTTTCCCTTCCCCAAACTTATTTTTCTCATAAACCACGAAATGCAAAAGATAGGCCTAATAACCCTACCAATTAGGTCTCTAGCAAGCTTCTAAAATGTAGAACTCCTAAAAGTTCCAAAGTAGCAAGATTTTTTTAAACCTTTTTAGATACCCTTTATTGATTATTTCAACATATTAAAATTTTTTATAGGGTTACTTTGGAAAACAATCCTAGTTTCAAGGCTTGATCCATAATTTATGCCTCCAAAATGATGGATTTGCAAAGAAACTATGAGTTAGACTTGCTCTTAGACCTCAAGATTTTCAAAAATATCATAAAATGGATTCAATTAGAGGAATATAAAATCAATTCAAGAGTTTAGTCCCTACAAGTACAAAAACCTTGATTTATGTCTCAAAACAATTAAGAACTAGGGTTTCCTCAATCTATACTCTTGCAATGCTTTCTCGAAGAAATAAAGAATGGAAAACCTTGTATTTAATGTGTCTAAATATAATCAAACATAAAAATGGCCCCTCTTTATGGCCAATGTGCTACTATTGTAGTGTACGTAGCAATTTCAATGCCAAAAACTTTAAAATAGTATGGTGATGACCATGAAAATTATATCTCCTCCTTCACAAATGCATGTTAATATGTTAGTAGAATATAATATATACCTTGATAGATTCATTCCATGAGAACTAGGCCTTACATTTATGGAATGACCATTCCACAACAAATTATCAAACTGTCAAGCAAATCTAAATAGTGTTATGATAGTCAGCACAATATGAATTGAAAACTACTCAAATTCCATCAAATAAAGTATGAAATGGAAGATGTGATCATATAGAAATATCCTCAATTCATCCAAGATTAAAAGAAACTTCAAATAAGACCCAAAAAAATGAACAAACTCATGAATTTTGCAAAAATAAAGGTTTTCAATATTGAATCTAGGTGCAGTCTGTAGAAATCACTTCTTTCCCATAAAAATCACTTCTCTACATTATATAACCTTCCAAATAACTTTACAAACCAAACTCAATTAATATAACGATGATTAATACACTAAAACACTATGAAAATAGTTTTCCCTCCTAAACCCAACTAACCATTATAACTGAAAATTTTGAATTTATAAGATTACAAATTTTGATTTTAAATGGCATTTTGACTAATCCAACCTTGCCAAATGACTTAAATAGTATTATTAAGAATTTCTAAAGAATAACCTATCCCAATATGATTCCTATTACATTCATATGACCATTTAGTCTCTTTTCGAACCTTCAAGACCTAGGATTTACATACTTTGCATTTTTAATGCCATAATGGGTTTCAAGATTGCATAGTATATTCCACCATGGTATGGATGATTCATCTGCATGCTTGAAGTTCTTAGGTTATTTTTAAATTCCTAAAATATCTTAGTTTTTCCTACAACATACTCCTCACCTTTAAAAAGATTCTTTTCCAACAAGACTTGCCAAATTGTTGTTACTTTCCGTGATATTGTTGTCTTGATGGCTACATGAAATCTTCCAAGGTTATGGACCTCTTCATTTGACCTACATACAACTCATTAGATTAAAAATTATCATGGTTATGTTTGATGCTTACCCCTAGACCAATGGAGTGTGTTAATATTGCAATTGTTGTTTGTGTCCTGGTTTGATCTCTATGCCATTTTTTCTACCCTAAAAACATATGTAACTTCTTCCTCTAACCAATATCTCTATGCTCAAGAATAGGACAATGGATAGTTCCCACTTTTATGTACTTCTAATCTTTGAATCTTTTTTTCAACATTCCCAAGGTATTATAATTTCTAGGATAGTCTACCCCAAGATTTTGATTCATTTCCCAAGGAGTATCCTTGTCTCTATGTTGACCTCACAATGGTACCTTATCTTATGCTAGTGGATGATTGAAACTTATACTTCTCCTTTCCTTTATGCACAATATACGAATTAGAATAACTATCATGTAAGGTTCGCTTGGAAATTTTCCAAGGTCTACCCAATATCATATGCCAACAATTCATTTACATGACATCACACCAAACCTGATCTTGATGTGTACCAATTAAGAAATTTACAAGATCCCTCTAACTAAACTTTACATTCAACTCTTGGTTTACCCAAGTGGCATTGTAAGGATTAGGATGTTCTACTAATGTCAACCCCAATTTAGAAACCATATCAACTAAAACTAGATTTCTATGAGCCTCTAAATCAATGATGAAAGTACATAATTTACCTTTTACCAAGCATCTAGATATAAATATTCCTTATTGTGTTGATGGTAAAGTTGATCCACCATTTCTCATAAGAAGATATTTTTCTTCCATGAGTAGTATTAGAATGGGATCTCTCTTTTCTTCTTCCTCTATTAGGTTTTTCTTTTCTATCTTTACTCTTATCTAAATCTATCTATTTAGGACACCTCAATGATTGATGTCCAACTTCATTAAAATGTAAATATTTCCCTATTAAGAACCCACTTCCTCTTCCACCTCCAAATCTTCCTCCTCTATAACCTCCTCTTGTCTTAGATGTAGATCTTTTGTCCTTTTCTTGATTTTCTTGTACTATCAAACTAATTTCTTCCACCCCTTCCTCACATGGAAGATCCTCCTCTATTATTTTGACTCTCATTCTTTCTTTTCAACTTCTCCATTGCCCTAATTTCTATTTGGAAACATTCACCAAGAGTCTTAGGGGTGTTCAAACCAATCTCATCTTGAATTTTGAGCTTGTGAACACTCATATACCTTGCAAATTTTTCACCTTTTTCTTCTACCCCTCTACTTATCCTTAGGGTATGAAAATTCTCAGTGTAGGAAATTACATTCATGTCTCTCTACTTTAAATTATTCCTCCTCATCTTCATTTGTATAGAAAAATGTGATGGTTAAAATTGACTTCTTAGCATTGTATTCATCCAATCCCAATTTGAAATCTTGTTAGGCCTCTAGCCACCCTCTCATTTTGTAAGCTTGTCCACCAAGTAAGGGTTTTCCCCCTTAACTTTTCCTTTGCCACTTTCACCTTCTTATCCTCTTTTATGTCCTCTAGATCAAAATATTTTTCAAGTGCCTCTATCTATCAAATCACTTCTTCACTCTCCATCTTTCGTTGATAGATGGGTAAATCCACAACTTTCTTCAAGCGTGTACCTTGTACTACCTTTATCAACTTCAAAAATATTCTTTCATTAGGATCATATTATTTTTCATGATCCTCTTGCTCTTGTTTTTCATTATGGTTTCCTTCTAGATCATTTTTCTCTCCATGTTCTTCTTTATGTCTATCCTTCTACAAGGCTTCAATCCTTGCACTTAATTACAATCTTTCTCTTCTTAACTATTGAAGTTGATGAAAGATCAACCCTATATCTCTCAAGAATCACTTGCATGCAAACACCTATTACATAAGAGAGAAGCATAAAGCCATGGAGGTAGAAATTTCTAGATCCATAGATGAGACATTCTTGATGAGCAAAAAGGTAGATTGCTATAATCAAAGGAAAAAGGCCTCAATTCTTAATTTACTGTTTATAATTAGAGATCATCCTTATAATGAAGATCAAAACCCTAAAAATTTCTAACCTAGGTTATGCAATAATAATTGATAAAGGAAATTTTTATTTTATTCCTAAAGTTTAGCTTAAGTGAAGTAGAGCTAATTAGGAAATATCTAATTTCTCTAACACCCCCCCTTAAGATAAACTTGGGGAGTAGCTAAAAACCTAGAAATTACTACTAAAAGTAGATTTGGGTCATGAAAAACAAGGCTTGAGAAGGTACCCAAGCACAAAAAAAATCTCTTTAAAAGAGGAGAAATAGAGAAAACCACGTGGGAGAAGCCCTACTCCAAAAAGAGATGGAAAACATGCTAAAAGAAACTATTAAAAGACTGAAGAAGCATCCAAACTAGGGAATATCCTAGAAGATAAGAACAAAAGATGATCATGAAGAAAACCACTAGATTATGTAGAAGTTACAAAGCTCTATCAAAAGTAATTACTAATCTAAAGAACCTCCAGTGAAATAAAACTTGACCAGGTGGAGAATACTGTGATCTGCATCGAATCAAGAGGCACATAAAGGAAAACAACTAAACCCAAAAATATAGATGACATGAAACACCAAATCCTAAAGAGCTAATCAATCAAACCAAGGAAGCATGATAAAGAATATAAGAACCCCTAGGCAACTAGAAAAGTGGGCCAAAAGAACTGCATGTCAAGGAACCACAATCAAGATGCACAAAAGTGTATATATGTGTGTACTGAGGTGATCAATCTCAGACACATCATAAGGCTAATGTCATGGATGGGACACCCACTAGACAAAGGAAGATGGAAAAAAAAGGCAAAAAATCAACCCCACATGACACATTAATTAGTGTAGTGCATGTACAATATGGCACAAGACATAATGTATCCCATGAATATAATAATTTGCATGAGTATTATCAGATGACACTACTCAAATTAGAAGGAAAACAAGGAAACTAATTGAAATGAAAATATAGATGTAGCAAGGTACTTTATCTTAGTGCATTTGAAAGAATGTAGACAAATAATGTCTAAATAGACTAAAAGAGACATAAGACTAGTATAGTAGATAGTACAAGTCATGAAAAATCATCTGAAGCAATGAGATCAATCCCTAGACTTGTAACAACCAAGTTATTCACTAGAATGTAAAAATGTGGAAGACTAAATAGAATGTGCCTAGAGTAGAATTTGGAAAAATAACTAGCATAATTGAAGAAAGCTCAAAAAGACCTTTCAAACAAGATATAGAGTTCCCATATCAGAGATCAGATGCTCAAGATATGTCTCCTAGAGTATAAAATTGTAACGCTAACTTTGACAACATAAAAAAACTATCAAAAAGTCATCAAAACTAAAAACTAATTTTAACCACTTTGATGGGCTTGGAACCATCTTTTTGGGTGATAACTTGTTTGCAAAAAATGGAGTATGTTGCTAGAGATATGAGCAAAAATGTGAATGTAGGTCCAAATAGAGGTCGAGGAGATGAGTAGAAGTGGTGATGCAATGGTGATGTACCACTGATGTCAACAAGTGATGAGCTTAAATTGAGAGGTAGATGACCATCGAGGCAAAGAAATATCATCGAATGAACCCTATGGAGAAAAAGTCCAACCACTAGAAATAAGATAGGACGACAAAAAATCATTATTGCTAGTAAAAGTGTCGGTGTTGGATAAAATATCTAGTGGCCAAAATAAGAGCCATAGTTTGAAATTAGGTTTGGTGATAAAGGAAATGTGGCCTAAAAAATAGGCCATGCAAGAGGTTGATGCGTACAAATTCTACAAACCACCATTAGAAGTTTCCAAACTACCTAGAGCCAATAAAAAACTCCCATACCCATAAAATTGCCAATCAAAAGTCCTCAAGGTGAGTGAATTTTTTTTTCCTTCATTAAATTTTTTCATCCAAGTCAAGGAAGCTTAGAGGCTGATGTGCCTTTGAGAACCAACCAAAAAAAAGCTGAACATCTATCAAATCTTCCCCATGGAAGGTTCAAAAGTAGTGCTAAACCTCCAATAAATTTTCTATTGGTAAACCAATACAAGTGGTAAATGGTGGGAATTTTCTATTACTAAAACTATCACTATCTCGAAGTGTTGACATTGATTGTGGTTATGTGGTGTAGAGATCCATGTGGATGGGTACTTTGGCAGAAGGTGGAGGGCTTGAAACTTTAGGTTTGAACTCTAGAAAAGAAATGCATAGACCATTCCACAATGTATTGTTTCCAATTTTTTTACAAGAAGGAAAGTTACAAAAAATTTTGCCTCCTAAGGCTAAGTGTTGAATAGGTGACATGGACAGATGGCTATCCAAGTGGAGGAAATAAAAAATACAAACAGAGGCTTTGGAAACTTAGGTAGTCTATCAAATTAACAAGAATCTCAAAGTTGAAGCATCTAACATGCCAAAAAATTGGACCTTCAAAACCCATCAATGACAAGGGCCTAGAGCAAGGGAAAGTTTTTGGCCAACCACATGAGCCACATTAGGGATGAAAATACAAACATAGCTCCAATCTTTGCATATGAAGTGGCTCCAAAATAGAGTGTGAAAAGAATTAGTGCATGAGAACAAAAAAACAAAAAGTGTATTCTTAGGTGTAAATATAGAGGCACCCTCCACAATGAATGCAGGGCCCAAAATCAACCATGTTGGCTTAGTTTTTCACCCTTTGTGGAAAACTGTTCCTCACAGTGAAAAACCTTAGCGTTGTAGTTTAAAATGTATGCTATTACCAAAACCCTAGATAAAATTTCCTAAAAATTCCATAAACCCTTGTTTGTGTGCCCTAGCCCTAAAAAGTAATTAAATATAATTCTCAAACAAAATGCACAGGATGCACTTATCCTAAGTCATATTTTACCCAAGTTCATTTTATTTCATTTTGCAATTTAAACCTTTTGTTAAGCATGCCCTAACCATAGCTACTTTTCTTTATGCCTTTTATGTAACATGTTAATTGTGGTGTTTTTCTTTGATCAACCATTGACCTTTCTAAGATTAATGGTAGGTGCATCCTTGCAAGGTAAATCTATTTGAACTTTAAGCAAAATAGGCAAGCACTATTGAAACATGTAGTACCTGGTGACATGGGTTATGTCTATGCCACAAAGACTAGAGTTTTTTAGATCTTGTTAGTACCTTTTTAGAACTTTTGTAGAGTTGTTAGTACATGTTTCAAATTCTTTGCAATATTATTGGTTATCCCATGTGGCGGAGTTGTTTTGCTATCATGTCACTAGAGTTGTTGATGTTTGGAAGATTGATAGTAAGTGCATTATCATAATTTAAAAATGAAAGAATTTTAACCAAAGTAGGGAAGTGCCTTGGTGACACCTATCCCATATGACATCATGGAGGATGTTTCACATAGTGCAAAGGACATAGATTGTACACTATTGATCTTGATAAAAGAATTTGCACACAATCTAAATGTGAAAGAACTTTAACTAAAGTGGGCAAGTGCCTTTGTGACATTTAGCATTTGATGATGTCATGGACATTGTCTTTAAATTGTATTACATAAATCTATACTGTTGGCAGATGGAAGACATGTTGGCACAAAAGGGAAGCATTTTATTGGTTGGTTTGACTAACTATGTCTTGAAAGGATACAATTTTATAACACTATTGATCTTAGTAAGATCAATGAGAGGTGCTTACCTGCATTATGAAAATGAATGAACTTTAAGAAAAGTAGGGAAGCACCCACACACCATGTGGCAAGTTGGGACCTATTGTAAAAAAGGATGTCGAGTTAGGATAGAGTGAAAAAGTATGATGCATTGGAGCGTAGTAATTGGTGAAGTATGACATGTACCTACCAGACTAGATATGTGTGTGCTAGTGGAGCCATTTTTTAAAAGCATTATTTAAAAAGTAATGCAATTTTCCATGATCATCAATCATTGGAAGATCAATGATTAGCACTTCACCCCATTATAAAATTGCTCAAGTTTCAAAGAAAGAGAGAAAGTGCCTACATAATGTGTGGCAAGGTTTTCAAAACTTTAAACAAGCTTTTCTATTTTCAACTAAGGTCATCTGATGCTGTGTGATTAGTGGAGGAAATTTAAATTTGAGGCACAACATTAAAATTAGTTGTTAGAGACATTAATGTTGTTCAGGGCCACTTCGTGCAACCTTAATGCTACAGTATAACTTGAAAATTCTCCATTATTGAGCCACACAATTGCAAAATTCTTAGAGCACAAGGGTTTCTAGAGCTAGGGCACAAGATTTTACAAGGTTTTTAGTGATTTATAGAGCAATTCATAGAGAAAAGAAAGCTGAAATTAGTGGGTAAGTGGTCTATAACCTTTAAAAAACCTATGAAATTATAATTGTGCTAAGTTGAATTGAATATGACTCCTCATAAGGATTTTTTTGGTATGGTGGATTACCTTAAAAAATTGGTTCATGATGATTTTCTTGAGAAAATTCCTCCCTCTATCAATGAATTAACAAAGGGTAGAGACTTCATTCTGAAAAACCCTAGGGTGATGGTCAGTGAGGGTTTTTATGGCAAGGCCAATAACTTGAGAGATTCACAAGTTCCAATGGGGGTTTGGAACTATTCAAAAAATGGTTTACAAAATGTAACTTGGACACTCCACTAAGCAATGTGTGGGAGTTTGGCATTGGGCAATTGGTCATTTCTAGGGTATTTTTTGATAGTGAGTTGTTAATTGACATGGCCAAGAAATATGACCCAATTACTAGAATTGTGAAAAACCATGCAGGGGACAACCTCTTTAGGGTTTTTCTTACATTAATTAGAGAGGTATTCAACCTCAACCCTGACCATGTAGTCCATGAAAAAATTGGTATGAAATAATTCTAGGAAAGATATGATGCACAAAGGGTATACTTGAGGGTAGGACCATTGCAACAACATATAGTTAAGGTTGAGTCACTGCCTCTAGTTAAACTGAGTACCCTAGAGCCCTTGATGAAGAAATATTTCAATCCTATGGTGTAGGCCTTATATTTTTCTTTATGTAAAATATTTGGAATAGATGAACAAGATTATATTCAAGGCTCTATTGTGCTCATCATAGCTCAGACCTTATAGTTTGGAATGAGCTCAATCCTTGATTTTGCAATCTACCTAGCTGAGGAAATTTATAATTGTTTGATTAGGATAGCTCAAGGTAAGGTAAAAAAGTCTTTTTGTTAGTATTCTCATTTGATGTATATATTTCTGCAAAGAAGCTACTTTCTTCTCTAAGGAAATGAAATTGGAACTAGAGAGAGATGGAGAAAAACTCCCAGTTTAGTTGTGGAGTGTTGATATGACATGGGAAGTCATAGATGCTAGTTATATTAGATTTGACAATTATTTCACAACAAGGCATAGACTACTTTTGAAAGGAGATAGTCATAGAATCCCACAACCTTTGTTAGAATTGATAAGACATAAGGACCATGCCATGGGGTTCTTGGTCAATCATAATTGGGGGGATATCATCCCATACCCTATTTCTAGTATGATCAGAGTTTATTGCTTTTTGGGAAAACCCCATGTACTACCCTATCATGTGCCTTTAAAGATAGGAATTACAAAGTTATTACGGCAGATTGGGTTAGTTCAAGAAAGGGATCTACTTGGAAAAGGCAAAGGAACATTTTTCCCTATTGTCACTGTGGTGAATGATTTTATTTTTATTAAGAAAGGATGGAGAAATTTGGGCATATTTTTGGATAAGAATCAAATGGCCCAGTCACATACTTGCTGCATTGACCTAGAGGGATTCTATGACCTTTTTAGGGAAAGGAGTAAAGCTAAAGCTCATACACAAGTTGTGTACTTCCTAGAGGATGTCATTAGAAATGTATTTTCATTACAAGAACAAGAGATTAGAAAAGAAAAATGGGTAGTCTTTAGCAAGATTTTAGAATTCATCAATGCTTTTGAGCCCAACTTTATCCCCCTGGTAGATAAGAAATATTAGGGAGCCAAGATGGGTGTTCTGATGAACAATTTTCTTGGAATAATGCAAACTTTGAATAAGAAGAAGGCTATCTTAGGAAAAGCACATCCAAATAAATCTACTGAGGTGGAAAGAATAATAAATAGTAGAATGGTTATGAATCCAAGGAAATATACATTGTAGAGAAGGGATGGATATGTTGTAGCTCAAAGTGTGTAGAATGTCCCTCTTTACAAGAGGTCGAGATCAAGAAGCCCATATGACACAAGTGCTCCCAAGAGAAAATGACTAGAACAAGGATCTTCCTCTCAAGCAAGAGAGTATTCACCATCCTCAAGCCCAATCAGAGTAGATGATCAAGAATCTCTGAGAGAACAACTGAGAAAAATTGGAGGGGAGGGTGACATAATTGTGATATTGAAGGGGGAATGCCTAAGGATCCTCCTATGCCATCACTTGAGATTATAATTGCTAACTATATAGGTAAGGAAATAGATCCAATAATTGCACAAGCATCCCAAAAATTTATAGATGATTAAAAGTTTTTAAAGTCTAGGGCTTTTGCACAATTTTAATGGAGGAGAAATATAGGCAATTTTGAGGTAAAGTTTAAAGCATTAAAAGTAGAGAAATAAAATAAATTGGACTCAAAAATCGAGGAGGAGGTTAACTAAATTTTTGGAGGACATTTCCTAATTAACACCTAAGATTGGGAGATAGTTAGTTAAAGAGTCAGGAGTCTTGGTCCTACCTAAGTGGGACATAACTAATGCTATGATTATTGATTCCATCAAAAAGGAAAAGGATGTGTAGTATAAAATTGAGGAAAAAATATTACAAGCACATATAGGAATGAAATTTAGCAATTATCACCAAGCTCTAGTAATCTAGTCTATTGAAAAAAGAAATAAAAGAAAGATGCAAGAAATCTAAGAAGCTCAGCATGCAGGCACCCTAACAATTTATAGAGTAGACAAAGTTGATAGTGAGGAGATCAATAAGATGACTCAAGAGATGATAGTGTTTGGGATGGTGGTAGCTGGGAATGTAAAGAATAGATTCCTAGAGCTCAATGCCAAGTTTGAAGAAATACTAAAGGCATATGAGGAAAGAGGAAAAAAGGTATAGCTATTGGAAAATCAAGTACCCTAGATGGATAAATAGCTAGGAAAGAGGAAAATGGTAGAATCTATCAAACCTGGGATTGTATATCCCCACCCCCCAATTGAACCATTCAAGTCCACTCCAATTGTTGAGTTGCTTGATATCCCATAGAGACCTAAATTTTACACTGCTAGAGAATTTGAAGAAGAAAATACTAAGTTATGTGAATTGCAAGTTGAGTTGAATAACCAATATGAAGAAAAGCTCAAAAAAAACAATCTTATACTTAGTAGATAAGATTGACTTTCCTGCATTCTACGACTAGTTTGTGGGGATCCTTATGTGGAATGAAATAAGAGATGCTAAAGACACTCTGAAGCCCATAGTTCAAAAATGGAGTGAGATAGATAAAGGTATTACTCTAATGTGTATCTCAATTATCTAGTTACATTGTGAGCAAATAGAGAAGACCTTTGATATGACAAATAATTTGACTAAATTTGATGATAAAATGGTTTCTATCCAAAAAAGAATAATAATTTATTTCTCTAAATATATAGGATAAAAATTTGATCTTTTCCCCAATGCATTTAAAAGGGTTAATAAGGTAAAAGAAAAGGGAGAGTGGGGGAAGGAATTAGATGATTTAATTTTTCATAGAATGAATGAAGTTATTAACCAAAATGGACATGTGCTATGGGCCATGACTAATGAAGAGTATGTCAAAGTATAACTATTCTACAATGGAAAAAAAAAAGATTTTTTGAAATAGACAAATTAGGAGGCTTTATAATCAACAAGCAGCATGAAATCCTTAGTTTTGATTGGCCTAATGATACTATTTTTAACAAATGGAGGGAAGACCTTGTGTCTTCGGAATAGATGGAGACAAAAGAAAAGGGTGTGGGCCAGGAAGAGGATCAAGCGAATGACACCTTAGTAGAAGAAGAGAAAATAGAGAAGTCACCCTTAGTAATAGAAACATAACAACCAGTCACAACTACCAGCCCTAGGGATCAAACTAATGATGTGTTAGCTAAGGACTCAAAAATAACTATTGGCTTAACAGTTCATGATGATGAAAGTGGAGAGCCTCATGTTCAAGTGAAGATACATAAAATAGAGCCAAATACATCATTGGCAAACCTGATGGCTACATATTCTAAAAGGTTTGAATAATAAAAGAGCTAATCATGGAATTTGTAGTATTTGAAAATGTAACAGAAAATGGGCCCACCAGAAGAATATTTTGCTATAAAGTTTTTCTTTTCTATTGCACAAAATTTTGTCTCTTATGAGAGTAACAATTGTAAAAAATCTTTTGTCTAAAGGACATCTATCAGTTCTCTATGCTTGAAGCTTATAGCATCTCATGCTATATAAGTGAGATTCTAGGGCTAGAAAAAGGGTTTGAGTCATTGCATATTTTAGTTTTACTAATCTTGTTTGGTCCAATTTCTTGGTGTAAATTTCATGAATTGTTTCTCTACAATTATTTGAGAATACATTAATTTGGTAGGATTTAGATGTTTTATCTTGAGACATTTTGAGTTTTGTTCAATTGTATACAATTTTCAAAAGAAATTAATAGAAAAATGAACTATCCCTATATCTATTCTTGTTGAATCTTGTCTCCATTTTATTACTTGGTTATTTTGAAGTTGTATAAGAAAAGCTTGTATAATTGAATGCAATTAAATCAAATTGTATGTCAATTCACTATTGCTTTTAATTCAAGGGACTAAGTAAATGCTTTAGTGAGATTGGTAGAGTTTCCATGGTAATAGGAAGGATGTCTATAAGAATGATTTTTCAGTGAGAATTGTTGATAGTATTGATTGTAATGCAATCAATTAGATCTAGAAATTGAATGAACTCTAAACCCCAATGGATGAGGCACTGATCTATTGATTTAGTCTGTAGATGAAAGATCATGAACAAGCATCAAGCCCAAATTTAAAATCAATTTTACTTTACTGTTTGAAGAATATCAATTTTGGTTAGCACTTGTTTGCATTTAATCTTTGAGTCTTAGTTAGCTACTATTGCCATAATTACTTGTAAATCTAAGAAGAATTGTGACCAAATCTTCTTTAAGGGATGTGTGTTGTGGTAAGGTGTCATGGAATGAACAAAATATGTATATGGCATTATTTTAAAAATCTTCCATCCCTCAGGTACACCCACCTTGGTTCTACAAAGCATAAAGAGTAGAAAAGCTATTTGATTTTGTTGATGTTGGGTCCAGATATAAAAAACATATAATTGTTTATAGGAAGTAGCTAATCCTTAGATTGTTGTGATCTTTTATTATCTTGGGATTAAGTATTTTGTTGCTTAATAGTTGAAAAACACCAAAAAACTACAACACAAGGCCCAGTGGAAGTGACTCCAAAATTGTGTGGCACCGTCATAAACAATCAAACTCCCAATAAAAAATTGGCATCTAAAAATGCACCCCATGGGTGAAGTATGAGTCTAGATAGAGGCTAGGTAAAAAGAGCATGGTTCTCCCTATTTGTAAGCCTAAATTTCATTGGGTACCCTTGTTCATGCGGACAAGGTACCATGCACCAATAAAGGTTGACTACGCTAGACCTATGCAAGGTGCAGTCTCTTTAAATCTGTTGCTTCTCTAGGGTCTCTGGCTAATAAAAAATGACAATAGTGAAAAATACATTACTGCACAGAGCTTCTAGAGATACTCCCATGAAACATGGCATACATTAAAATATCTACTCTCCACATAACAAGAAAATGAAAAAAAAAAAAAGTAACACTTTTTTAGTAAAAGTGAAATTCCATTTTTTTCAAAAATAATAAAATTGGCATCTCGATTTTCATGCCAAGGTCAAAATGGCCTGGGTACAAAAAAGGTTTGGCTCAGATTTCAATAACATCCAATCTAGAAAAAATTTCTATGGAAATAGGGGTTTTTGAGTGCTCCGAGCTCAACGGTGAGGTCTGTTTGGGCTCAAAGTACTCCGAAAAAATAGTGATCCCTTAGATCCAATAAAAAATTGTTCAAAGCTTAGATCTAAAAAGAAATGAGAAATCTCTAAAGAATAGAACAGAGGCATGAAGATCTAGAGCTTTGATATGATATTGAATTGATGAAAGATCAAACCTATAGCTCACAAGAATCACTTGAATCAAAACACCTATTATAGAAGAGAGAAGCAAAAAGCTATGGAAGTAAGAATTGCTAGATCGATAGATGACACATTCTTGATGAGAAAAAAGGTAGATTACTATAATCAAAAGAGAAAAGTATTAATTCTTAATTGAATGTTACAATGAGAGATCATCCTTGTAAAGGAGATTGAAACGCTAAAAATTTCAAGCCTAGGTTGCATAATAATAATTAAGAAAATTTTAATTATTATATTCCTAAAGTTTAGCTTAAGCAAACTAGAATTAATTAGGAAATATCTAATTACTCTAACATAATAGTTTGTTATTGAGAGTTGTGGGGTCAATGTCTCATCAACTTCAACATTAACTACCTCTCTTCCCTTTCCTTGGATGTTTCTAATTCCCTTTTTTCCTTTCTTTCCCTTTCCAATTTTTTTCTCAACTCTTCCATCTCCCTAGAAATTTGTCCCTTAGGAGGCATGTTTGTAAACTAGTTCTTCTCCCTACTCAAAGATCTACTAATTCAAGCTTTCATACCACTTTCAATAGAGGGTTATGGTGGGATGAAGGTCCAATCAGTAGGAGTAAGGAAAATGGAAAAATCTACAAGTTTCAATTTAATGTAACAACCTTTAATGCCTCTAATACTTAAATTTTTGTTCCATACCTATGCTATGATCCTAAGTGGTTTAAATAGCCTCAAGACATCATTCACAAGATGATTCAACTAGTTTTTCCCTTTCGTAAACTCACTGTGGTCATAGACTAGGAAATGCAAAAGATAGGCCTAGTAGCCCTGCCAATTAGGTCTCCAACAAGCTTCTAAAATGCATAACTCCTAACACTTCCAAAGAAACAAGAAATTTTTTTACCTTTTCAAATACCCTTTATTGATTATTTCAACATATCAAAAAATTAGATAGGGTTACTTTGGAAAAAAATACTGGTTTCAAGGCTCGATCCATAAATTAAGCCTTCAAAATGATGGATTTGCAAAGCAACTATAAGTTTCACTTGCTTCCAGACCTCAATATTTTCAAAAATATCATAAAATGCATTGAATTAGAGGAATATATAATCAATTTTACTCTATAATCCCTACAAGACAAAAACCTTGATTTATGTCTCAAAACATTTAAGAACTAGGGTTTCCTCAATCTATACTCTTACAATGCTTTGCCAAAGAAATAAAGGATAAAACATAGCAATTTCAATGCCAAAACCTTTAAAACAATAGTGATCTCCAAGAAAATTATATCTCCTCCTTCATAGATGCATTTTAATATGTTAGTAGACTATAATACATACCTTGACAGAGTCATTCCATGAGAACTAGGCCTTATATTCTTCAAATGATCATTCCACAACAAAATTATCAAAATATCAAGAAAATCTAAATAATGTTATGACAGTCAACACAATATGAATCAAAAACTACTGAAAATATTTCAAACCAAGTATGAAATGGAAGATGTGATTATATACAAATATCCTTGATTCATCAAAGATTCAAAGAACCTTCAAATAACACCTAGAATAATGAACAAACTCTTGAGCTTTGCAAAAATAGAGGTTTTCCTTATTGAATCTGTGTGAAGGGCATACAAATAACCTCTCTCCCATACAAATTACTTCTCTACATTATATAACCTTCCAAATAACTTTCCAAACCATCCTTGGTTAGTATAAGTATGCTTAAAAGACTAAAACACTAAGAAAACACTTTTGCATCCTAAGAGAAACTAACCATTGTAATTGAAACATTTGAATTTATAACATTACAAATTTTTATTTTAAGGAGCATTTTGACTACTCCAATCCTGCCAAATAACTTATTTATGTGTTGACATTATAGTCAAGTTTATTATTAGTGACATACACTTATTCAGATTGTAAGCTTATACCAAGCATATTGTATAGTTAACAATGTTAACCAATCATTTCAATTGTTACGGAGTTCTATAGTTGCTACCAAGTACTTTGGATAGATTTTAGTTTACACTGAGAAGTTACTACTATTATGAAGATCAGTAGTTTAAATTGATCATCTTAGTGTATGCCGAGTTTATGAGTGCAAACAATGTTTTGTAGTGCTTACCAAGTTTGTAGTTGATGAGATGTGAATCCAGTGTTGACCAAGCCACTCAGTGTTAACCAAGTGATTTAGTTTATACTGAGCTCATAGTGAAAGAATTGAAAAAGATATGCAATGTGAATCAAGTGATTTAGTTTATATGCTGAATTTTGCAATATTTACTGAGTCACTAGCATAGACTAAGTTCAAGACTACTTGGAAGTGATCAGTATGGACCAAGCTTCTACATCTACCGACTACATGACAATGTTGAGCATTGATAATGGATGCAAAGATCAGAACCTCACCTAGTCATTCTAGAGAGCCTAAGTTTCTACACATTGGCCGACTTGGCAATATTTGTGTAAACTTGTATTATGGAAAACTTTCTAATTATGTAATTGGATTAATATATATGTATTGCATTGTATCACATCTAAAGTGTGTAGTAATATCAAATAGAAGGAATGTAATCATCAGAGAATAGTAGAAGAGTGAATTAAAAAGGCTTCAAGTAGTATAAGCAGAAGCAAAGATTCATCTATCACAAGAAGGTGATTTTTACACTCAAATGAATCTCACTTAGCAAACCAAGTTGTAGATTAGAGATTAGCCACTACTTCATCCTAGCAAATGGATCAGTCAAATCCATCAACAAGGTAGACCTAACAGTCTTATGCAAATCTCTTTACTAAGTGAATACTATATTTTATGTTTGTAAATCCTTTTGCAAGGTGGACCTAGTAGTCCTTATTGCTTCTAATAGGGAAAATCATTAGAAGTGATCAATGTAAGCCTTAAAAATCTAGTTATATACTATAGTACTAAAGCTTGTGGGTATCATCAGCCCTCCAGTTTTACTTTCTATTTGGAATGTTTCTGGGTTACCAAATCTTGTGTTAAAGTGTTGTATATGCTTTCATGTTTTTAGTTTCTCATGCATGTAGTTAGATGAGAATTCACATAAGGGATTAATTTCTTATTGGATAAAAGTTTTATAAGTTACTAATTCACCCGTCTACTCTTAGTAACTTAACTGGTCTTAATATTTACAACAATTGGTATCAGAGCTTTTGTGGTTCTTAGAGAAAATTTTAACAACTTGAGCAAAGATCAAAGGCCATGGAGATATTCATACTTGACAAGGCTCTTGAAAATGAGAAGCTAGATTTAGAAAGGGCTATTTCCCAACTCAAGAAAGAAAAGATCTTGCAATTAAAATGAATGATCATCTCTACACTGAAGAAAGAATTCAAGAGCTTCATTTAGAAATCAAAGAACTATTAGAAAAGAATGTTTCACTATAAGAAGAAGTAAGAAAAATTAGAAGAGAGCAAGAAATTTAGTCAGTAAGGCTATGTGAAGTTATGGGAGAGAAAAACAAGATAAAAGAAGAAATAGAAGGAAAAGATAATGAGATTCAACATTTATCCCTTCAGCAAGCTAACTTTATTAATTAGCTCACCAATGCAAATGAAGAAATAATGGACCTAAGGTTAGAAAATGAAAGACTATAGAATAACCTAAACTTTGAAAGACAAACCAATGAAAGAATGAAAAAATCCCAAGTCAACATGAATCAGTTGAGTGAACAAAGTCTCTATAAAAAAAGAAAAGAAAAGTAGGAATTGGATATAAAAAAGAAGGTGAAACACCCAAGCAAGGAGTTCAAAAGAATAAACCTACTTGTAGTCACTGTGGTAAGATTGGGCATACATCAAACAAGTTTTGGAGTGATTGAAAAGAAAAATTCAATGGAAAATGCTACAATTTTTATAAGCATGGTCATAGAGAAAATGAATGCAAAAAGAAATCAAAATTTGAAAGAAAATGTTACAAATGTAAGAAGCATGGGAACAAGTCATCAAAATGCAAAATAAAGATATTGAGTCTAGTAGAATAGATTGTAAAAGTTCTATTTGGTTGGGATTTTTGGTGTTTGAAAATGCTAGAAGGTTTTCAATTACCTTGATGAGAATATGATGCATTTAGGGTCAGATAACTCCTATTTTCAACATGCCATTTTTGACACTAGGCCAACTATAAGGCTAGACCCTTCTTCTACTTTAGGCTCTGCTAAACCTACGCAGGTGGACCACAGATTCAATTGATACAATACCAATGCAAAAACATATCCTTGAATCTATTAAGCAGATTTAAAACCCATTTATCTCCTAATAATTCATGAAATGACATCAATCTACAATAGCTAAATGCAAATCTATGAATCTTAAAAGCTGAGTGAGGGCATTAAATTTAGGTCCTTCAACATGAATAGGAAATACAATTTGATTAATAATGTTGAATTCGACATACCCTCCAATATGTAGCAGTAAGACCTAATGATCCTATAACTAATCAGTGCCTTATCCATTGGGAAATTCCATGAATCAAATGCATACATATGGATACCTGATACATATTTGTATCTTCAAATATCTAATATATCTATTTAACTTGTAAATAGACATCCATGCTCAATTTAAATCTCATTCTTACATGATATGCCCATCAATAAACTTACAATCCTGTTGATTTCCCTGAAGCATTTACATAACCCTTTGAGTTATAGGTAACAATGAAATAACATACAGCCTTAAGGGACTGCAACTAAAACCTAAGCTCTCTATTCAAAGATTGTAAAATATTGAAGATCACTGACAAAAGAGACAAGATTTAAGATGAAACTCAACCTGCTATTCCTTGTATTTATTTTCTTGAAACAATACATTCACATGCATGAAATGAAAACATGAAAACACCTAACAGATCTAAACTATCTGTATCAACCTTCCTAATTTTGTTCATACAAGAGGTAATATGCTAAAAGATGTGGTGTCATAGTATGGTAACACATCAAAATTGGATCCAAAACATGGTATTACAACAATGAATGGTTTTTCTCCAAAGACTAGAATCCTTACAAAAGATGAAAGAGAGAAAGATATAGGAGAAGAGTTCATCCCTGAATGTAATCGAAACATGACATATGTCCACTTGGAAGACTTTCTCAATAGGTTAAAAACATCCTTTTAATCTTTCCTTTGCAAGTTGTATATCAAATCTTCTATCAATTATGCCTCCGAAAGCACAAAATATCTATAATATCTAATTGCACAAGTAATTGATTTCATGCTTGATCTTTACTCATGGTAAAAATGAAAATCAGTTAAAAATGACTCCTAAAACCCAAGAAAATCCTTTAGAATTAATTTTCTTCACATCCAGACTTTACCAAGCCTTCATATCTGCCTTTTATCTGATTTTGATGCTTCATGATGAATTTTTCTTGTTCCACTAAGAATGCCTTGGAAAACAAAAAATTCCTTATAGACTAAACCAGTGAATTGTTGTGCAAAATCTAACTCCAAATCTAGAAAATTCATTTTCTCCTAGTTCCAATGGTATATTATAAGGCCTATTCTAGACAAAAAAATGTCCTCTAGGTAGCAGTTTTAAAAAATCAGGTCTAGACTATATTAGGGCTTTTAAAAATAAAAAATTTAAAACAAATATATAGTCTAAACGATATGAAACTTTAAAATTTATTCAAATTTTTCATTTAAAACCATAGAATTGAAACATCTAAATTTTCACTTTATGTTCAATACTCTCCTTATCCCTCCAATCTAAAGATGCCACATGGCAAGTCCCTATTTGTTGTGCAACACTTGAAATACTTTTAATTAATTGATATAATAATATTAACTAATTTTCTAGTTCCTCTTCATGTAGCACCGGAGAAGCAATCAATCTTCTTTATGTTCTTATGCTTAGGCCCACATTAATATTTTATTAACATTTCACATATCCCCATAGCCCTAGGACCCCTTTACTCCTCCATTTTTGCCTCTATGCTTTCAATGAAATGTAACATTAGGAGATTTGAAAATTTCTCTTATGTTCTGATGGGCATGAGTTCCCTTTACACTCATACACTCATGTTTGAACCACCATAGTATTAGGAAACCTTTGGAATCTCCTCTCTAGTCATATGCTTAGCTTGTAACACTATGAGGCCTTCATCCTCAAACTTTTTCTCTTACCTCTGGGCTCATAATCTACCACGTGTCACTTTCTCAATGCATTTTGAAGGTCAAAATTTTGTTAACCGTTCCACCAACCTGGTCGACCATGGACCCATGCATTAGCACTCATTGTCTTTAAAAAAAACATGTCTTGAAGACACTTCATACTTAAGTGCTCATGCTTTTAAACACATAAAAGGTTTGCCCTAGGATGTATGTGAGATATTGGTCCTTTTAGCATTTTTTCTTTGTGCATGGCCTCTCTACTTCCTGAGTCATTACTCTTTTACATTGCATGGCTTTCTCTAATCTTTGCATGTTCTTGCCTAGAAGGTGTCTTTCTCTTTGTTTGCTGAGGGTTTATTTGGCTGCTTCTTTCATTACTTACAGTTCCTTTTTTCTTTTAAAATTGACTACCCCTTCTCAATGTGTGAGCAATAGGCATGGTACGTTTTCCATTGCATGGATGTGGAGAAAGCTACTCCCTCCTGCACTCAAAAACATTGGAGCTCTTTCATTGTATGCATGGGCACCTTTTAAGAGGCATGATCTTCTTTAAATTTGGTAGCTTGTTATTATTTAAATGCCTGCTACCTTCCTTTAAAGCGTTGGTTCTTAACTTTTTCTATGTTTGCTCTTGCATTGGGGTCTACTTCATTTCTTTTGCATGGATGGTTTTCTTTTGAATCTGTGGATGCTCTCATTGATGTTGATTCTATTTTATTGCAAGGTGCTCTATCTTCTTGCTAGTGGGTATCCTATTCCTATTTGATGATTTGAATGTGTGAATGACTCCTTCTTGATTAACACTAGGTTGCTTCTTTTAACAGATGTTATTCTGGTCTTCTCTTTAGCATGGGTTGCTACATGGCTAGAGGCTTTCCCTTTGAAGGATGCGTGAGTTTCTTTATTGCATAGGCTCTCTATCATGCATTAGGATTTTCCTTTATCTTTGAAGGCATGGCTATTCTGCCTATGTGGGCTGCTCCATTGGCCCCCGTTTTTACTAGCATGGAGACTCGTTATCAAAGCATGAGGTTTTTTATTGGAGGCTATGGCTATCACATAATATAGGAAAGTCTTCATATTGAATGCCATGGCCATTGTTGGAAATTTGAAAGAGCTTGAGATCCCTAATTCCTTATATAGACATTGATGGAAGAAAATGTTGCATCCAAGCTATCTTCAAACCAATTGATTAACAACATTCGATGGGCACTGGATAACTTCCTCTACTGTGGTTCAATTTACAACTATTGTTCTTAATACAACTGACCCTACATATTCACTTGAATTGAACTGAAATGATGACATCCATATGATGAACACTATAACAATTATAGTCATTACCATTTCCCCCTCAAAAGCTTCAACTTGGACAAATTTTCAACAGCTTGATAGAATCAATCGAGCCCCAAAGTGGGTCTAACTAAAAAAAATAAAAAATTTGAACAACTATCATGGAAAATTGATCCATCAAACATCTCAAATTGACTAGAATCAAGTTCAACCAGTGATTAATCAACTAAAAACCATTTTACCACTGATTTGCAAACTGTCACTTTTGCACTAGGAGACTTGTTGACTAGCCTTAAAATTTGAATTGAACACCTAACCAAGCTCTAAAAAATAGGGCAGTGATTCTCTATTCCACACACTTCTACCCCATCAAATCTTGTCTCATGATGAATTTTTCAGTTAAAAGATATTCTCTATCAAAGTTGACTTCTCAGAATTGTTTGCAAGAAAACATGTTAGAAACCAATAAACTAAGTTCAGATTTGGGTTTGAAAACTGGGCAAATGGACACTTGGGAAAACAAAAATTGGGGCATTGGATCTTTGTCACAAGGAGGATATGGATCTACAATTTAGGTTCATGAAAAATAACTGGGTGCAAATGGCAGATAGTCAAAGTAGGCTACTTGGAATCGTAGAATGGAAACAATGGCATGAAATCATTTTTTTGCAAATGGGATTGACTTGGAAAAGTGTGCGTATGGATTCATCAAGGCTTGAAAACTAGCACACTTTTAGTATTTTCAGTGGACAACATAGTGGTACAATCTATTCAATCTCACCAATCATGAAGTAGGAGTTATAACACCACAAACAGGGGTACTAATCAATCTACAAATACTGCCACCAGTAAAAAGATAGAAATTTCATTTGGAATCACGTTTGAAATCTTATCAAATAGATTTGTCATAAGTTCAAACTTGAAACATAAAAATTTTCTAATGCCTACAATGCAATGCAAAAGGAATTTCAACATTTGGGTCAACTTGGTCAAAATTATAACTTGTCGAACAGGGCCTCCCAGAATTAGGTGCAAAGTGCATCAGCATGAAAATAGTAAACTACCAACTTTGAGGGAGTCAAAACCTAGTCAAAAAGACTCAAACCAACTTGAAATCTAAAACATAGATTCTTTAGTATGGACACTAAACACTCCCAAAGCAACAGGTCATGGCACATTTTTTGGTGCGAGATATTCACAAGACTTCACAAAGTGATTTGAAATGTCAATTTAACTTCATGGAATAGGTGGATAGGCTGAACAAAAGGTGTTAGAAACATTAAACACCTCAAGGGCCTCAAAGGTATAGCTAGGTACAATCTCATTTATGGGCATTTAAAAGGCTTGAATTAACTCCAAATGAGAATGCAATTTTGAGCACCAATAGGGACTACAACACTTGGTGAAAATGTTATTATTGTGGAGAATTTGGACACATTGGAATGAATTATGTAAAGCATTATATGAGGAAAAGAGATACCACTAGAAGATGTTTCATTTGTATAGAACTTGGTCATCTTTCCAAGAACTATATGAAAACTAAAAGAATAAAAGACAAAAAGAAGTAAAAAAGATGATAAGATTAGAAAGTAGACAAGATATCAATGGGTTCCAAAATCTCTTGAAAATGCAAGTATGAACAATGATGATCACATCACTCAAGAATTGGGTGACTCCACCATTTCCATTTGATTTCTCAAAGGAAAACTAGAACTAGGCTACTAAACAAGACATCTAAATCATTTCTAGATGATAGGACAAAAGATCCATATCATCATTCATGATGTAAAGGGATCACCAAGTAAGAAATACTAGTTACTACCAAGTTATCTTCCTTACCAAGTAAACTTGGGTCACAGACTCTACCGAGAAAGGTCAGGAGTAACTAAGTCTCATATGGTTACTAAACCATGAAGACTTCACCAAGTATTCAATGAAAAAGGAGGTTGATGATAGTTTGGAAATTTGAACAAACATTTGTATGAAGCATTTATGGAAACAATTGATAAAAGAAATGAAATTGAGGTCATTTTTTCCACCATAAATTTTTGAGAGAAAATTGTGTTGAGATATCTTTAAGAGCATTCAAGTGATTTGAATGAATTATTACCAAAAAATTTTAAATTCTCTTAAACCCTACTGAGTGAAGATGGAAGATACTACCAGCAAGGTGAAATGAGGTTTAGATATGTTGGTTCATGGTGTAGAATGGAAAGCACCACATTTCAAGTTCACTCCTATAGTCGCAAAAATCCTAGATCCAAGTGGAGTGTACTCACAAATTCCTCCAAAGGTATTGTTGATCAATGATATCCATTCTTATTTTAAATGTGCATTTTAGGATATTAGTAAACAAGAAATGGATAAAACCCTAGAGAAGCTATGCATTGATGGTGTGTTGAAACTTAAGCATCAAAATCTCGAAGCTAAAGGCTTAACTCATATTCCTCATATGCCACGAGGATTTATAGTTAAATGGATTAGGTTTATCCTTAGTCATGTGCACAATGGTCATTTGTGGTTGGAGCAACCAATTCTAATAACAAAGAAGATGATCCATAGGATCACTAGTCTCCCAATGTTGGTAAAAGCTAAAACAACTAAAACCCTAGGTTAGGTCAAACTAGAGAAGAAAACCCTTGTCGAGTGGGATGATAGGGGAATGAAAAAAAGTAGTGTCACTAACATGGAATTAAAGTTTGGCATTGATATCATTGCACACAAAATCTATAGTTTGAGTAGGTTAAATAGTGTTTTGTGTAAAGCTGTGGACCTAGCATACGAGGTAGTCAAGAATAACCTTTCTCTTGACCTTCCTAAGCTATTGTTGAATCAATTCAACAAGAATATGGAAAGCAACAAGACATCAAAGAACAACCCATTTAAGTTTTCCTCACTTTTGACATGTTTATTTTTCTATGTTTAGAAATCCTTTTCATTAAAAGGTATTGTTGTTTGGAGGAAAGATGTGCCAATACTCTATTAGATTAATGAATACATTATTGAGATGGGAGAAAATTACACTAGTATCATGGACTATTATTTTGATGCATTCAAGGAGAAAATGAATAAAAAATATTGGATCCCCAAGAAACTAGTTGAGGATTATAGGGATGATGTTTGTTTTATGGTGGATAGTGATAAGGTATACATTTAGGTAGTTAGGCCTAGAATTACATGGGTAAAACCTCTTGGATATGAGGTTAATATTGATGAGACAAAGGATATAATTGAGGCATTAGTAAATGAGATAGTTGATCTAAAGGTAGCCTATTTTGGCACATATGATGAGGCTAAGGCCAGGATAGAATTGGAAATAAAGCTCCCTTAGGAGGTTAACAAAGACAAGAAGAGGATTGCCAAGTTGAAAATGAGTTCCACTCTCCTATTAACCAAGGGTAAAGGTGAGGATGAAGAAGTAGAGGTTGAATAAAAATTAGAGGAGGAGGAACCATTGAAGAAAAAAGGATAAGGTAATCATTACCAAACCTGCCAAGACTTCTACTACCATACTCACCAGGAGATCATCTAGGAAGAAAGTAGATAAGGAAGGAGGAGACATAATTTTTAGAAAACCTTCACCCACCTTCCAAGATAGATTGAAAGAATTTGAGTCAGGGGCCGACATAGCAAATTTCAAAGCACTAAAATATGAAACCAGGACTGAAGAAGAGCAAAATAACATTGAAGACTTGGTGATAGACAAAATGGGTAAGTGGAAATACTCATTTGATCAGCTTGCACTTCAGATCCTAAGTGTTTTAATGGATAAGATCAAGCCAAGATGGGAATTTTCTAAGCAAACTGCTAAAGATATCTATGAGCAAACCCTAAGGAAACTTATGCCAAATCTAACTAACAAAGAGGTGAAGGAATATTTGAAGAAGAATGAACAGAAAGTAACCTGAGATTCAACACCTATCTTGTATTGTTAAAGAACATTGAGCATGTTGTGAAGAATGCTACAAATACATGGAAGAATATATATCTTCTTCACAAACCAAGTTATTTTTTTGTAAGTGTTAGTGATAAAGATGATGATGATGATAAGTAAGAAAAAGATGAAGAGAAAAAAGATCAAGAGCTAACTCATTTTGATAATATTGATGATGAAGAGGAATAGGAGCAAGAGGCTATCGAGGAGGACACATAAGATGTTGAGTAAACTGACCTAGTCAAGATTGCTGCAATGGTTATTGCTTCATTTCATCATTCTCCAACCAAAACATTAAGAACATCAAGCATGGAGACAACCTCAATAGGATTGACTATGACCAACACTACAAGCACAAGCATTTA
Organism: Cupressus sempervirens; assembly: GCA_028749045.1. Lineage (NCBI taxonomy): Eukaryota > Viridiplantae > Streptophyta > Pinopsida > Cupressales > Cupressaceae > Cupressus > Cupressus sempervirens. The sequence continues at coordinate 95,473,997 of CM053790.1, forward strand.
ATCAATCTTTGTACTAGTCCAGCTTAGTACTTCATTGATAATAGTGCCTAACACTTCATTTACTCAGTTGTAGACTCTTCCCTCTTCAAAATTTTTGGATACATCAATTTTGGCTATAACAGGTATTCCTACCACCAGTATATCAATAAGTGCAATATCCATTTTTGTGGTAAGTCCTACTATTTCAACTATTGATTCCTTTGCTAGTACACAAGTAATAAGTGCAAGGACAATTGAGACCAAGCCTCAACCAAGCACAAATTTTTTGGATAAAGGTAAAGAAAAGGAGGAGGATGTAGATGTTGATGAGGAAATTGTGATTCCTAATTGACATAATTCAAAATTCAATTCTGATTAGATGTAGACCTTTGGAGAATTACTCTAAATGAAAGCCAAATAGTAGAGGCTAAGAGAAGAAAGAGATAAAGAATTTGAAATCATTGAGGATTCCAAGAATATTTTGGCAGAGACTCTAAGTATAGAGGTTGATAATTCTCAACAAATTTTGTATCAGTTGGTAGAGGTAGTCTAGAAATAAAATAAAGATTTGGATTGATAGGAGAAATTATTGCAAAAAGTAGAGAAAATGTTTGAATTTAAAGTGTTAGAGCTCATTACACAATAGATTGTCATTTATCATGTAGAGTTATCTACTATTTTTGATTCTCTAGAAACCTCATGCAGTAATGTAACTTTAATTTTTAGTAAATTATGTGATATTTCAAGTTTTACAAAGGAAATAAAGGACACATTGTCTAAGATTGATGAGGATGTTAAGGCAAGTGAGCAACAATTTTAGCTTGACTTGAGTTTAGCGATACCCATTTCAATAAGATCAAATTTTTGACAAATATGTATGCAAAACTACTCAAAGAAGAAGCTAGAATCAGATCAAATCTGATAGATATCTAGAATATTATTCTCCCTAACATGGATGCACTATAGAAGCATATTGCACATTCAAAAACTCCCATCCATAACAATAATTTTTCTATTGCAAACTGCATGATTGAATTGTCAACAGAAGTGTAGTTTGCATTACACACATGTAAGGTCTTTCAAGAGAACTAGGACAAGACTTTGGCACTCATACTGAAAGTGCATTCATACTTCTTGTCTCATTTTGGCATTACTATGTAATTCATATAGCATAAATTTTTAGCATTAATATCAAAAGGGGGGAGGAGATATGAAAAGATATAAGGAGATATAAGGGGAGAAGATGTAAAAGTTGTAAAGAAAATGGGGGAGAAAAATGTAAAAACATAGGAGGAGGAGATTGAATAAGGAGAAGATTGTAAAAGGATATATTTTGATGTACAATATACTATATATTATATAGCAGAGCATTACCATGTACACAAATGTATCCTTTACAAAAACAATTTAAAAAAATCTCAAAAATAGTATACTCTACCGAGTTGAAATCACAAGGTGATGGATAAAGATATTTAGGAACTTTTTGAATTCAGTTTTGACTCATAAGTGTTTTTTTCACTAATGCCAAAGGGGGAGATTCCTAACATTATAGTCAAGTTTGTTGTTAGTGACATACAATTATTCAAATTCAAAGCTTATATGAAGCATATTGTACAGTTAATAGTATTAACCAAGCATTTTAGTTGTTACCAAGTTCTATAGTTGCTATTGATTCCTTTGGACAGATTTCAATTTACATCAAGTAGTTACTACTATTGTGAATATCAATAGTGTAAATTGAGGATCCCAGCGTATGCCAAGGTTACTAGTCCAAACCAAGCTTTACAGTGCTTACTGAGTTTGCAATTGATGTGATGTGAATCTAGTGTTGACCAAGCCACTTAGTATTAACCAAGTAATTCAGTTTATTCTGAGCTCAAAGTGAAAGCATTGACTAAATAATGCAATGTGAATCAACTGATTTAGTTTATATAACAAGTTTTGTAGCATTCACTGAGTCACCAATGTAGATTGAGTTCAAGACTACTTGGAAGTGATTAGTATGGACTAAGCTTCTACATCTACTGAATGCATGATGATGTTGAGCATTGACAATGGATGTCGAGTATCAAAAATTTTTGGAATATTCAAATAGGAATAATGCTTCTGAGAGGGGGGGGGGGTGTGAATCAAAAGTATTGTACTTTTAGCTTTAAAACCTTCTAACTTAAAATAGATTGCATGTAGATAAACATAGCAAACATCCATGAAAAAAAACATGTACCATCACATAATACTTGAGATTTTGATATCCTAGAAACCCTCCAAAAATAAGAAGGTAAAATTGGGGTGGGGATGATACCCACAAAATCATTGCAGTAATAATGTTTAACCACTTTTGATAGTTTGCCCTATTAAAGGCTTTACACTGTGTCAATAGTGACCTGGTTAAAGGATTTACAAACACTTTACATGAAGTTTTACCCTGTTAAAGGATTTAATCACCTCTTCAAAGGATCTACTAAATAGTTGTTAAGCTAACCTATCAACATAGGGTTTCTTTTCTAATACAATGGTTAAAGAGTATTAGGTATGATAAACCTAATAGCTTACAATCCTTTGATTTTTGAATACAGGCACTTGATATTCTTACTCTAATCTTTGATCCTTTGAGATCTGATACTTTTTTTTTATGCCTTGCTTTGTTCTGATCAACTAAATATTTCACTGTTTCTCTCTTCCTCTAAGTCTTTATACTCTTTTCTTTGAACTCCACTATAGTGTTTCCATACACTTCATCATCCTCTTTTCTACAATAAAATTTTGTCTTCCTTATAAAGACATTCAAAGACTTAGGGTTGGATATGGATCTATGATCCACATTGAACCTCTATTTCCCACTCATTCCTTGCACTTTTCTTATTGGTTGCATGCCTTCTCCAATTTTCTTATTGGTTACATGTAGATTGCATAGGAAATATAAAAGATTCGATCTTATCATTTAAATCCTTCAAGATTTGTCATATGTCAGCCATGAAAATGGTTTACATCTGAATTACTAAAGTTATAAAATCATATGTATATTCTATGTTATTAGGCACTTATTGATTCCTGATGCTTGGCACTTATAACAAACTAGCTTACGCAACTCCTGTTGCATTTCTATATTTCTCAACATTGTCTATGACTTGGCACTCAAATATCACTCGGCACTTGTATAATGCTCAGCAACTGAAGTCACTCGGCACCTGATCTTCACTTGGTACTTGAAGGCTGCTCAACTCCTGAAGATCACTTGGCACCTGAAGGCTTTCTTGACTTGGCTCATGTTTGTGGCTCAGCATACATAGTGTGCTCGGCTCCAATGTAGAAAATGGTTAAGGGTATCGGCACTCAAATGTCAAAAACCATTATGAAACTAAAATTCTACCCCTTTGATATGATTGACAAAAAAACTTAACTAACCTTATGAGTACATTCACTAATCTACTCAGTATATATAGATGTTAAAGAAAAATCGGTCAAAATTTTGTAATTTACAATATATATACCTCAAAATTATGGTAACTCCCCCTAAGTTGATTGTGCCATTATCTACACTATCTTGGTAACCAAATGCTCCCCTTTTATCTTGTCTCCCCCTATCAGCTTGTCTCTTTGTCTCCTCATTCATCTTATAATATCTCCCCATTTTTGACACTTATGTCAAAGGGTCCTAAGGATTAAGACCATTATTTTCCAAAAATGTGTTGTTTACCTCCATAATCATCCTAAAAGCTGTATTCCAATTATGAAAAACAATGTCCAATGACTTGTGTTGGATGGTAGTCTCTGGAGCAAGGTGAACAAGTCCATCTGAAGTAGAAAGATTAGGATCTTTCTTGAGAATAGTTTCTGCATAGACCTATTCTTTATGGAGTACTTCCAAATGTGGGGTAATGGAGGATTGGAGCTGTATCAGTTTTTTCTTAATGGTGGCCTCTTCTACTATTAACATAGCTACTTCTTTTTTAGTGTGAAGCATTTGATTAAAATGCTTCTCACTTTAAGTTGGACCTTGGGGTAGTTGCGTGCTTGAAATCTTCAAATTTCTCCCTAGGCTCATTATTCTTTGGCTTGTCTCTTGTGTGAAGAATGAAAACTCACACAGCTTGTTGTACACTGAGAATATATTCTCAAGTACCTTTGTTACCTTGTCAAGTTTTTTTGCCAATTCAACCTATGAAAGTGCAATTTCACTAGATATTTTCCCATTTACTTTCCCTTGAAATTTCCTTTCAGACCATTCCATAAGTTTTACATTTGTTTCTTGGTCTTCATTTTTCACCTGGTCAACAATATCTGATAATTGCTCCATGATATGCTTTCACTCATTTGGTGACTGCAAACTAAAGGAATCCATAAAGATGTACTTAATCTCATGCAATGTTTGCTTTTGTTTATACACCTTTCTGAGTATCTACTGCCTCTTTCTTCTATTCAATTCTTCCTGCACCTCATTGATTTGATCAATGCTTATTTTTTTTGAGTCATAACTTGGTATGACTATCTCCTCATCTAATTCAAGGTCTCCATAGTGAGTTACCCTTGCAACTTTTGTAGAACTTGATCCTAGTGCTGATATTTGCAGTGGCTATTGTGAAGGGTTTCCTGAGGTAGGCAAATTTATCAATGTTTGTATTGCCTCCTTCTCTTTAGGGGTTTCCTCTAATTTCTCCTCCTATGTACTATCTTGATCAATTATAGAGATTTTAGGAAGTTCACCTTGTGTTTGTGCTGTAGGATCAGATGTAATAGTTTTTCCTATTTGTTATGTTTCTTTGTCTCCTGCTACACTCGATTTTTGTATAGTGGTGTCAACTATTCCTGATGAAACAATTGTTTGAGTTTGAAGTTGACCATCAATAGTTGTAGAGATGATGGAAGGTGGTTCTTGTGGATTCACCTTATCTCTAACTATGTTTTCTACTAATTTTTGTAATTCATCCACATTGACCAATATTGGATCTGTACATAATTTTGCTTGTTGTGTGGATTGGTCAAGGATTCTTTTTAGATCCTCTACAGTTAATGGATTGATGTTTTGAGAAGAAGTTTCAGGAACATCCTATACATGTATAGTTTCTATAGGTGTGATGGGTACATGAGGAGGGCTAGAGGGTGGCAATTGTGTGTCTTGCACACTCTAGTTTTGTTGCTGCTCTTGCTCAGCTGTTGTTGTTTCATCTTGCTTCTGTGTCTCCTCCTCCTCTATTTCTTTCTCCTCTCCATCTTTTATTTCTTCTTCCTTCTTCTCTTCTTCTTCTTTCTTTTCTTCTTACTCCTTCTCTTCTTCTCCTTTCTCTGTATTCTTTTCTTCTTCCTTGTATTCTTCTTCAAGAACATCTTCAACCCTTTTGTACAAATTCTTCCATGATTTTTTTGTTCTTTGTACAATTTCTTCAATTTTGTTTTGTAGAATGAAGAATGCCCTATACTTAGGTGCAAACCTAGTGTTATGCCTTTTGACTACTTTAGCTATTGGGTCCTTAGTTAGATCAAGCAGTACACTTGCTAGGGTTGATTCTCTCATCTCTTTTTCCTTTTTCAAACAAAAATGCCATTTGTCTTCCACAATTTTAGATAGTTCATTTGGCAATTGTCCATCTAGTTCAAGAGGTGTATACTTGAACTGTGTCATCATTCCATAAACTGATTCTTCTATTTTAATTTTCTCTTTACTAAGCTTGTTGAAATCAATGCCTTTTAAATCAGTAAAGTCTGCACTTTTAATATTTTCACACATTTTATCTAAGGCTGATTTGGGAGGATGACTTACCACTCTAAATTGACTGATATCTTTTGACTCTGTTCTTTCCTCCTCCTCAAAATCTAGTTGAGCTACATATTTTCTTCTTTTTCTTAGCACTTCACCAGTCTGTTCAATAGCCTTTTTCTTTTCTTTGATTTTTTCCTTTACCTTTTGTGAAGATGCCCTTGTGACTGGTATTTGTGGGTTGGCTTGAGTTGGCTTGGCATCCTTCTTTGTTTTGGGCTAGGCTGGAGGCTGTATTGTTGCCTTTCTTTTCTTTAGCTCGGCTTGGGTTGGTGCTTCCTTGGCTTCTTCTTCCTGAGCACCTTCCTCCTTGTCTTCACCTAGGCCTTGAGTCAATTCCATTTGGCCTTGCTCTTGTTCATCCTCATCATCATCATTGTCATCATCATCTTCTTCATCTGCTTCAGCCTCAATTCCTTCACCACATTTCTTTTTAATTTTCTTCATCAATTTATCTTTCTTCTTTATTATGGAGGTAGTCTTTAACTCCATTTTAACCTTTGACCTTACCACATCATAAGTACCAAAGTGTGGGGAACTCTTATCTATCTCTTTTGCCAATAATGCAGTTATTGCTACAGATGCTTCATCAATGTTGATCTCATAACCAAATGGCCTTAGCCATCTCACCCTTGGAATTACTACTTGGATAGAGGTAAAATCAATGTCAACTAAGAAGCATATATCATTAGTGTGTTTTTCCACTAAGAAAACTGGTATTCTTCCCCTTTGCTTCATGGATTTCTTGAAATCCCCAAAATAGCTTGTCATTAGTGTATCAAAATTGTCTCCAATCTGTTCTATATATTCATTAATTTGGGTGATGATAGTTCTATCATTTCTCCATGTAACTTTTCCAAAAGAGGAAAATTCATTATGAACATAAAAGAATACACAAACCAAAATTGCTCCAAATTTGCATTGGGCACCCTTTCTCCTTCTTATGGCAGCCAGGTTTTCATTAATCTGTTGTAGCTGCAGTTCTGCAAGATCATAATTATGATGCTTTTTCACCAATTTGTAACCTACATCTACTACAATACATGGCACACTGTTGAGTCTACTAGATTCATAGAATTTATGGGCAATGACTCTAATAGAAAATTCAACAAGAGGATCTTGAATGGTGTGAATTGTCATTCCTCTTTTATTCCACTGAGCACCTGTGTGTTTCTCAATAACCTCCTTGGATTCACTCCTCAAGGTCTTGTACCAATCTAGGGTAGGAAATCCAGTTACCCTATGAATGATTCCTTTTGTGAACTTGGTAAGAACATCTTCTAGCCATAGACTACCATCATGAATTCTGCTTAGCACAAGTCTGATCCATTCTGTCTTAAATACGGCGGGAAAGCTCAAAACTTGGGTTAAACCCTTCCTTTCAACAATTTTGTATTCATCTTTCAAAACTCCATCTACACACAAATTCTCATAGGCTTCCCTTATTTCCATATCTCCTATGGCTCCTATCTTACAGTTGTAGCATCGTCTTACATCCTGGACCATTACAACTTTTGGGGGTATGTGAGAAAGAACTCTGGCTGGGTCATTCTTGTATGCAACTTTAGGAATGGGATGAAAATTAGGCTGCTTAACTTCATTAGATACTAGCTAGACTTCAAACAACTCTTTGTCATGGGTTTTCTTAGAGCTTGAAGCCATTTGTGCAAACTAGGATTTCCTTTTCATAGAAATATGAAACTACGTAGCTTGACACAAATGAAAATACCTCAAGATCGATGAAAACACATTGTAAGAGGTTGTAATCTACTTGGAATGCTAGATTCTTTGCTATGAAGTTGCTCCACTCTCTTTCTCTTCTTTTCTTCTTGATTGCGATGAGGAAGAATGATTAAAATCATGATAATATACCCCATTTCCATTGCATTGAATGCTCAACTGCCCACTCGGCTTCTAAAAGAATTTTAACATTACTCAACTTCCATTGGAGTTATTTAAGTCTGCATCAGCTATCCACTATGTCGATATTAGGAACTCGACATCACTAGAGTTTTACTCAACATCCAAAAGGTAGCTCGACATCATTATTTAAAATTTTCTCTTGGCATCTTGTCTCATGGAAATTTATACTTTGAATTGCTTCTTCATGGTTTAGGGATGATGTATGATACTTCCTTATATGTATCAGCCCCGTAGGCTCATCTTGTAATTAATTGAATGAGAAATGATCACTTGACCTTGTGGGTGAAGTGACCTTTTCATTTGATGAACTTGATTCATTTTTTTTCCGGCATGTTTTCTTCATGTCTCTTCTGATGTGTTCCACATCAATCTTTTCTTTGCCCTTGTTTACTTCAATCTTGGGTGCCTTTAACCTTGTAGGATAGTTTCTACTGATATGACCAGTTTTCAAGCAACTAAAACATGTGGTTTGGTTCAATCATATTTTATAGTTCCCTTTGAAATGTGTTCTTATGTAGTTATGGGGTATATGTCCATATTCTTGACAATAATGATAGCTATACCTAGTGTTTTAATCCCAATGGTACTAACTTTCATTCCCTTTTGTTTCTACTAGTTGATTTGATGTCCACATAGGCTTTGATCTACATTCAAATGCTTTATGTCCATACTTCTTACAATTATGAAAATGTCCATCAGATCTTTGTGTCCTTGTGACTTTGGATCTACAATCTTGTGACAAATGTCCTTGCATGTTGCACTTGTGATAGTAACCCTTGCTTTCGGGTCTTGATGGCTAATTGATTCTTCTATTCCTGCAAACATTAGCAGTATGCCCCTTTTTATTACAATAATGACAAATGGGTTTAGAATTCTTACCTTTGTCACTTCTTTTCTCGCCATTCTTTGATGATTCTCCAACTTCAGTTCTATTGTATCCAAGTCTTGATGTATCATGGGTGGATCGTGGGAATTTTATCAACTATTTAAAGTACTTGATGGCTTTACTTGACTTGTTGAGATTCTCTGCTACCTCTTTTTCTCTATTCAATTCATTCTGCAGTTGTTCATTCTGCATTTTCAAAGTAGAGATCTCAATATCTTTCATATTGAGTTCATGATGAAGGTTCATCATTTGGGCAAGTGTATCCATCTGCATGTTTGAGATCCTTGTTAATTTAGTACATTTTTCTTCAAGTCTGTTTGCAAGATTTCTTTTGTCATCTTCCATCATGACTCTATCCTCAACTGTTATTTTCTTTTGTTCAGTGATTTCACATAGCATTATGGCCTGCGATGCATGTTCCATCTTGAGAGATCTTATCTCTTCTGCTTGAACTTTTTTCTTCTTCATTAGTTCTACTATTGCTACATTAGATTCTTTAGTGTCTCCATTGACAAATAGTTTTGTGGTATCAATCTCCTTGTAGTTTATATCATTTTCAGCTATGGCTATATCCTTCCTTCTTTCCAAGGATTTTCTTAGTTCCTCCCTGGCTGCTTCTACTTTGTGTAAAGCTAGTTGCACATCAATTACTTGATTGTTAATAATCTTCTAAAGTTTGAAGACTTCCATATTTAGACCTTTTTCTCCACGCTGTTAGAATTCTCCTTGTGAGAACCTTGCCGCTCTGATACCAATTGTTGGAATATTCAAATAGGAATAATGCTTCTGAGGGGGGGGGGGGGGGGTTGAATCATAAGTATTGTACTTTTACCTTTAAAACCTTTTAACTGAAAATAGATTGCATGCATATAAACATATCAAACATACATTAAAAAAAATAAAATGTACCATCACATAACACTTGACATTTTGGTATCCCAAAAACCCTCCAGAAATAAAAAGGTAAAACTAGGGTGGGGATGATACCCAAAAAATCACTGCAGTAATAATATTTAACCACTTCTGATGGTTTGCCCTGTTAAAGGCTTTATACTATGTCAATAGTGACCTGGTTAAAGGATTTACAAACACTTGACATGAAGTGTTACCCTGTTAAAGGATTTAACCACCTCTTCAAAGGATCTACTAAATAGCTGTTAAGCTAACCTATCAACATGGGGTTTCTTTTCTAATACAATGGCTAAAGAGTATTAGGTATGATTAACTTGATAGCTTAAAATCCTTTGATTGCTTTATATAGACACTTGATCTGCTTACTTTGATCTTTGATCCTCTGAGATATAATACTTGGTTTTATCCCTTGCTTTGTTCTAATCAACAGAATATTTCACTGCTGCTCTCTTCCTCTAAGTTTTTATACTCTTTTCTCTGAAATCCACTATAGTATTTCCATACACTTCATCATCCTCTTTTCTACAATGAAATTTTTTCTTCCTTATAAAGACATTCAAAGACTTAGGTTTGGATATGGATCTATGATCCACATTGAATCTCTATTTCCCACTCATTCCTTGCACTTTTCTTATTGGTTGCATGCCTTCTCAATTTTTCTTGTTGGTTGCATGTAGATTGCATAGGAAATATACAAAATTTGATCTTATAATTTAAATCCTTCAAGATTCATCATATGTCGGCCATGAAAATGGTTTACATCTGAATTACTAAAGTTACAAACTCACATCTATGTTATTCAGCACTTACTGATTCCTGATGCTTGACACTTATAACAAATTGGCTTACTCGACTCCTATTGCATTTATGTATTTCTCGGCATCATATGTGACTCGGCACTCAAATATCACTCGACACTTATATAATGCTCAACACCTAAACTCACTTGGCACTTGATCTTCACTCAGCACCTGATCTTCACTTGGCACTTGAAGGCTACTGAGCACTTGAAGATCAGTTGGCACCTGAAGGCTTTCCTAGCTTGGCTCATGTTTGTGGCTCGACATACGTAGTGTGCTTGGCTCCAATGTAGAAAATGGTTAAGTGTATTGGCACTCAAATGTCAAAAACCATTCTGAAACTAACAAAACATTATCAAGTTAATCTTTAGAGCCCAAGTTTCTACACTTTGGTTGACTTTGCAATATTTGTGTAAACTTATATTCTGGCTGACTTTGTAATCATGTAATTGTATTGATATATATGTAATGCATTGTGTCACATCTAGAGTGTGTAGTAATATTGAATGGAAGGAAAGTAATCACCAAAGGAGAAAAAGAGTGAATTATAAAGGCTACAAGAAGCATAAGGAGCAAAAAAGATTCATCCATCACATCAAAGTGATTTATACACTTAGAGGAATATCGATTGGAAAACCAAGTTGAAGATCAAAGATCAACTACTACTTCATCCTAATAGATGAATTAGTAAAATCCTTTAACAAGGTAGACATAAGAGTCATATGTAAATCTCTTTAATTCGTGCATACTTTATTGTATATTTGTAAATCCTTTTACAAGGTGGACCTACTAGTCCTTATTTTTCCTAATAGGGTAGATCATTAGAAGTGATCAATATAAGCCTTAACTACTAGAATTTACAAGTGGGAATATTTAATTCTAAGAGGGGGGTGGGGGGGGGAGGGGGGTTGAATCAGAAATAACAAACTTTATCCTATAAAATTTTTAAATGAGATTAATCACATGCATCTAAAATCTCTAATGAACATGGAAGTAAAGGCATGCATGGAAATAGATAACACAAGATTTTGGTCACCCAAAAACCCTCCAAACTAAGAAGGTAAAACTAGTGAGGGGATGACACCCAAAAATTATTACTGCAACAATATGTAACTGGTTAAGGTTATAAAGTTTGACCAGCATCAATGGTATGCCCTATGAAAGGCCTACCCTATTAAAGGCTTTACACCCTATTAAAAGTGACCTGATTAAAGGAATTACAAACACTCACTTTGAATGTCACCCTATTATAGGATTTACAACCCTATTAAGGATTTACAATATGACTACTAAACCAACCTATCATCATAGTATTTTTATTCTCCTAATACAATTCTTAGAAAGTATAGTAGAATGTCTTGACCTAATAACTTACAATCTTCAATTACTAATTCTAGATCCTTGTTCTATCCAATCTGATCTAATCCTTCCTTATCTAATATAACTCTGTTCATAGTGCTAATACTCTATTTTGGTCAATTTGATTCTACAATGCTACTCTTCCTCTAAGTCTTTACACCCCTTTAACTTCCTTCAAAACTTCAATAGAATTCTCTCATGCATTTCCAGATGACCTTTCACTTCTTCCATGCAACACTAAATTATGGGGTTTCAACATTTTAATAAAGGTTTTCAAGATATGAATCTACAATCAAGATTCATCCATCTTTCCTACTCAATTCTTTCGATATTTATTGATTGGTTGCATGTTGATTACATAGGAAATGTAATAGATTCAATCTTAGCTTTTAGATCCTTCTAGATTCATCTTGAGTTGGCTCAAAAATGGTTTACATCTAAGTTTGTGAAGGTAGAAACTCATATGTTGATTCTATGTTACTTGGCACCTGCTATTTACTGATGCTTGACACATATAGAATTTTTTTCTTGCTCAGCTTCTATACTTTGCTTGGCACATATACTAACTTAGCATCTATTGCCACTTGGCATCAATTGTCACTTGGCACTTGAACAACATGACACCTATTGAATTTTTGGCTCAGCACATACTATAGCTCGACATCTACACTATACTCGGCATCAGCCTTAGAATTTTCTTAAGTGTGTTGACACTCAATTGTCAAAACCAATCTGAGACCATCAATTTCCCCCTTTGACATGAGTGTGAAAAATACTTAACTAAACATTATGAATCTAATCACTATGAGTATAATACACATCTTGTTGGGCATATGTACAAAACTTCAAAAACCTATTCAAATTTCTTGTAGAATACTATACTATATAAGATACTCTATATCTTTGTCTTGTCATTCCTTCCCTTTTCTGCTCTATTTTATCTACTATGTTTTTGCTCCCCCTTTAACAAATCTTCCCTTGCAATTTTTGTATCCTTTTGGCTTTATCTCCTTATTTCTCCTCAAAACTCAAAATTTTATTATCTCCCCGTTTGGGTATTTATTATCTTCCCCTTTTTGGGTATCTCCCCCAATTTATTAAATCTCCCCCTTTTCTGACACTTATGTCAAAGGGTTCTATGAATGAATTGAATATTTAGCCAAAATAGATTTATTTACGTCCATATTGATCTTGAGAGAAACATCCCAATTGTCTAATGCAATTTCCAATGCTTTAAGTTGGATGGTTGTCTCTGCTATAAGGTGTACTAGGCCTTCCAATGTAGAAAGATTGGGATCTTTCTTCAAAAAAGTCTCTGCATAGGCCATTTCTTTATGGAAAACTTCCATGTGAGGGGTTATTGTAGACTATCAACTTGGCCTTGGTGTTAGCCTCATCTGCTATGAGTACAGATAATTTCTTTTGTGTGTGAAGCATTGTAGCAAAATGCTTCTCACTTTGAGTTGGATCCTTTGGTAGCTTCATGGTAGATACTTTTAGGTTCCTCTCTAAGCTCTATATCCTTTGGCTAGTCTCTTGTGTGAAGTATGAAGAATCACATAGTTTGGAGTATAGTGAGAATACATTCTCAAGTACTACTTTCACCTTCTCAACTTTTTTGGCCAGTTCTACTTGTGACACTACTATCTCACTAGATATTTTCTCATTTACCTTCATCTAGAATTTCTTCTTAGACCATTCAAGCAATTTGGCATTGGTGTCTAGGTCTTCATTTTGTACCTAGTCCACTATGTTAGATAATTGCTCCATTATGGGTGTTTTTCCATTAGCTACTTGCAAGCTGAATGCATCAAGACAGATATCTTTGATTTCAATTAATGCTTTCCTTTTCCTATAATCATTCTTGAGTATCTCTTTCTTTTTCTTCTTCTCCACTGCCTCTTACACCTCATTGATCTATTCTATGTTCATTGTTTTATAGTCATATCTTGGTATGACTATTTCCTCATCAAGTGCAAGGTCTCCATAGTGAATTACTCTTGCTAACTTGGTAGAGCTCAAGCTTGGTGCTAATATTTGTAGTGGTACTACATCAGTGCTTGTATCCTATGTTGTTCTGGTCGGAGTCCCTATAGTAGGAAAATTAACCAATGTTTGGATTGCCTCTTGTTTCTTCTCCTTAGGGGTCTTCTCCTCTTCTTTTTTCCTCTTTGGTTCTACCTTAATCAATGATTATAATTTGAGGCACACCTTGACTTTGCGTAGTATGATTAGAGATATCCTTTTGTCTTGTTTGCTCCTTTTCTTGCTCCTAATCAATTGAAGTCATTGTGACTGTAGTGATAGTAGATGCACCTTGTGCTACTTGCTCTTGTGGTTGTCCACTTGTCATTGTTGAAGTTTGTGAAGGTGGTTCTTATGGATTCACCTTCTCCTTGGTTATCTCAACTACTACATTCTAAAGTTCCTCTATACTCACCAAGATTGGATTGGTACACAATTGTGCTTGCCAAGTAGTCTAGTGAAGGATCTTTCTACGATCCTCTACAGTTAGGGGGTTGATGTTTTAACCAGAGGTATCAGGAACATCCTTCACAATTATTATCTCTATAGATGTAGGTGTTACATGTGGAGGACTAGGTGGTGGCAATTGTGTGTCTTTCACATTCTGTTCTTGTTGTTGCTCTTCAGCTGTTGCCATATCACCTTTTTGTGTTTCCTTCTCCACTGCAACTTCTTCCTTTTCCTTCTCTCATTCTTCCTCCTTTTCATTTTCCTCTTCTTCCTCATCATTATTTCTTCCCTCAAAGGGATCTTCTTGTCCTTCTTTCACTATAGTTAGCACATAAATTGATTTCCATAATTGTGTGGACTTTTTCACAACATCATCTATTTTATTGTGTAACATGTTGAATGCTCTATATTTGGGTGCAAATTTTCTCCCATGCTTTTTACTTGCCTTTCTTATTTGATCTTTTGTGAGGTGAGGCATTACATGAGCCAAATTTGACTCTCTTATTTCTTTCTCCATATTTAGGCAATAATGCCATTTCTTCTTCTTCTTCTTCTTCTTCTTCTTCTTCTTCTTCTTCTTCTTCTTCTAGCTATATTTCCAAAAGAAGGAAATTCATTTTGTACATAGAAGAATATACATATCAAAATTGCACCAAATTTACATTGAGCTCCCTTTATTCTTCTTATAGGTCCCAAATTTTCATTGATTTGATGTAGTTGCAGTTCTGCTAGATCATAGATATGATCCTTTTTGACAAGTTTGTAGCCAACATCCACTACAATATAGGGAACATTGTTGAGTCTGCTTGATTGATAAAGCTTGTGGGATATGACTCTGATAACAAAATAAAAAAGAGGATCCTTAATGGTATCTATGGTCATGCCTCTCTTATTCCATTTGGTTCTAGCATTTTTCTCAATAGCTTCCTTAGAGTCACTCCTTATGGTTTTAGGCTGATCTAGGGTTGGATACCCTATTACCCTACGAAAAATCCTTCTTGATATCTTAACTGGCCTATCTTCTAACCGTAAACTACCATCATAAATCCTACTCAACACAATTCTGATCTATTTAGTCTTTAAAATAGTAGGGAACTCTAGGGCATGGGTTAAGCCCTTCCTCTCAACAATTTGGAACTCTCCCTTCAAGACATCATTTTCACACAATCTATCATATGCTTCCCTAATTTCCATGTCTCTAATGGCACCTATTTTGTAGTTATAGCATCTCCTAACATCTTGCACCATTACTACTTTAGGAGGAATAATGGATAGGGCTCTAGTTGGGTTGTTCTTATGGGAAACTTTAGGGATAGGTCAAAAATCAAGTTTCTTAAATTCATTTGACACAAGTTGAACTTCAAACAACTCTTTCTCATGTGGTTTCCTAGAACTAGAAGCAATTTCTATAATCTAGGGTTTCAACACAAAGAAATTTTTGAACTATGTAGCTTGGAACAAGTATAAATGCCTTGAAATTGATGAAACAATGTTGAATCTATGTAGAAATCTACTCAAATGCTCGGAACACTGCTTGGAAATTGTTCAACTCTCCTATTGTCTTTTCCCTTTTGCTCATGATGGAGAAAAATGATTCAAAATGTGATCATATACCCTTACTTCATAGCGTTTAATTCTTAGTGTATTTACAACTGTCCACTTGGCTCCTTAAGCAATTCTACTTTACTCATCTTCCATTGGTTTTCAAACACTTGACATATATTGGAGTTCCCTTTACTTGGCTTTAACAATAGTTTCCCTTTGTTTGATGTCCACTACCAACTTGGCTACATCTAACCACTTAGCTTCTACTAACTTTGGCAGACAACTCGACATATACTAGATCTCTACTCTACATCTAAAGGAAACTTTTCTCACTTAGCAATAGTTGTGAAAACTTGAAGTTTTAACTTTTCATCTTAATTCATGTTAATCTATCTTTTTTAATAGTTGCTTATCTTAGAACTGATGTATGATAAAGCTTTGTATATCAGTTCCATACACCTTCTTTTACTTAGTTGGATGAAGTGTGACCACTTGACCCTTTGGGTGAAGTGATCCCTTCATTTGATGTGCTACCTCCATCTTTCTTCTTCCATGTTTTGTTCATTTATCCTTTGATGTGTTCAGCATCCACCTTTCCTTTTCCTTTGTTGAACTCAGAGTTGGGTGTCTTTAACATTGTTCAAAAATTTTTGCTCATATGATGAATCCTTAAATAATTGAAGCATGTAGTTTGGCTCAACCATATACTATAGTTTCCACTAAAATGTGTTCTTATGCAATTTTTAGGGATGTGTCCACATTCTTGACAGTACTGATAACTATTCTTGGTGTTGTAGTCCCAATTGCAACAATGTCCATAATTATTTCCCCTTGTTGGTTGATTAGGTTTCCACATAGGCTTTGATCTACACTCAAAATCTCTATGTCCATACTTCTTGCAATTGTAGTAGTGACCTTCAAATCTTGGTGTCCTGATAGTTCTAGTCATGTAGTCATGTGCTTGATGTCCTTACTTGTTTCCCTTGTGACAGTAACCCATGTTCTTAGGTCTGTCATGTTGATGGGTGTTCTTGCACCTACACACATTACAGGTATGTTCTTTTTTACCACAAAAATGAAAAGTGGGTTTATTATTCTTACCTTTGTCACTTCTTTCCTCTGTAGTCTTGGATGACTCTCCTTTTTTAGTGCTAGTGTATCCTAGTCCTGAAGTATCATTGCTGGCTCTTGGTGATTTCAAAAGCTGTTCAAAGTACTTGATGGCTTCATTGAGTTTTTTGAAGCTCTTTGAAATCTCCTTCTCTCTTTCTAGGTTATTTTGTAGTTGTTCATTTTTGCATATTTAGTGTGGAGATCTCAATGTCCTTGACATTTAGTTCATGATGTGCATTCATCATCTGGCTTAGGGTGTCTAGCTACATGTTGGAAATTCTTGCATGCTCAGTTAACTTTTCTTCCAACTTGTTGGCAAGGTTTCTCTTGTCTTCTTCTATCATAGCCTTATCTTCAATAGCTCTTTCCTTCTATTTAGTGACTTCACAAAGCATCATGACTTAAGATTCTTGTTCAAGCTTGAGAGTTCTAATCTCTTCTGCTTGGGCTCTATTCTTTTCCATCGGGTTTGTTATTGCTACATCAAACTCTTTGGAATCTCCATTTGCAAACACTTTTGAGGTGTCAATATCCTTGTATTATGTATCATTCTCAGCTATGATAATCTCTCTTCTTCTCTTTAAAGATTTCCTCAATTCTTCCCTGGCTTCTTCAAGAGAATGTAGAATGAGATGTATCTCAATCCCTTGATTCTCTATGATCTTCCCAAGTTTGTAGACTTCCATTTCCATAACTTTTTCTCCAACCTATAAGGCTTCTCCTTGTGAGAACTAGGCTCTCATATCAATTGTTGGAATTTAGAAGTGGGAAGATTTACTTCTAGGGGGGGAAGGGGGGTGAATTCAAAGTGACACACTTCAACCTCTAAAATTTTTAACTGTGATTAATCACATGCATCTAACATTTCTAATAAAAATGAAAGTAAAGACATGCATTAAAATAGATAACACAGGATTTTGGTCACCCAAAACCCCTCCAAATTGAGAAGGTAAAACTGGGATGGGGATGACACACAAAAACTATCACTATAGTAATATGTAACTAGTTAAGGTTACAAAGTCTTACCACCATCAATGGTCTACCCTGTGAAAGCCCTAACCTATTAAAGGATTTACACCCTATTAAAAGTGACCTAGTTAAAGGATTTACAAACACTCACTTGGAATGTCACCCTATTAAAGGATTTACAACCCTATTAGGAATTTACAATATGGTTGCTAAACCAACCTATCATCATAGCATTTTAATTCTCCTAATACAATGGTTAGAATGTATAGTAGAATGTCTTGACCTGATAATTTACAATCTTCAATTGTTGATTCCAGATCCTTGTTTTGTCCAATATAACCTTATCCTTCCTAATCTAATATAACTGTGTTCATAGTGCTGATACTCTGTTTTGATCAACTTGATGCTATAATGCTACTCTTCCTTTAAGTCTTTACACCACTTTAACTTCCTCCAAAACTTTGCTACCATTCTCTCATGCATTTCCACATTACCTCTTACTCTCTTCCACTCAACACTAAATTATGGGGTTTTGACCTCCTTATAAAGGCTTTCAAGACTTAAACTTGGATATGAATCTATGATCAAGATTCATCCAATTTTCTTGCTCAATTCTTTCCATTTTTTTGATTGGTTGCATGCTTACTCCATTTTTCTAATTTGTTGCATTTTAATTGCATAGGAAATGTAATAGATTTGATCTTATCTTTTAGATCCTTTAGGATTCATCTTGAGTTAGCTCAAAAATAGTTTGCATCTAAGTTTGTGAAGGCACAAACTCATATGCTGATTCTATGTTACACGATAGTTACTATTTATTGATGCTCGGTAGATATAGGATTTCTATCTTTCTTTTCTTCTTAACTTTTCTTGGCACATACACTAACTTGACATCTATTGTCACTTGGCATCAATTTTCACTCAGCACTTTAATTACTCAACACCTATTGAACTTCTAGCTTAGCACATACTACAACTTGAAATCTACATTATACTTGGCATCAACCTTAGAATTTTCTTAAGTGTGTTGAAACTTAATTATTAAAACCAATTTGAGACCAACATTAACATGGTAACTTTATACTACAATACAAAAGCTTGTGGGTATCATCCCCACCACAGTTTTACTTTTTATTTGGAAGGTTTCTAGATCACCAAATGTTGTGTTAAAGTGTTGTATATGCTTCCATGTTTTTAGTTTCTCATGCATGCAATTAGATCAAAATTCATATTAAAAATTAATTACTAATTGGATAAAAGTTTCAGAAGTTACTTAACCATCCCTCCCCTCTTAGTAACTTAGTCTATTTTAATATTTCTAACAAAATGGTCTTATTAAGAATTCCTAATGAATAACCTATCCCAATATGATTTCTATTACATTCATATGACCATTTAGTATCTTCTTGAGCCTTTAGGACCTAGGATTTACATACTTTGTATTTTTAAAGCCATAATGGGTTTCAAGATTGCATAGTTAATTCTACCATGGTATGGATGATTCATCTTCATGCTTGAAATTCTTTGGTTATCCTTTATTTCCTACAATAGGTTAGGTGCCATTGTACCAAGTTGAGTAGGAGGAAGATGGTTGTGTGAATGGTTGATTAGGAATGTTGAAAAAAAATCAAGGTGTCAATTGCATGTAGTTTCATTAATTTGATAAGGGAATTAGCTTTGAAAGTAGGATGATCAAAATTGGCATGTCCATCCTTATGATAGATTTGTCTATCTTTGAATAGAAAATTACCTCAAATGAAAGGTGAAAAATTATTAAATGTATTGAAAATCTTAAGAACATTCACCATAATATTTTTGAAGGACAAAATTATAATAAATATATAATTTGGTTGAAAAAGCCATGAGCTATGTGGCGCCACATTGTGGCTATTCTATTATCTAGTAGTGGAAAATCTTCATGTTATATATGAAGATATTGAAATTAATTTTAAAAAAAAAACTATCAGAGATCTATATTTGTGTTTTAGTGATAACAAATATATAGTCTAATTTTAAGGAAAATAATAGTCTGAAATGCATACAAAGAAATAAAATAAACAAGAGTACTAGCTGTAGCTGTATAATTCTAGTATTATTGGTTATGTTAAACAAAATGTTCAATATGAAGTAACATAAATGGATCATCTACTCTATCTTATTATGACTTAATGTGAATGAATCGGATCATTACATTGATGATATTATGAACAAGATCTTTACTCAATCACCAAGAGATAGTATAATCTATAAGTACATATTCTTGCATACTTAATTTGGTATGAGTAGTTTCGATTGAATGCAAGGATAATTTCTTTTTTGAATTCAAGACATGAATGATTAATTTAATTTAGAAAAAGTACTATGGAAGTGCATATGTATGCATGTAAAGAATTTCACATAGTGAACTAATATAGACACATAAATGTACATATGCATACAATCATCATGATTAGTTGTCCTTAAATCTAACCAAAGCTATTATATATAAACAAGAGATACATGTTTAGAAGAAAAAAAATTGACATTTACATATGTACTTCTTCTCCCCTTGAAAAAAATTGTAGATCAAGTACACGGAGATTACAAGGGCATGACACGATAATGAAATACAATGATCACAAGGGAATGATAATAAAATATTAATCTCCACTGATCTCCACCAACATTCAAAGCTCTCCACCCTCATTCAAAGCTCTCCAACCTCTTTCACACAAAGCTCTCCCCAATCAATCAAAAAAAATGGGGAATGATTAATGTCATGTTTTCTTTTCTTTTTTATTTATAATCCATAATCCACAAGATCTCTCTATAAATATACATACATACATACACAAATACACAAATATCTATGTATGTATTTATGTATGTATGTACATATAAACATATATAGATAGGCATATACATATACATATGTATATATATAAACATACATACATAGATACACACGCACACACACATATACACACATACATAAATACATATATCCATAAATACATATATACACATATGAAAACAACAATGCACTTTCTAAGAGTTTACAACTATTCAACAAGATTAATGTTTTATAAGAAAATACACCTAAAGAACTATTAGCTCAAAAGAAAGAACACAGTGTTGAAATAGTATTAAAAGTCCTTGATATGAGAGGTCCATAAGTGAGGGTGTTGACCAATCTTGAACATTTGAATGCTGAAATGAAATCTATCAATGATCAAACACCTATCCTAGACTGACAACACACTATGAAGTTGATTTTAGATATGGTAGAGGTAGATATTTAGAAGTTTTATAATCAAAATTTAAGGCACAAGAGTGAAGGAGAATGAGAAACTTTAGAAAGAGAAGGAGGAGTGGCTTTAGAAAGACACTGCATGACAGAAACAACAACTAGAAAACATAGAGGATAGTATGTGAGCCATTGGATAGATTCTAGGAAAGTGTTGTGGTAGGTACTATGACATTGGAAACACCAGTTAAGTTGGTCTAGTTGCTGATTAGCTAAGTTGATTACTTAATTGTGATATGATCCAATAGTAAAGTTAGTAATCATTTTGACATAGATGAAAAATTTATTATTATGCATTTTTATATATACATACATATATAAAAACAACAATGCACTTTAAAAAAGTTTACAATTGTTCAACAAAATTAATGTTTTACAAGAAAATTCACTTGAAGAAGTATTAGCTTAGAAGAAAAAACATCGTGTTGAAATAATACATAAAGTGCTTGACATGGGAGGCCTAGAAGTGAGGGCATTGTCCAATCTTGAAAACTTGAATGCCTGAATGAAATCTATCGATGATCAAACACCTGTGAAAGAGTTACAACTCAACATGAAGTTGACTTTAGATAATGTAGAGGAAGATATTTGGAACTTTGATAATCAAAATTTAATACAATAGAGAAAAGGATAATTAACAGCTTTAGAAAGAGAATACATGATAGAAACAAGAACTAGACAACATAGAGGATATCATGGGAGCCACTAGATAGAATTTAGGAAATTTTTGCAATGGGTACTATGACATTGGAATCACTTGCAAGTGTGTTTGATAATTTATAGCCCAAATATCAAATGCTTATAAGAGTGTTTCAAGTATTGCTATAATCTCCATGTGATGATCCCAAGTATCAAATGCTTATAAGAGTGTTTCAAGGTTGGGAACCACTTCAACATTCTATGCATGGTTTAGAGGTAATATCATTGTAGAAGAGGATTCTTCGAGGGAATGAGCCTCCTAATTATGAAATTTACACAAAAGAAGAACTTTCTTCTTCATGTCCTTACACTCAACTCTTCACTGAAGTTATTCTTCAACTCCTGGCATATGCAATTTTATCACCTTGGAAAATTGTATTTGATCTTGCTAGCTGGGAATAGATGATTGTTCATTTTATTGTACCTAATTTGATGAGAATTCTATAGAAATTTGTAATAAACCTAGCTAAAAAGAAACTAGACCCATTTACCCGAGTTATGGCTAGTTTCTTTCTAAGAATAAACTATGCTATATTTTTGTAAAAAAATTTTGTGATCTCTATTCATTTTTCCTAGTCTACATTATTTTTGTGCAGGATCTTGAGGTAAGTCACTTAGCATGGGTTGGTGAGTATTGTTTTATTATTTGGATTCTAGAATATGTATGCAACTGGATCAAATTTTTTGTTGTGCTAAGATGTAATAAGAACCTTAAAGAATACCTCTAAATATACATGTATAGAAGGAAATGCAAAGAGATACCTATTTAGAAGGAAAAGAAATGAACATTTACAGAACTCCCTTAAAGAAAAATGTAGAGCTAAGTCACAACAATGAAATCACAAATCAAGGCATGATACAACAATAAAATTATAGAGCAAGGGCACAACATGGCAACAAAATTACAATACAAGGGAACAAAAATAAAATCATAGAGATAGGGAATGACAAAAAAATGAAAAGATCACAAGGGCACAACAACCAAATCACAAAGCAAGGGCATGAAAACAAAATACAAAGATACATAGCAATGAAATTGTAGAGCAAGGGCATAACAACAAATGCACTTACAGGGGAGCTAGAATGTTTAGAGCTCTCTATAGGATTTGAGAAAATACACAAATCAAATCCACAAGTGCTTGAATACTTGCATGTAGAAAACCTATCAGAGAGAAGAAAAATACAATAGGAGGCAAGGGTTTGGTCTAAAAATATGAAAATTGTATTCTTAGATAAAGAAAAGATACTAGTTACAAATACAAAGAGAGATCATCCTTATAAAGGAGATCAATACCAAAATGGTAATGTTAAACTCTTTAGGGTATTTAATATTACAAGATAATTATTAAATATAGGAAGAGAATTTAATCTAGGTTGTATCATAATAATTAATAAAAGATATTGATTATTATATACCTAAAGTTTATCTTAAGTGGAGTAGAGTTAATTAGAAAATATCTAATTTCTCTAACACTCTCCACCCTCATTCAGATCTCTCCACCCTCTTTCATGTGCAACTCTCCACTATCAAAAAAATTGGGAATGGTTTACATCAGTATTACAACGATGTTGGCGATAATTGCAAAAATAAAATAAACATGAAAATAACCACAAATTACACTATTGTAGCAAATTATTATCACAATTTGACCCCAAATCTTGTAGTGAAAGGCTTGAACCAAAATATAACTTTAGACTTGGGCTTTATCTTTGGATTTGAGCTTAGAATCAAACATACTTTTGCACACAAAGATAGGGAGAAAAAAGTGTGAACCAAAACAAGGGAAGAAATTGGCTTAGACTAGTGACTTAGGTATGCAAGTGCCTAAGAAAGGGATCTATACATCTCTAATTTTGGAAATAGGTAGACGAAAAGATGCAAAATGAATGCAAAAATGAAAATAAGATAAGAAATAAAGAAAATAAACAAAAAGGAAAGATGGAAAGAAACTAACTAACAAACTATAGTATGATGCAAGAGCTACTTGCTATCAAATTCAATATAACTTCAATTCTTGACCATTACATGTCAATGGTGAGACTTTTCCACCCTAGTATGACATCTTAAAGGATTTATAATCATTGGGCTAATGTATTTTGAATGAGCCTTTTCCAACATCTCAAACCTGGAATGCATTCCTTTGGGTTCCCTCCTCTTGCCCCATAGTAAATTTAGGTCCCCCTCTATAAAATTATGGGTTCACACTCTTTTGTCAAAGAGGTCCTTCACTTGCATCTAGTTTTGAGTGATCTAATCCACCATCTCTTATCTTTCCTCCTCCAATTGGGTCAAGTACAATATCCTTTTCTCCATACCATTCCATAGTATGTTTTCTTCTACTACAATTTGAAGCTTTTAAGTAGATAGTTTAAGAGAGAGAGAGAGAAAGGTTTTCCTTTCTCTAACACACTAATTTAAAAGGTGAAACTCCAATATCTCTCTTGTAGATGATCCTATCTCCCCATAAATCCTTGTGCAATTTCTTATACTTGCTCCTCTAGTTGTTTATGATGAGTTTCTTCATGATGTTCACCAAATTCTTGTTGCTTGACTCTATTTTCCCATTTTCATGCAAGAAACAATGAGATGAGTCACCCACCTAGATCTTGTGATCATAACATAACTAAAAAAAATGTCAAACAAAATGTGAGGCCTCACCCCGACCCTTTTGTAGCCTTATTTGTTACATCACTTTATCATTTTGATACTCATGACTCGAGATGTTGAGACATTATTTGATGCTTAGAACATATTATATTATTTCATGCTATGTGATGTTACTTTCAGATATTTGATGTCCGTCATTTAATGTTTTATGTATATGTATGTTGATGAATTTGTAAAATGTAGGATTAACACATTGATTTTGGAATCTTTATGATTAAGGATACAAGTAGGATGCAAGAAACCCTGATTGATGTATGTTTCAATTTATGTGAATTTTTGATACGTATATATGTACATGTGATTTTCAGGACTACTGATGTGTGCAATGAGTGTGTAGATATTTTTAGCCAAGGAAACTGACAGAGGCACATAACTGATCTCTATGTGCTAATTTTGGAAACGTTGTTGTTCGTAATTCAAGTATTTTAATTGTGAAATGTATGTATGTATTTTTCCTGTGATCAGTAAATGTTAATGTTCGTAACTATGTTCTTTTTGTGTTGCTTGACACTCATGATTCATTTGTGCCCTTTAGAGTGCTAGCTAGGGTTAGTTGTGTACCCTTTGAACCTGAGTTGGTTTAAGTTAGTGTCAGTTTGCTAATTTGGTTCTTAATCAAGTTTAGTCACCCTTAATCCAGATTAGTGCTTAATCTGCATTTTAGAGTTTTTAGTTGGTCCTAATTATATTCTTATCTTTTGTTTGGCTCTAAACCTATTCCTAAGGCTTCAAAACATGAAATAATTATACCCAAGGGGTATGGGTATGGGTTGGGGGTCTTTTCCAACCCCTAAGCCCCTTTTATTGACTTTTGAGGCCACTCAAAAAGTCTCTTTTTTATTTTGTGTGAAAATTGACTATAGCTACCATGAGTTGCATCATCTCACCTCCTTTTAATGATTAACCATAGTGTGGGTTAAGTTAGGAGTTTCTAGAATTGTAAGTGGGTGGGTGTATTTATTGATCCCTTGGGTGGTTGAGTTTGAGGCTTATTTAGAGGCCCTTCTTGGACTAGTGGAGGTTGTTACCCAATCTCTACATCTAGAGAGGAGTATTGGAAGGTTGAAGCAAGGAAGGAAAGAGCTCTTTTCAATTGGATCATTTACCATAACTCTTTGGTGAAGGTAGGGATTCTTCACTCCTTTGTATTGTTCTTCATGTTGTCTATGTTTGAATCATGTATAAGTTGATGTGTTGTTCTTTGGTTGTGGTTGCTTGTGTGTTGGGATGCGTTGGAGGGATTCTTGTTTGTTTCTTTATGCATTCTTATGCTTGTCTTGATGTTTTGTGTTTTGAGAGAATCTCATGGGGATAGTTTTGGCATCACTCAACCTTGGATAGGGAAGAAGTGGCCATATACAGGGGTAGGGCCTTAGTTGGACCTCAATGGTGAAGAGTCTCCTTTCATGGTGAGAGGAGGGAAAAAGGGTAGGGTGTATGGGCCCCTACTGGTCATCACATACCTTGTTGATATTGTGAAATCTTGAATTTGGAAAGGAATGAACATCCTTGTGATAGCAGCCTCAAAAGGGCCTTGTAAAAGAATGGAAATTCTTGAAGTTTTAGCCCCGAAAGGGTTATGGTATGGTATGGTGATTGATATCTCCCATTGAGAAAATCCACCTCCCCCCTAGTCAGGTCCTATGCTTGGATCTATTGTGTTAAACCAGGTTGGGTGTATGTTTGAATGTTTTTCTTTGTGTTGTGATGAACCACACCGGGTCAACTTTTGTCCTCCTTGTTTTACCTTGAAGTTTTGAAGTGTTGGAAGAAGGTCTTGTGAAGAAGTTGAAGAGATTTTCATTGAATTGTAAATCCTATGTAAATGATAATTTGAATGTTGATATAATGGCAATGACATTGGGTTTTCTTACTAGTTCTTTCTCGATGGAGCCTTGAACCAGGATGCATAATAGAAAAATAAAATAAAATTATGAAATGCTCTTTGCAATGTTTACTTGTGAACTCAAATTTTGGCATATGTATGTGATATAATAGTTGGTAGATAATGCCTTTGAATTATGAATGTTCAAGTTTCAATTATGATAATGAAGAGAAAAATTTGATATAATGAAGTTTTAAATTTGATGTATAAGTATGGTGATGAAATAAATAAAAAAATCCTACTTTCTGAATTCTAAGTTTACCTCATTCCTTGATAAATTTCATAAATGGATACAAGCAAATTGATTTAGAATTATTCATCACCTTTTTAATCCGGTGTATCGTATCATACTCCTCATAAGTTCTTCAAAAATAAAACCTATTGGATTAAGAAGTTTTGTAATCCTTGAATTAAAGAAAACAAGAATTAGAACACATATCATGTTCTTTGATGAATATATATAAAACATACAATTTTTTTTAAATAAAACACTAAGAGACTATGCATATGCACTCTCTTGCATTGGTATGATAGTTTAAAGAACCTATATTAGCAATAGATTATATTAAATCTTGATTAACACAATGGTATGCATATTTTTTTATCATGTCCTTAGTCAAAATTTTGCTTCAAAATATAAATATGCACTTCCAGGAGTGAAAACTCTTTGGAAAATACATGGGGAGGAAATTTAAATTCCTCCAAAGTCTGCAGAGCATATTCCCTAGATGATCCCCTCTAAGACAATAAAATAATACAAAATAAAATAAAATAAATCTTCAATAAAATTTTTGGTGCAAGTATGATTATACATAATATTAATCTCAATATCATAGCTCACTAAAATCTCTCTCTACCAAATAAACTTTTGCATTGAATGCCTAGGCCCAGGTTCATCCAATGTTGGGCAAATGAGAAGGGGTGTTGACTTTGTCTTAACCCATAAAATCTCCAATGAGATCCTTGCCTCATGTACGTGAACCCCCCATGTCAGACGTATGCAAAGTTGGGATTAGAGAGATATTTAATTGGAAGTATATTGTACTAGCTATCACCACATCTCTTGGCAGGCATGCATCAATACTTCTTCTCTTGGGTAAGCGCACGTTTTGGGCAGGGTGCCATGGAGAGCGCTTGGAAAGCATGCAAGGGTTTGGGTAGGATAGAATGGTAGGGTTTATGCTTAGTTAAGTTTTTGTGTTTTAGATTTTCTTTTTGTAGTGGTTAGTTTGTTTTGAGTTTAAGTTAGTTTATGTTAAAGTTAATTCATATTCTTTTAGTTAAGATTAGAGTTATGTTAATTTATGTATTGTTAGTTTTTAAGTTAGTTTACTTTAATATTAAGTTTTTTAATTCAAGTGTTAGGTTGTTCTATATAGTATTAGATGTTAGTATTAGTGTTAAAGTTATGTTATGTTTGTTAGTTTTTATATTGTGTTTTGATTTTGTTAATAGTATTGTTAGTTGAAGGTTAGTTTATTTTAGTAATTAGTTTAATTTATCAAAGTTATAAGTTAATTATTAATTTAGTTGCTAGCATGTTTTAGTTAATTAATTTTATTTTTATTTAAGTTTAAAAGTTTTAAGTTATATGTTTTTAGTTTCATCTATAGGGTTAGTTGTGTTTTATTATGTTTATTTAATAGTTATTTGTAAAAGTTATTGCTTTAGATTTTATAGAGTTACATAAAAATTGATTATCTTTAAATTAAGGATGGAATTATGGCTAGCTTATTATTAGATTTAGATAGTTTAGTTTTTAGATTAATTTAGTTGTTTAATTAACTTAGAAAGTAGTAACTTAATGAGTAGTTAAAAGATTAGTTAATTATGATAAATTAGTCTTTGAATATTATTTAGTTTTACTTTAATAGGTTGTTATTGATCATAACTTAATCATTTATATAGGAGTATGGGTAGATGTAATATTTTCCTTTAATGAGTCCTTGATCTGATATTTTCAAATTAATTTGGAATGAACTCATTTAAAATGTTATTTAAATAATTTTCATATATTTTTGTAGAGGAAATTTAAATCTATTGTTTTAAGATTAATATGAAATGAAATAAACAATGATATTACTTTAATAACGAGAGCTTCAGTTTAATGATGTATTCCTCCACAAGAGTTTACAAGCTTATGATGCAATGAAGAGAATTCTTTTCTTGAAATGTGATTGCAAACTTATCAACTTGAACATTATAATAATTATTTAAAAATAAAAAATTTGTGTGTTTTTTGCTGCAAAATTTTGGGCATGATAGAAAAATAGGAAGCATTATCCATCACTAGCTTCTCATGAAATACAAATTGTAACAATATATTATCCTTCAATAGTTCACATACCACCGCAGACATGTTTTCTTGGAAACCTTAGCCTTGATCCATTTGGTAAAGTAGTCAAGAGTATTTATGATGCAGGAGCATCTAGAGGTATAAGGGAAATCTTGTGTCACCCAAAAACATATACCTAGACATAGTTTTTGTTTGATGCGTTTTCATTTTTTGATACCCATTTGGGTCAAACAAAGGTTCCAACTCTCATAGTTTCACTATTAGTGTTCTGAGTTAGAGTTTTTAAGAACCTTGGCATACGTGTCAATACCAAAAAAAATTAGGACTATGTAATTAAGCCATAATTATGGTGAGTAAGAAGGTGTAAATTGGTGGGATGATTATAATTGTAATTTAGAAAATTCCAAAAAAAGAATTAGGTCAAAAGGCTCCACGGTTTGAAAGTTATTGCAGTTTTTCAATTTTTGGAGACCTTCTAAGAATGCTTCAAAGTCAATTCAGGGGCATTAAATGACCTCTTATAGGGCCAAAGATTGGGGATGAGAAAATTTGGTCCATATGGCTATAGAGCACTCTAAGAGTTTTCCAAAAATGAAAACAATTCATTAATCGGAGCTACAGTTCAGAAGTTATGCCTCCCAGAAGTTTGACTACCATTCTTGGATTCTTCTAATTTTGTGTCAACTTCTAACGTGACTTCTGGAGCCTTCTATTTGGGTGGTGGATACCAACCAGCAATTTCTATAATGTATTCCTAATCCTTAACCCTTTGCGGTCTATTTAAGAACATTTCTGGTATTGTAAAAGGGAATTCAAAGTGGAGTTTGAGAGGAGGCACTGGAAGGAGAAATTATCTACAATTTTATACTATTGTAAGCACAAAGGGCATGTTTTGAAGTCTATTTTCTTTGTATGAAGTGTATTAGCATATTTTCATAGTTAATAAATTTTTCCATTTCCTTTTGTGTCCATTCTATTATTGGGCTTGACCCCATGAAGTGGTATCAGAGCAAGGTTTTCTCAAGTTTGTAGATAGAGCACCGACTGTGAGGCAGTTTGCACTAGGACTATGTGGTTGTGGGTTTGAGTTGAGAAGATTCCTCCATGAAGAGACCATGGTGGAAGGGCCAGAGCTATTGATGCTAAGGAGGTTAGAGCCCTCTAAAGTAAGGTTCAAGCATTGCAGGAGGAGCTCCGAAGAAAAACAAATGTTGCCCTAGGTGATGAAAGTGAGGACGACAATAAAGAAGGAGAAATTGGACAGGAAGGGGAAGTTGAAGGGGAAGTTCTGAATCAGGCAGAGGAGAGGCTTTTTAGGGCCATTACTAAGTTTGGGAAAAGACCTACAATTAATGTGGGTGTATTTTTAGAAAATTTGAAATCAAATGAGTTGATCGACTAGATCAATGAACTAGAGGAGTACTTTGAGTATGAGGATATCAGGGACCCATATAGGGTTAAGTTTGCAAAGGCCAAACTAAAAGGCCATGCAAAAATCTAGTGCCAAGAGGTTCAATTGGAAAGAAATAGAAGAGGAAATGAGAAGATCACAAGGTGGGATCGCATGGTAGACAAACTAAAGAAGCAGTTCATTCCTGTTGACTACGAGCTTGATTTGTTTAAGAAGATGCATGGGTTAAAGCAAGCTGGAAAATCAGTCCAAGAATATATAGAGGAGTTTTACCAACTTTTGATTAGAGTAGGGCATGTCGAAGCAAATAAGGAGAAGGTTTCTTTTTATATCAATGGGTTGTGACCTAGCATCTAGGAGGAATTAAGTCTAGTAAGAATGACCAACATTGAGGAGGCATACCAGTTTACCCTACAAGTTGAAGAGAAGCTAAATAAAAGGTTTGGAGGGAGACAAAGAGAGCATAGTCAAGGAGGAAGGGGTAGTGGTAGGTCATCTAGAGGCTGAAATGAGACCCAAAAGAAAAATGAAGATGTGAGTACTAGCAGGAACCAAATGAATGAAGGTTTCAACTACTCTCATGATCAAGACTTTGAAAATTAGAGAGGAAGAGGTAGAGGATGTGGACAAGGTTTAGGAAGAGGAGGTTTTTGTGGTACCTATTTCCATTGTAATGAAGAGGGCCATCATTCCTTTGAATGCCCTCAATGACAAGGAAGGATAGATAGGAGAGCTGAGGGTCAAGTTAGGGTTGCTCATGTGGATGAGGATGCATAGTCATCACATTTAGAGGATGCAGAAAGAGGAGAGACTTTAGTAAATGAAAGGGTCCTATTTGTATATGCTACTTTAGTATGTTAGAAACACTAAATTAAAATAATCAAAAAGCATTTGCATACTAATTTGACATAACTTCATGAGAGACAAAGTGAAATCCTCAAATGAGAATATGAGCCATGGATAGGCTCTCGCAATGAGGATGATCACTTGATGTAGAGGTGTGTCTAATAGCTAAGATGGCTTGATTATGTATGTATGCTCAAATGGTCAAATGAGCTTCAATGGAAGATTTTTGATAGATTTTGGTGAATGGATTTGATGTAAAAATGGCTTCTAAAAATGGCATTATGGCTTTACTTTCTATATTGTGTTGTGTTTGCAAAGGGGAAGGATCCATTTTATAGGCAAGAGGCTTGAGGGATGGAGGGCTAAGATGGAAGGAAAGGAGAAAGCTTATGGAGGGCTCAGATTGAATGAGAGAAGAGCACATGGATTGTGCTTCCTTATAGCCAATCAGGGAATGACACATGTCACTGGGTGAGAGGATGGAGGAAAGGGCAAGGATGAGTCAACAAAGGAGGCTCAAAAGATAATATCTTCATAAAGATCCTTCATAAGTGCTTTCTAAGAGCATTGAAGGAGAGTGTAAGAGATATTTGAAGGTTATTTATGTTGGAGGGTGAGGAATTTCAACTTGGGTTGGATTAGGAATGTTTTAAGCTTGCTTAGGATTGTGCAAATGATTAGAGGATGGATTAGGATGGTTTAGGATTAGCTTAGGGATAGGCAAGTGGATGGCAATAAATGAGGGTGGGTGAAGGAGGAGATATTTGTTAACTTTGGCTTGGGTTAACAAGTCTTAACCCATGTTTAGGGAATGTGACAAGGTTAGGAGGGGATTAGGATTAGGATTAAAGATAAGGATTGACATCTTCTAGAAGAGTTTAGGCTTTGGATGAGGATGAAGAATTTCTAGAAGAGTCTAGAACTTCCTAGGATGAGGATAAAAAATGTTTTTTTAGAAAATAAATAAAGTTTTATTTATTTCAAGGGTTTGGGTTGAAGAGATATTTATTAAAACATTTTTAATAAACATGAGGATTAATATTTAAGCTTAATTAAATATTTTGAGTTGGGATTAGGGATAGGAAATGATGGGATTAACCTTTAATTGAAATTAAAGAAGGATTAGAAGATTTTGGAAGAGGTTAGTGGTCTTTAAGGAAATTGGCCAAGTTTTCGGCAAAAAATAAATAAATTATTTATTTTGAGAATTTTGGTCAATTAATTAATTAATTAATTAATTAATAAGGAAATAATGTTTAAATAAGATTTAAACATTTTTGGGAGGGATTGCTTAATTAAATATTTTTAATTAAGATAAAGGGATTTAATGGCATCAAAATAAATAAATAATTAATTAATAAATGATGATGTCATTAGGGATTTTTTCAAATTAATAAAAATACTTTATTTTCTAAAAGATTTTTAGGTGTCTACACTATTAAGTGGTGAGATAGAACCATGACAAATGAGGAGTCTATTTTGTACCAAGTGCAAGTGTGAGGATAAATGTTGTGATGTGATCATTTATGGTGGTAGCACTGACAACTTGGTGTCAGAGGAGATGGTCTCTCAGCTGAAGCTCAAGAGGGAGAAACACCCCCAGCCTTATCCAATTGCTTCGGTGAAAGATGATCATAAGGTCCTACAAAGTGAACAATGTTTAGTGAAGCTCAAAATTGGGAGTTACCATGATGAAGTTCTTTGTGATGTTATTCCAATGGATGTCTTCCATCTATTGTTGGGAAGACCGTGGTAGTTTGATAGGCATGCAATACATGATGGTCATGCAAACACATACTCCCTGACAAAGGATGGAGTTCACCACAAACTAAAGCCTATGATAAAAGAAGGTGAAAAGGTATGCAATAGTGCTAGGATCTATCTTGTTGATGGAAGAAATTTTTTAGATGGCATGAAACATCAGTGTATGTGTTATGCTTTTATTCCTAGAAAAGATAATGAAGGTAGTAGTGAAATACCACTTGAAGTTTTAGATTTTTTAAGTGAGTTTGGAGATATCATCTCTGATAATGTTCCAGAAGGATTGCCACTAGTAAGGAAAATCAATCATTAGATAGATTTAATCCCTAGAGCTAGTTTTCCTAACAAGGCTGTTCACAAGATGACCTCTACTAAAACTGATGAGCTAAACAGACAGGTTTCAGAGCTATTGAGGAAGGGTTTGATTCAAGAGAGCCTGAGTCCATGTGTAGTACCTGTAGTACTATCACCAAAGAAAGATGGAGAGTGGAGAATGTGTACAGACTCTCGAGCTATAAATAGCATAACCATCAAGTATCAGTTTCCTTTGCCAAGAATGGATGATCTTATGGACTACTTGAGTGGAGCTTAGTACTTCACAAAGATAGAGCTCAAGAGTGGCTATCACCAGATATGGATACAAGAAGGACATCAGTGGAAAACTACCTTCAAGACCAAGAAGGGCCTTTATGAGTAGCTAGTCATGCCCTTTGGATTGACAAATGCCCCAAGCACCTTCATGCGGCTTATGAATAAGATACTTAAGAAGTTCTTGGGAAAATTTGTTGTTATTTATTTGGATGATATTTTAATTTTCAGCAAGAGTTTGGAAGAAAATTTATTGCACATTCATAGTTTCCTTGAAAGGTTAAGGGAAGAGAAACTATTAATTAATCTAAAGAAGTGTAGCTTTGCTAAAAAAGAGTTAGTCTACTTGGGATTTGTTGTATCACTTGAAGGTCTAAAAATGGATCCAAAGAAGGTAAAAGCCATCTTGGAATGGCCTACTCCAAGGTCTACTACTAAGGTAAGATCATTTCATGATTTGGTTAGTTTTTACAGGAAGTTCATTAAGAATTTCAGTGGCATATGTGCACCCCTAACTGACACAATAAGAGGGGATAGAAAAGAGTTCAAATGGACTGCAGCAGCTACAAGAAGTTTTGAAATATTGAAGAAGAAGTTGACATAACAACTTATGTTGGCACTTCCTAATTTTAATAAGGTGTTCCAGGTGGATTGTGATGCTAGCAACAGTGCCATTGGGGCTATATTGATCCAAGAAGGTAAGCCTATTGCATATTTTAGTGAAAAATTGAATGATGCAAAGAAGTATTCTATTTATGATCAACAGTTTTATGCAATAGTTAAGGCCCTAAAGAAATGGAGGCATTATTTTTTGCTGAAGGAATTTGTTTTGTATACTAATCACCAAGCATTATAGTACCTAAATAGCCAAGGTAAATAGAACTAGAGGCATATGAAGTGGGTAGAGTTCTTGCAGAGCTATACATTTGTGTTGAAGCATAGAAGTGGAAGGTCTAATAGGGTTGTGGATGCATTGAGAAGGATATAGTTGTTGCTTATAGTAATGCAGGTTGAAGTAGTTGGGTTTGATGAACTCAAGAATCTGTACCTTGAGGATCTTGATTTTGTTGAAGTGTGGAAAGCTTGTAAAGAGCCTGTTACTGTAGACAAAATCAAGTGGCTAGACTATTTCATTTAGGATGGTATGTTGTTCAAGGGTAGTCAATTATGCATTCCAAGGAGTTCCATGAGGGAAAATCTGATTAAGGAGGAACACAGTGGAGGGATGGTAGGACATTTTGGTCAAGATAAGACCATTTCCATTCTTAGAGAACATTATTTTTGGCCTCAAATGACATAGGATGTGAAGAAGTTTGTATAGAGTTGCTAGGTTTGTCAAGCGGCCAAGGGATTTAGTCACAATACTAGACTATATCAGCCATTGCCTATTCCATCAAAGCCTTGGGAGGACATAAGTATGGATTTTGTTCTTGGATTGTCAAGGACACAAAGGGGTAATGACTCATTATTTATGGTGGTTGATAGGTTCTCCAAAATGGCACATTTCATCCCATGCCACAAAACTCATGATGTTGTCCATATTGTAGACTTGTTTTTCAGAGAGGTGGTGAGACTATATGGTCTTCCAAGGAGTATAGTTTTTGACAAAGCTACTAAATTTGTGGGGTATTTCTAGAGAACATTGTGGAAGAAGTTGAGAACAAACTTGAAGTTCAGTTCTACACATCACCCACAGACTAACAGACAAACTGAAGTGGTAAATAGAAGCCTAGGCAATCTGCTAAGATGTTTAGTTGGGGATAAGCCCAAGGGATGGGATTTGATTCTACTACACACGATTTTCTTACAATAACTCTATAAATAGGAGTACTGGTAGATCACCATTCCAAATTGTTTATGGAAATAGCCCAAGGATTGTACTAGAATTGAGGAAGATGGAGCAAGATGAGAGGACATGAGCTGAAGAAGAAGAATTTATTGAACATATCAAGCATCTACATGAGGAGGTCTAGGCACACATTACCAAGATGAACCAATAGTATAAAGTTGGGGATGATCAAAGGAGAAGACATAAGGAGATCCAAGTAGGAGATCTAGTCATGGTACACTTAAGAAAAGAAATATTTCTAGTAGCTACTTACAACAAGCTAAAGATGAAGAAATTTGGCCCCTACAAAATTTTGAAGAAACATGACTAAGGAAATGCACATGAGGTGGAGTTTCCAGATGGAATTCACATTTCTCCTATCTTCAGTATTGTAGACTTAATAGAGTCTCATGATGACCGTTTAGATGAGGGTTTGATGCTGGAGCCATGTCCAATTCCTACTTATAAGAAAGAGGAGGTAGAAGAGATTCTAGATAGTCATGTGGGCAGGAGTACTAGAAATAGGAAGTATGAAGAGTACCTAGCTAAGTGGAAAGGATGACCGATAGAGGACTCAACATGGATATGAGCAACTAAGGTTTCCCATTTGGGATTTCCTCTATAATCCATCAAGAGATAGGGTCACTTTTCAATCTACCTGAGTATCTAATGCAGGAGCATCCAAAGGTATAAGGGCAATCTTGTGTCACCCAA
This sequence comes from Cupressus sempervirens, assembly GCA_028749045.1. Classification (NCBI taxonomy): domain Eukaryota; kingdom Viridiplantae; phylum Streptophyta; class Pinopsida; order Cupressales; family Cupressaceae; genus Cupressus; species Cupressus sempervirens. The sequence goes on from CM053790.1 coordinate 95,509,695, forward strand.
AAAAAATACCTAGACATAGTTTCTATTTCATGTGTTTTCATTTTTGGATACCCATTTGGGTCAAATGAAGGTTCCAACTCTTATAGTTCCACTACTAGTGTTTTGGGTTAGAGTTTTTAAGCACCTTGGGATACGTGTAAATGCCAAAAAAATAGGACTATGTAATTGAGCCATAATTATGGTGAGTTAGAAAGTGTAAATTGGTAGGATGATTATAATTTTAATTTAGAACATTCCAAGAAAGGAATCAAGTCAAAACGCCCCACGGTTTGAAAGTTATTACAGTTTTTTAGTTTCTGGAGACCTCCTAAGAATGCTTCAAAGTCAGATCAGGGGCATTAAATGACCTCCTATAGGGCCAAAAATGGAGGATGATCAAATCTGTTCCATAGGGCTATAGAGCACTCCAAGATCTTTACGAAAATGAAAATGGTTCATCAATCAAAGCTATGATTCAGAAGTTATGCCTCCTAGAAGTTCAACTACCATTTCTAGATTCTTCTAATTTTTCACCGACTTCTAATGCAACTTTTGGAGCCTTCTGTTTGGGTGGTGGATGCCAACTGGAACTTTCTAGAATGTATTCCTAATCCTTAACCCTTTGGGGTTTATTTAAGAAATTTTTTGGCATTGTAAAAGGGAGTTTGGAGTGGAGTTTGAGAGGAGGTACTGGAAGGAGAAATTATCTCCAATTTTGTACTATTGAAAGCCCAAAGGGCATGTTTTGAAGTCTACTTTCTCTGTATGAAGTGTATTAGCATATTTTCATAGTTAATAAAGTTTCCCCTTTCCTATTGTGTCCATTTTGTTATTGAGCTTGACCCCATTAATTTATAATATAGGTGTTTCCTGAGATAGAAGGTGGGCTGATTTGTCTTATGAAATCCAATCCCCATTTTTAAAAGAAAGCTTATATCATGATTATCCTCAAGGATAAGGTAGCTAACTGTGGTTTTCTAGTAAACATCTTATACTTCTCACACTAGGCGACCCTTTTATAAGCATCTTTAAACATTTATAGCCAGTAGTAAGACTACATTTGTAGCTTGAAGGATGTAATGATAAAGGAGAAGTGATCTATGCATGCTTCTTCATAAAATATTCAAGGAAATATTTCCTATTGTTTTTTATCCATGTACTTGGGGAGGTCCCATCAATAGCCTTCTTATAGAGTTTATCTTCCCAAGTCATGTACTTTGATACTTTTATCTTGAGGGACCTCTTTTTTTAAGGAGTGAGGTCTTATGGGCATTTCCTGTATGTGAGAAAATAGTCTATATTTGAGAACCATGAGTCCTAGAGGCTTACCATTAATATTGTTGGTGTGTTCTCATCTTCATCCACCACTTGGTTCTTGACTATTTTTCTACACAACCCATTCCCAGAAACTAGCTTAGTTGGCTTAATATTGATGTTATATTCTCACACTTTCACCACCCACACCTCTCAAATATTATATCTTATATCCTATTACATGTGTGAGGATACTCTTTACTGCCACCTTATGTACAAACACAACAAATGAGAGTGAAAAATCTAAAATCTAAAGTCTATCAAGGATTTAACCACAACATAACTTCTTTTTTTCTTATCCTCGAACACTTAAGATTGTTCTTTTTTAGGGGAATTCTCATGAAGGCAATTGGTTCTTGTATCCCCTCTTCATTGTCTTACAAGTATGGCCAACAAGGTATAGCAATAGATAACAGATACCTTGGTATAGCCAACTTAAACTAGGATCAAGGCTTACACAATAAAACCTTTAATATTTTCAAATATGTTTTTACCAGAGTCATTCTGTCAATATTTTAAAGTCCATTTCAGAAAAATTAGGAAAATTCCTCCACAAAAAGCTAACCAAGTCAAAGAAGAATTTGACCCTAGTTTTGCTAGATGGGAGACTTAATTATTGTATAGGTTTGACCCTTTTAGGATTGATCTAGATTCGTTCCCATGAATCTATGTGCCCAACAATTTTCCTTCAGTGATACAAAAAATGGATTTCTTTGGGTTTAGTGAAATCCTATATTATTGACATCTCCTCAACATAGTCTCTAAGTCCCCAATGCAGTATTTTCTTTTTTTAGAAAATAAGGTCAAGTCATCCACAATTATGACTATAAAATTTTCTTTTAAATCACTAAATAACATATCCATGGCCCTTTGGAATGTGGCAGCAGTGTTGGTCAATCCAAATGGCATTTTCTTGTATGTAAATGTACCCCAAGGTGTGGTAAAGGCCATCTATTTTGGTCACATTCATCTAACTTTATCTAATTGTAGCTAGTGAAGTCATCGATGATAAATTTTCTCATCTCTTCTCTTTCTTCTTTGGTGCAAACCTTTTTGGAATATTCTCAAATTTTGGGTTATGCTTGTCACTAATGTTCAAGTTGTCATATTCTCTGGTGGCATTCTCTTTTTTGCCCTACCCTTTTTGGATGTAAGCACCATTCCTATTTGAAATATTATCCAAATAAATCAAATGAGGAAAACTTTTTTATATTTTTATTGGAACACACCTTATTTAAAGTCCTTTCTATTATCTTGGAATGAGTTGCAATATCTATTCTCATTACCCTCAAAATATTATTCAGCAAACATCTTAATCTTCCCCAAGAAAATATGTAGCTTATGATCATCTTCAAAGACCTACTAGGCTTCAACATTATCAAGAATATTGAGGTGGAACAACACCCCACCTCATAGTTTTCGGTTTTAAAATTCAAAATGTAGAAGGATAAGTGAAGAAGACACAACCAAGGAATCCATATTTGCATTTTGATCCCTAGGAATGGCTTCAATGGAGAAGGCTTTGAATCCTTCAATCTCATCTTAGAGCTAGCTTCTATAATTCTTAAGCCTATGATTCTTGAAAATGTATATAGGCCTCAATCTTTCTTGAGTAAAACTCTACATCTTGTTGAGGTTTGAGCAATTCTATCTATTTATCTTCAGCAATAGCTATACCCAATAATAATACCTTGTACTTTCTTTTGTTGTTATTATTTTTGAACTCAATCTTATACATAAGGAAATTTATCTCACCATCTAGAGATATCAAAATGACGTCTTCTCTAGAACCAATAGCTGCACAAATATTATCAAATTCCACTACACTTATATGAGAACCATCCATGGTGATACTTTTTCTTCTATCCATGACAATTTGTTAAAAGTCATGTAATTTTTGAATTCTAGCTCTTGGTATAGAACTTGAGCTTTGGTATCATCAAACTTCATCACAGTGAACTTTTCTTTCTCCTTCGTCCCAAGCTTAATCTTATTATTTCCCATTGGAATAAGGACATGTGAAAAGACCATATTTATTTCACCTTCCATATATCTATAGAAACTTTGACTCAACAACATACCATAACTAGAGGGAGTATCATCCACCAAGATGGTCATTTTTAATCTTTTGGCTAGATGGGCTACCAATGCTACTTATGCATCTTTGATTTGGCCAACCAGGGGGACTTTCTTGGAATCCATGGAATAACATTAGTCAATGGTCTTGGTTAAGGGAAGTCCTAGAGCGTGAGCAACTAATGTTGACATTACATTATGTGGTACTCTTGAATCAATTATACATATTCTTAGCTTGTGGTCATTTATGAACAATGATAGATTGATAGGTTCAATTTTTTCCAATATGGTGGTAGCTAGAACACTGGATTCTTCCTCTTGGAATAACTTTTACAAAATGGGTTCTTCTTAATGAGTTAAGTGTGTGCAACCATTGATACCATTATCTCCACCATTGTTTTATTCAACTTTCTTATGAAGTTCTGATTGTTGATCTCAAGTAGTCCAATGGGGATACTTGTATACTAGAATCTTTATAGAATTGAATAATATCAAATGAGATCAATTCCTTACTATTTTTCACAACCTAGAATTGAATGAAACTAAGGTTGTTTTCCTTTACAAGAGAAGTCATGTCATGTAAGGACAAGTCTTTCTCTTTGACCCTACATCCTCTTAGGGTCTTCTCTAGGCCAATTATCTATCCTATTAGGGTTCTTCCACTAACCCTAGCTTAGGATGATCCTATTTCCAATCATTCTACCTTTAAACTTATCCCCACCAATGATGAAATCAACTCTACCCAACGATTACTTTATTGATGTCTTCTTGAACCGTCCACACCAAGTACTCAAACTTTATTTAAATTACCTGAAAATGGAGAAAGGGGTTTTTTCTTATGGAATTAGAGGCATTTCTATTTTCATAAACCAAAAATACATAGAAATCTCTATTTATTTCAAGAGTTTTCTCCAAACTAGGCCTAGTAGGCCTACAAGGAATTAGGCCTCCAAACTCACCTTTGGCACACAACTTAAAAAATGGCTTAACAAGGTGCAAAAAAAACTTCATATCCTAATACCCTTTTGGAAGATCTTTCAAGTTCACTTGGTTTCACTTGTCCTATGTGTTTATAGTGGATTGTTATTTTTGAGCCTATATTTAAGGGTTTGACCAATGTGATCATAACATTCACAAGGGTTTTCTCAAATCCCTAACAAAACATGTCACCAAGAATTCCCCTTGGGAATATAGATTCTTCACCCTTGTATCATCCTCTTTATCCTCTTGGATTGAAGCAACCCAATGCACTCAATCCCATCAAATGCTATTTCAATTGTTGTGATCCCTAACCATGCTCCTTTGGCTTTCCTAGGACATCACTATAAAAAGGCCAAATAGTCTTTCCAAGGCCCATGACCTTGAACACCTATATTACAAAAATTCATGTCACACATTACAAGGAAGTGTATAGATTCCATAGTGGAAAGGTGAGTTATGACTCCATAACCAAAAACAACCTATATCAAACCATAGACAATATTTAAAACAAAAGATTTTACCAAATGATATGAAATGAAACTAAATGTACTAACTATTTACATAAATAACCTAGTATTTACATCTACTAACTCTTACATAGGTTACAATACATAGTTTAATCCATTAAATGACCCAATGAAATAAAAATGCTTTGATTGTGTTAAAATCACTAAGCAATTTGTGTGTTCATTAATCAATTTTTCATCAATATGTCCAACCCTTGTCACAAGTCAAGGGATGACTTATATTGGTACATCAAAAATTTTAGAAGCAATTTGAAGTGTTTATTCCACTAACTACTCAACAATGCACTTTTTGTAATAAAAGTTTTCATGACAACTTTTGTAATTTTGCAAAGTTGTCATGCAAGTTAACAACTTTTTGCATAGTTAGACCACACTTGGTCAAAGCCTCATGAAACTCTACCAAATTCTTGAGTATGTTACTTAGTACATGAAACAATCATTCCACCCTTTCTTTGTCCAATACAACACTCTAAATGCACAAATGGCACCTTTGACAATCCTGACAACAATTGCACAATACCTAGTAATGTTGAACAAACAAGCAACCTTGAATACTTCTAGGGACCCAGTTAGACCTCCTAATGACTAAGTCACACTCTAGGATTCACTAGCCTCTTTATTGCACTAGTGGGTTAGCTAAGGCCACTATAATAAAAAACTTGAGTAGGAACCCTAGGTTACCATGTAGCTTTACCTAAGTACCCTTGACCCATGCTACCCACAAAAATAAATCATGCCACTCCAATAGGAAATATGTCATCATAAATTCCTAACTTCTTGAAGTATATATCTTAAATCCATGTTGCCTCTAACTCTAGCTTAGCTTTCAATTTTATGAGGTATTCCAAGTACACCTTGTGTCTAGTAGTCTTCTTGACTCTTGAATACAATAATTCCTCTACCTCTAGTTCCATCTTGGGAGTTCAGAGATTAGTTTATACATCCTTTCGAACCTCCTTTCTTCTCATGTCCATCTCAATTAAAGGTCCCTTAAATTTGATTAGGTCTTCCATATTGAAGATATGTGAGATGTTCAAATCACTAGTAGATCCATGTTATATGAATTAGCTCCATAGTTAGCTAGAATCTTACTGGGTCCCAACCTCTTTATCTATAGTTTGGTAGGTACTTATTTATGCAACCTAGACTTATTCAAATGGATCATGACATAATTACCTATTGCAAACTGTACATCCTTTCTCTTCTCATCTACTTGATCCTTCAATTGATGTGTAATCTCTTGTATAGTATTTTTCACCTACTCTTAAATCTTCTTCAGGATTTGAGTGAAGTCTTTAGCTTAACCACTCCTATAATACATAGCTCCAACCTCTCTAACTATACACACATCCCTTGGATGCATCCCACAAATAATCTCAAATGGGCTCCTACCTATTAGTTTTTTCACACTATCATTATATGCATACTCTACTTGAGGAATAACAACATCCCATGTATGACCATACTCCTTAGTTAGAACCTTTAAAAATTACCCAAAACACAATAAACTGCCTTAGTTTGGCCTTTAGTCTGAGGGTGGTAAGCTGAGCCAAATGATAGGTTAGTTCCCAACCTATTACATAAGGTTTTCCAAAAATGGCTCATAAATTTGACATCCCTATTTGACACAATACTTAGTGGTGGCCCACAAATCCTCAAAATCTCCTTAATGAATAGATGTGTAATATGGCTAGGATCATGGGTAGTTTTGCAAGGTATAAAATGACCCCTTTTGCTAAATTTGTCCATCTCAACATAAATTTTATCACAACCCTATTTTTTTTAGGTAACCCTATAATGAAGTTCATGCTAATACAGTCCCATGGCCTATTAGGGACTATTAAAGGTTGGTACAATCTTGCATTACTAGCTTGTCTTTTTGCCAACATGCACACTACACATTTTTCCACATATATTGTTGATGAAAAAATGACCACTTAGACTTCCATTATGTTTTTCTTGGATAAGTTTCTCTCTGATGGAACCCTTAGGAACACATAACTAGTTTTCCTTGAACAATAGTCCACTTTGCAAGGTATAATAAATAAAAGAACTATGAAAATAATTCTAAAATTCAAAGCATACCTTGTAGGCTTCAACAAAGTCTTCATCAGCTTCTATGCCAATGCTATGTAGTTGAACTTCTTGAATCGTCAACATCCTCTTGCTTAGTGCATTTGCAACCTTGTTTAGCTTCCCCTTGTTGTGCTTAATGGTGAATGTGAATTCTTGAAGATATTCCATCCACTTCAAATGTCTATTGATCAAATTTTATTGTATATTGATATAGCTAAGGGCTTGGTTGTCAATAAACACTACAAACTCCTTATGTAGAACATAATTCCTCCACTTCCTAAGAGACTAAACCAAATTATACAATTCCAAGTCATAAGTAGATTACTTCTTCTTGGCTTCATTTACCTTCTAATTGGAGAAGGTTATAGGCCTACCTTCTTGGCTCAACACACCCGCTACTACTGTCCCACTTGCATCACACTCTAGGGTAAATAGTTTGTCAGAACTAAGTAGTTTTAGGATAGGTTGTGTTGCCACTTATTCTCTCAACTTTTAAAACACATTTTATACTTTAGAATTCCACCTAGACTTGATCTTTATCACAACCTTAATTGTGTCTAGCAATGTTGCACAAATACCACTAAAGTTCTTAATGAATTTTCTATAAAATTGAGCTAACCCATGGAATCTTCTTACCTCTATTGTTGTGGTAGGTGGTCACCAATTTAAGATAGTTTCAACTTTTTCTTGGTCCATCTTCAAATATCCCTTGGATACCACAAACCCCAAGTATAAAAATTCTTGCTTCAAGAACTCACATTTTTCTAAATTGATTTCCAACTTCTTGACATGCAACATCCTTAACACCATCCCAACATTCTTAAGATGTTCTTCTCTTTTTCTACTAAAGATTACTATATCATCAAGATATATTACCAAAAATCTCCCCATGTAGTCTTTCAACACTTCATTCATAAGTCTCATGAATCTGTTAGGAGCATTTGACAACCCAAATGGAAACACAAGCCATTCATACAATCCATCTATGGTCTTAAAAGTTGTCTTCCACTCATCACCCTCCTTTATCCTTGTCTGATGATAACCACTTTTGAGATCCAACTTTGTGAAATATTTAGCACCTCCAAAAAAATTCATTAAGTCCTCATTTATAGGTATCAAAAACCTATACCTAATTATGGTTTTGTTGATGGCCATTGAATATGTACAAAGCCTCCATTTTACCCACTTCTTAGATGCCAAAACTACTAGCATTGCACAAGGATTGAGGCTCTTCTTTATCAAACCCTAATCTAGAAGTTCTTGCACTTGCCTAGCTACCAGCTCTTTATTCTCATCTAGAGTAAGCTTATAGGATGCTTTAATTGGAAATGATGCATCAAGTACAAATTCAATCTGATGACTTATCACTAGTTGTCTAGGAGGTAAAGTTGTAGGAGTCCCATCACTAACAAAATCCTTACACTTCACAAGCATCTCTTGGATTTTAATTGGTAATGGTTATTATTTAGAATTATCTTCCTCCTTAGGCTTTAGAATAATGGCATACCATTCACTACCTTCAATCTTAAGGTCATTAATGAACTCATTTCCACTACTTAACAACACAATAGGGGTCTTGTATTGTGCCTCATCTTTCTCTAATAAGGAATGAATCTTAAAAGTTCTTCCATCTTTCTTGAAAGAAATGAAATTTTATTTCCCATCATAGACAACACCTTTGTCATAGTGATAAGGTCTACCCAATAGTAGATGGAATGCATCCATATGTAATACATCCCAAAAGTAATTTCTCTTTATAGCCTACAATTGAAAAGTCTACCCAAGTTTTCTCTTTCACTAACACACTCTTCCCTTTGTTCAACCATGTCACCTTGTATGGGTTAACATGAGGTACCTTTACCAACTTGAGTTTATCTAATGGTTCCTTTGATATGAAGTTATCTATGGAGCTTGAATCAACCATAACTTTACACACCTTGCCCAAAATCTTACACCTAATTCTGAACTAGACCCTTTTATGCGTGGGTTCATCCTTCGTTGGTTGTCTAATCAATAGTTTCTTGAACATTAGGTTCTCTCCACTCTTTGACTCAATATGATCCACCTCAAATACCTTGGAACTCATTGTGTCCTCATGAGCATATGAAAATCTCTTATTAGTGCTTGAAGAAGTAGGCCTATTAGGGAACCTATATGAAATGTGGCCTAAATGATGACAAGTACAAAATTTCATACTTGCAAAGTATGAGTTACTCGTACCTACATCTCTTCATTTATTTAAGCCTCCTTGATCATCTCTTCCTTTATTTAAGCCTCCTTGAGTGCCTCTTGCTCTTGTATAACCCCATCTAAAGTAGTTTCACTACCGTTCTCAACAAGTTTAGACTCATTTTCATTTCTTTGATCATTTTCTCTACCTTGGTATCAACCTCTATGCCCTCTTTGGTCTCTCCCACTACCTCTACCTATGAAATTTGAGTCCCACTTCTTCCTATTATTTTCTTCCACCTTAAGAGCCAATTGATGACACTTCTAAATAGTGTTGTGGGTCCATAGGATTATCTCTTCTTGGATGTTCCAGTTTAGTCTGGACACCCAAATATCTTACTACTTTAATAGGTTCCTCCTCTTGAATCTTGGACTTTAGAAATAGTATTTGAAATTCCTCTATGTAAGAAGCCACATCCAAGGCTTTTTTCTTTAGACCCTACCTCTTTCTATGTAATTGTACTTCATAGTCTTCTAGTAGATAATTCTCCTTCACTTTAGTCACCATGGCCTTCTAGTTAGCTATAGGCTTTTTACCCATACTGACCCATTCATCTTGCATGTATTTTCGCCATGCCAATGCTAAAGCTCTAACTCTTGAGTTTGCAACCTTTACTTTTTTGTGCCTCATGGACACTTTCACAGTCAAAATGATTCTCCATCCCCTCAATCCATTCCATCACTATTTCAATATCCATCTACCCATTAAACAATGGAATTGCTTCTAGGGATTTTCCTCCTAGTGCCTTGATGACCTTCAAAAATGGTTCTTCATTTATTGTCAGTTCTGGTTCAAGAATTATGTCTTCCTCATTAATATTTTTCTTGCCTCTATCACTACTTTCACCTTCTTTATCTTTATTCTTGTCTACTTCAACAACTTCTTCTAGCTTTGTCTTAATTTATCATAGGGCTTCTTCAAGGATTCTATTTCTCTCCTTTTGCTCACCCATTTCGTTGGTTAACTCTACATTAGTCACCATTATTCTCTCACCTACTGATTCTTCTATAGCCTCACAAGCCCAATTAATTTGGGTCTCTAATAGCACTCTGATGTAAGGACAAGGCTTGCCCTTTGACCATACCTCCTCTTAGGCTCTTCTCTAGGCCACTTCTCTAGCCTATTAGGGTTCTTCCACTAACCCTTGCTCAATAGGATCCTATTCCCAATCCTTCTACTCTTGTACTTTTCCACACCAATGATGAAATAAACTTTACCCAACCATTACTCCATGGATGTCTTTTTGAACCATCCACACCAAGTACTCAGACTTGATCCAAATCACTCAATAATGGAGAGAGGGGTTTTTCCTTAGGGCACTGGGGCCATTCCCATGCACATAAACCAAAAATGCATATAAATCTCTATCCATATCAAAAAATATCTCCAATATAGGCCTAGTAGGGCTAAAAGGATTTAGGCCTCCAAACTCACCTTTTAGAACACAACTTAGAAAATGGCTTAACAAGGTGGCAAAAAAACTTCATATCTTAATACCCTTTTTGAATATCTTTTAGATTCACCTAGTCACACTTCCCCAACCTGTCTATAGAGTGGGTCATTATTTTTGAGCCTATATTTAACAGTTTCACTCATGTGCTAACAAATTTCAAAAGGTTTCTCTCAAATCCCTATCAAAACATGTCACCAAGACTTCCCCTTATGAATAGGGCTTCTTCACCATTATATGCTCCTCTCCATCCTCTTGGATTAAAGAAACCAATGCACTCAATCCCATTTAATTTTATATCAATTGTTGTGATCCCTAACCATTCTCCTTTGCCTTGCCTAGGGCATCACTGGAAAAAGGCCAAACATGTTTTCAAAACACCAAGGTCTTGCATACCTATAGTACAAGGAGTCACCTCACACATTCCAAGAACCATATAGATACCACCATAGAAAGGTGAGTTATGCCTCCATAACCAAAAATTGCGTAGTTCAGACCAAGGACAATATTGAAAGCAAAAGAATTTACCAAATTCTATGAAATGAAACTAAATGTACTATCTAATCACACAAAAAACCTAGTATTTACATCTACTAACTACTACATAGACTACAGTATAGATTTCAAGCCATTAAATGACCCAAAAGTGGAAAAAAAATGTTTCCAACAACTGGAAAGTTGTGTATACTACTAAAACTCCCTTATGAATTTTAAATGTATAACTCCCTTGTAAAGGGGATATGTGGAATTAATAAGTTTTTATTTCCTAGTTAACAGTAGTATGCTCTTAACTCAAGTGAAGAAGAGGCAATTACCAAGTCTCCTATGTCCTTGAAGGACTCAAGCAATTACTCACAATTGTGAATATGATAAATTTTAATTTCCTTCTTTCCTACTCCTACATGTAACTACCAACACTCTTATAGGAATAAGTCAGATACAAAAGATTATCTAACTTCTAAAATGCAAATAGAAAATGAAAGCAAATATATTAAAACTACAATGATTCTCAAATTACTCACTAGTCATTAAACTTCTGCTCTACTAAAATTTAATGACCATCCAGCCCCATTAACATGCCTTTCATCATATAAAAGAGGAAATGACAATACAAAATCAACAATAAATCTTAACAAAATTATCAAGACTCGATCAGTTGTGGAGAATACACACCAAATTTTGCTGATCCTTTTTATCAACTTTCAAAATAGTCCATATAAGCCCTTTATCTTCAAGATGTTACAAAAATTACAATTCTTTGACCATACAAAGCATATGGAAAGAAGAGTGACACTTGTCACTTTACAATAGAGTAATGATAGCAAAGGAACTAGGGAACTAAATAGTACACATAAACCAACCCTAATAAAATATAAATTGTATAAATATTTAGCTAAAACTCATTATATTGTCTCTCTCCAATGGGCCAAGCCATTCATCCCTCAATAGTGGAAAAACATTATTACCAGTGGAAAGTGGGACATGTTGTCAAACCTTTTAAAAATATTAAATACATTCTCCTAGGTATTAAATATAGTATTATCATATTTTTTTCCTTTATTATCTTAATTTCAACAAATCAAATTTTGTATATCATATGTCATTTTAACAATGAAAGTTTAGAAAAGTATCGAATACACCAACTCCCTACATTGTATATATAACACAGGGACTACTAATCATCTAAGATAATTAGTATGTTGCTCTAGTTTCATTATAGCTAGTCATTATATTATTACTTTAAGATAGATATAATCATTTCAATAGAGTGAGTACATTCTATTCCATAGAGCACCATAAGCTCTAGAATCTTTTCACTTCATGCCACCTATGTTCCAATTGCTCGACCCATAGTTGGTAGAATATAGCCACCTTGTATAGGCATGCTAATCCCTTGTCAAGTTCTTGTCGATTGAATAATTGAGGTGGTTAAAGTTGTGAGCAGCGGAGAATCCAAGTATAGACCACTTTGTCACCACAAGAGAATCAAAATATAGACCACTAGAGTGTCAAATTACACAACCAAAGAAAAGTATGCCATGACATCACTAGCTTATCTTCAGGGAAGGAGAATGGTAGTGGCTATGTAGCTACAACTTTCTTCAATCATAACAAGAGAATACTTTGTGTAGAATTATGCCAATAATAGTATTATGTAAATTATCAATACGAATCAATATGGTGACACTATTCTTAGACCTAATATTATTATGTAAATTATCAATAAGAATCAATATGGTAACACTATTCTTAGACCTAAGAAGATAGTGGTGGTACCAAGTTCAAGGAGTTTTCTTCGTCATATAGAGTTTCGAGAATGTAAAGCTTAATTAACCACTAAACATATATGATTGAAAAGAGCAACTTACTCAATATACCTATTCTCTTCTAACATAATTAAAAAATTATCAATCTATCAATATATAATTAGATTTAATTTGTTATTTTTGTTTGAATTATCTATTTTTGGACCAATTTATACCCTCACACTAACTATATTGATAAGGGTATGAAACAAAGATATAGTGGGTATAATTTTTTTGATTGACTCATTTATAGATCATTTTATAACATTCTATCAACCATATTTTTCTTATAGGTAAGTGACTAGGGTGTGAAAAAATTGCTTGATCTATCTCCATGGAATGTATTTTATAAGTTTGATGTTGAGTTCAAGGAATTTTCTTCTTCATATAGGGTTTAAAAGAATGGATTAAATGAGAAGCTTATTTAACCACTAAACATATATGAACATAAAAGAGAAAATAATTTAATACACCTTTCATCCTTGATTTAACAATATATCATTGAGACTTGTTATGTCCTTTTCTATTTTGTTTGATCCATCCATGTTTGGAGTTTGTAGCTGTCCACTAACTATAAAATATGTATGGCCAAAAAAGAGAAACTAATTCAACGCACCTTCCATATTCTATATAAAAATATAGCATTTAGAATCGATTTTTCCCTTTGTTTATCATGTGATACATCCATGTGTGGAGTTTGTAGCTATCCACTAACCATAGTGATTAGGGTATTACAAAAAGCATAGTTGACATTGTTTTATTAGTCTCCATCAATTTGATTACTCTCTCTCTCTCTCTCTCTCTCTCTCTCTCTCTATATATATATATATATATATATATATATATATATATTGTTTGGTCCATTTTTAGATCAATAATAAGCCTTCTAGTCATAAATTATTATTTTAAAATAATTACATGATTAGGGGACTACAAATGATATCATGGTCATTATTTGATCCATTTCTAACAAATTTAAAGCATATTTCATGAGCACCATATGGTTGATAGGGACGATACCCTTCCTAAGCACCATATGGGTGTTGAGCTTAGCACCATATGATATCTCCTTCTTCTATAATCTCCATTTCTTTTACCATTTTCTAGGCTATTTTGACACTTTGTTTGGTTGGTAGTTATTATGTTCTTCTATTTCCTTCTACTATAATCACACTATATTCCTATTGTTATGCTACAAAAATAGCATGTTTCTTCACATTCTTTTGTGTACTCATTAATTTTTGATGTTTCAATATTTGTGGATTCAAAAAAGACATCCAAACCATACTTTAGCATATTTTAATTTATCTTTGTCTTGTTTCAAATTCTTGCATAATGTATCTGGCCATATTGTAGTTTTGGCTAAGAATTTTCTTCTTCTTATCTACACTAGGACACTCAACCATGGAAAAAACTAGGTATGGATTAACTTTGATGTCTTTCCCCCATGATTTCAAACATTAAAATTTTTAGACTTGATCTTTTGTCCCTATCTCAAACATAATGGGATATTGTACTATATGATATGGCATGAAATTGGTTAAACTGAAGAAATATTGGGGAATAACATAACATGGATTATCAGTTTACTTTATGGACTAGAGATATTCAATTCTAACTAGGTATGATTCATATATATTTAGGTCTCCAAATCATCCTCCCAATTGTATTCTTGAATAATGTCCTTGTCAAATCCATATTTCTATGTGCTTCCAATGTGCATATTCTTTTGTGTATATTTGATTGCAAGACACTTTCCACATAATGCATATACCCCATGTTACTTGGGTTACAATATAAACTATCGATAGGGGGTTCTCCAAGTCAACTACACCCTTAATGATAGTGGGGGTTGTTTCACAATCATCACTGATGGGCAGCCTCCTCTCTATAATGGCCATGTTTGAATCTTAAGAGGGGCATGGCATGACTTACCGATGACCCCTCTTTATATAGATCTAGATGTCTCCTCTATATAGATCTAAGCATATAGATGTTTAAGCCTAACCTAAGTAAATGGCATAAATGGAATTGGTCAATCTCCAACTTTGGTGGTCTATAAAATATAAGTGCTATCAACAATATATAGAGGCAAACAAAGAATGAACTCTTGAGCAAAATGTTCAGTTGTTAGATATAGATATGGATATGGATATGAATAGGCATTAAAGAACATAATGCTCTACATAATCTAAAAGTTAAAAATAATTTTTATTAAAGTAACAAAAAACCATTAGTCATCTCCAACATTAATGCATGCATCCACCCTCAATTGAGTACATCATTGGCAAACCCATGAATCTTACTATAGATTATGATATTATTATATAATTATACTTATATTCTACATATTTGTATATTATATTATATACTATAAACATTACATAAATCTTATAAAATATGAGAATTTGTAGATCTTGAAAATGTAATATTATTAATATAGTAATAGATTACTTTTAGTGGTTCTTTGGTCTATTCGTAAACTTGATTGGTTCTAATAAACTTGTGAGAGATCAAGTCTTGATGAGTGCAAATGTTCTAGGAATGCACCAAAAGTCAGAAAAAAAAGAAAAGAAAGAAATTAGATCTTTAAAAACACAATGAATTTTTTCTCAGCTTTTTTTTTTGTTTTCAATTAAAATATAGATCATGAAGAACAAATAATGAAAATTTCAACAACATTCGTTGTATTTTAGAATGATAGCCACATCCAAAATTCTTAAATCTCCATCCACAAAAAAAAATAAAAAACAAGAAAACAACTCAAGAGTAAAATAAAATAATAATTCATAGATGAAGAAACAGATGAAATATTAGAGAGATGAGGGGTGTCTGTATTCTGGATGGAGCTAACAGAAGCAGCTTGCCGTCATCCCTTACGTCTGAAGAGCTGAGCACTTGTAAGGCAGGGGCTTTATAAGGAGGTTGAAGCTCCTTGTATTTGGCATAGAGAATTAAGAGAATAGAATTTTCCATCATGAGTAACAAAGGGATCGTGGGCATCAAGAGCGGCAATGTGCAAGCCTCCGAAAAACCAGCTATGGGGAAAGCGAGTGGGACATATTGTTTGGTGGATACATCACGTAACATTGGCCTGTCTTATACATCACAAGTACAGACCATAATAACAACAAGGAGTAAAACCAAGTCAAGACCATTGTTTCTATTGAATTGTTATCTTGTAGTAAATTCGGGGAAACAATGAGAATGACGGAAGGTTATGTAGCTGTAATCAAATAGTTTTTGATTTTTATAGGCCCTCAAGCCTTGTTTTTTTTTTTTTGGTTCAATCTTTGTATGTTAGAAATCACTTACAAGAAGGAAGTATCAATGTACAGGTAACATATTAAAAAAGGCTATTTTTCTGTACAACCGTGGTAATTTTTTTTGAAAGATTCAAATGTTAAAAAAATATTTTATTATTATTTTAATATAATAAAGTCTAATTGTGGCATTTCATGTTTTGGGGGTGATAAGACATTTTGCACTTGAAAATGTATGAAACTTGGGTAGCGAGGCCTGCGAGTCTCCCTTATGGTGTCGAAGCTTTGCACTTAGCAAGACTTGATCCATGGTGGGTTTTATGCAAGCCATTAACTTCACTAATAGACCAAGGCCCCATTGGCATCTTCCAATTTTTATTCTACATACTGACCTATTTTCACCATCAATATCATTGTTGTTGTTTCCTCGTATACCATCAAGCTTGAAAAAAATATTAACAACCTTTGTCACATGTTTTGAAACCTTGGATTTGGCAATATATAAATGAAAGTGGAAGTACAAAAGTAAAAATACAAAAAATCAAGAGTCAAAAGAATTAAAAAGTTTTAAGAAGAATATTTTTAAAAAATAACAATTTTTTTTTAAAAATGTGTATATTTATGTGATAATATTTGAATAAAGAATTGTTTTTAATAGTTATTATTGATCATTTAAAATCTAAAATTTTCAAAAAAATAGAAAATTAGTAAATCTTTATTTTTTAATCAAATTTTATTAAGATAATTAAAGTCTAAAAAAAATTTTAAAAATATTTTATACTTACTTGGTTATTATTATGAATACTACTATAGTCTCCAACTATAATAGGCTAGACTAATAATAATAAAAGTTTCTAAATTCAATCATAACAACTTTTTATACCATATTTTGATATTCTATTAATATTAAACAAAGTGAAAATGAATTAGATTGCAAATTTAAATGATGTTTCGAAATGAAATTGCCTCAAACTATAATTAAATTTTAACTTGTAAATAGAACAAAAATGACAAGAAAGTGATTTAAAAAAATAAAATTAATAAAAATATTATAATATTATTAAAAAATATATAAAATAATTTGAAAAGTGAGAAATTTTATTCTTAAATCAAAAATTTTAATTAATATGAATTACTGTTTTAAAATGATGTATTTATTAATTTTTTAAAATCTCTAAAACTAAAACACATAATATATAATTTGATTAATTTAATCTTGTACACTAAACTATCATTCTAAGAAAATATTTTAAATAAAAACAAGGGACACCTGAAAGGACATGATTAACTAATCCAACATAACAATATTTATTATTAACGAAAATTTATTAGATAAATTAATTAAGTAGATATGTTTCTTAAAAGTTTTCTATCATACATTGTTATTTTTATTTCAAAATCTTATTGGTTGTAGGTTTTTTTTAATTTTTTTTTTAAGTTTTCATATTTATATTAAAAAAAATTAATTTTTTTTTAATTTAGTTTTTATGAAGTAACTTTTGAAGAAAGGTTTTTAAACATTTATAAGACATTTAAATTTTTTAAATTTTATGTTTGTTAAAAGTTTATTTGAGTTAACATTGTATTAAAAAGTAATAAAATCTAATTTTACTTCACAAAGTCTCTTTAAAGAGACATTCAATGAGTTCAACTAACACTTAAATAATTCAATCATGAAAAAATAATATATGATAAGAAAAATAATTAGAATGAAAGAGATGATCATAAATTACTAATAATTATAAATCAATAAAGTGAGACTAGGAGGAAATTCTTTGGGGCTCTACAACTTGGTGGCAAGTCACTCTATAACTTGGTGGTAGTCCACTCACAAAGTGTACAAGCATTGAAACATTAAATACAAAAGGTGGTGAATGCAATACACAGTGCATTCAAAATCATTGGGTCTACATTGTTCATACTTGGCTATTAAAAAACCACTTTCCAAATCCTTGGAGAAATCATTGACCAACCCTAGAGTGGGAAAAAATTCATGCAAGCACTAAAGAAGGACTTAGTTCATTCCTAATGGAGCCAAGTTTGAGCAAACGAAAGGAGAAAGTAGTGGAGGAAGCCAATTGTGAGATTCAATTAAGAACCCATTATCCTCATCTTCTATCCTTGTTCTGAACTCATAGCTGTAGTCTACTATTAAAGAGGAGATCTTTAAACTCCATAACATTGCTATTTTCTTAGTTGCCCAAGACCCTGACAAACTACTCTGGAGAGCCTTCTTGAAAAAATGGCTTCATAATGTTTGGAGTAGGAAACTTGGTTTCCATTTCTATAGTGCCCACCTATAGTTTGCTTTTCCATTATATTTACCAAACTCTTTTATGCCTATTTCATGGATTTGTTAGTTTCAAGAATATTATTTCATAAATTGGACTAGACATATATCAATGATGATTACATAGTTGACTATATTTCATGTCTTGTTTGATGCTTATGGTTATTGGTGCATTAATGATGCTTTAATGATTCATAGTTAATAAATGTGATTCCTTTCATAGCAATGTGAGATGATGCTTTAATGATGATTATGTCATATTCATAACAATGCATTCTTTTATCTAAGCATTTCATGTTTGACTTATAATTATTATGGTACTTACCTCATATTTGCATGTGTATGGTGAGTGTGTCTATTTTATGTTTTTGTTTGTGGTGTTTGATGTGGTTGAGGGAGTCGTCATCACCCACTAGTCAGGATCTACATGATGTACTACTCCCTACCATTGCTTGTTTAGTTTAGATATATTTATATACATGTACATGTTTGTCTTTTATGCAAAATGTAGATACCATGCATCGATGTTCCTGAATTTCTAGGGTCAGCATGCCCTATCACAATAACTCAATGGTAAGAATGGGGAGATAATGTTCAAATCCAATCCAAGCTATAGCCTAAATACTTGTATTGCAATGAAGACTAGTAACTAACATTCCACCCTTTCCAAAACTCATGAGTTTACCTTTATCTGTGTTGTTTGATTTTGAGTTTCAGTCTATTTTGGTAATGTGACATTTATGTGGATTCCATTGTGATTTATTTGGTAAATGATTTAATTATAATATTTGTGTTAATCATATAATTAAATATTATTTGATCAAAAAGAAAATATTAAAGCATGAAAATATTTAATTAATTAGAAAAACTAATTAAATATGTTCTTTAATTTAGAAGTCTAAACTTAGAAAATTGGTTAAAGAGAAATTAGAAAATGATTATATTTAATTAATTATTAATTAATTAAATATGTACTTCAATTTAAAATATTTAATTTAAAATTCTAATTTGATAAGTTGGACAAAAAGAGAATTAAAATATTAAAGATTTAATATTTTTTTATTGTGATTATTTATTTAATAATAATTAAATTAGAGTTGCATTTAAACAATGAGCTTTGATTATTATTATTAATTTAAATAATAAACTATGCTTTAATTAGTGCTTGCACTATTTAATAAACTAGAGGAAAATAAAATATAAAAGAATAAAATTTAAAGATAACGTTATAGTTCTAATTATGGCATAGTTATATTTATCAAAGCCCCAATTTAGGGGAGAACCCTTTTATCAAAGATCTAGAGCTCATTTTGCAATTACATAGGTTTTGGGGAGCAAAATTTAGAATTGGATCAAAAGAATTGTTAAAAGTTTCAGAGAGTTTGGATTCGCATGCATTCACAAATTATGTCAAATTTTAGCTGTAGTTTTTAGGTAGGGTTTGAAAACCCATTGTAGAGCTTTATTAAAAGATCTATCTACTTTTTGTCTTCTTGGGTGTTTTCATATTGCTTATTATTTTACTTTATTGATTGTTGAATAAAGAATTATGTTATAGTGAAAAAGGAAAATTTATTAATCAAGAAAACTTGACTGAGAAAAGTTATAAAAACACTTTAGAAAATAATTGTGATTGTATTCTTATAAACCCCTTTCTAATATAATGAAAACTTGATTATTGAAAATTGGAAGAAAATAATAAATTGAATAGTTAGGGTTTCAACTTTAAATTTATCATTAGAACTATGTGATTATCATGAATTTTCAAAATATAGATGAATATTGTTCTTACATCTAAAATAATTTAATTACAATATTTATTTGAAAAGTAAAAGTTTAATTGAGAGGAAAGCACATTATAACTAAACATATACATGCATGTGAAAACAAATATGCTAAAAATAGAAAACTAAGTATAGTGTAGTTACATGCATGTGAAAATACATGAGGTAAAAATAGAAAACTAAGTGTAGTATGATTACATACATGTTAAAATAAATATGCTAAAAATAGAAAGCTAAGTATAGTATGGTTACATGCACGTTGTTAGTGTTTGAAAACATTACCAGCTTTCAATTACCCCGATGAGAATAAAACACATCTAGGGGCAGCTAACTCCCATTTTCGACATATTCTTTCAAACATCAGGCCAACTATAAGGCTTGACCCTTCTACTTCAGGCTCTGCAAAACCTAGGTGGGTAGACCTCAGATTCAAATTATATGGTACCAGTGCAAAAACATATTCTTGAATCTAACAGAGCAGATAACAACCCCTTATATTTCCAAATAATTAATGTAATGACATAGATCTATAGTAGCAAATCGCAAATCCAGTAAATTCATAAGTTGAGTGAGGGTTAGACTGTTCTGGCTCCTCAACATCAAAGGGGAAAAATAATTTGATTAATAATATTGAATTCAACAAAACCTCTAATATGCAGCAGCATGAACAAGTGATCCTGTAACTGATCAGTGACTAATCTATTGGGCAATTCTATGAATCAAATACATACATATATACATATGGGTACCTGAGGCATATTTGTATCTTCAAATACTTGATCTATCTATTCACCTTGTAAATAGACATCCATGTTACTTTTAAATCCCATTCTTACACGATATCCTTATCAGTAAACTTGCAACCCTGTTGATTTTCTTAAAGCATTTACATAACCCCTTGAGTTATAAGCAACAATGAAACAACATACAACCTTAAATGACTACAACTAAAACCTAGGCTCTTTGTTCAAAGATCATAAACCATTGAATCTCACTGAGAAAGGAGACAAGATTTAAAATGAATCTTGATTAATCATCTATCATTCTTCATATTAATTTCTTTGAAATAATACATTCATTAGCATGAAATTAAAACATAAAACACCTAATAGATCTAAACTTATTCTATAATCTGCACTACTATTGTTCATACCATAGAATTATGTTGAAAGAATGGTGTCACCATATGGGAACACATCAAAATTGGAACCAAAACTTGGTATCACAACAGTGAGTGGTTTTACTCCTAAGAATGGAACCCCTAGAATGGATGAAAGACTGAAAGATATAGACCAAGATGAATTCTCAGATCTGATCTCAGAATGACAAGTGTCCACTTGGAATTCCATCTTCTACAACTGAATAACCTCTCTCTTCTCTCTACCCATCTGATCTGAAATGGTTTTCATCATCATCCTATAAGTAATTTGAAAATATCTCTACTGAAATGATAAAAACTTTTGTGTCACAAAAAATCTAAACTGCATCATGAAATGTTGGTAAAAACTTTGGGCTAATTGATTTGAATGTGACCAAATTCAAACCCAACTATATTTTTACCATGTTTCTCCCATATTCAGGTCATTACATTACTAGAAATCACAACTTAACTTTGATACTTGAAAGCAGTTGCAAGTTAGGAATTTCAAACAAAACCTCCTCTAACTTGAACAAATTGCTTCCTATGTAAAAAATAACCTTAGAATCAGAAAGTATGTCTTCTCTCAATTCAGGTGATATATAATATTTCTATATTCACCTCTCGGAAGCCCCTTGAAAATCTATTTCAAAATCACCCCTCTAGTATAAGACTTAGGTTTGCAAATTTTTTAAATTTAATATTTTTGAAAAATTCAAAAAAGTCTAAAGTTAAAACTTTAGATTGTGACCTTTTTGAATTTAGAAACTTTGCACATGGACCCATTTTGAAAAAATATTTTAAAATGACAATTTTAAAATTATTTTACTTTTCCCTATCCTTCCAATTCGGGGTCAACCCTCCTTTGATCGGGTGCCACATGGTAGCCTCTAATTGGTTGACCTCCACCATTGGGTGCCACATGTCATCTTTTGATTGGCTCACCCATTACATCTGCCATGTCACCATCTACCCCAAGCCCACTACCATGTGGCACATGCCTGCATACCTGCATTCCTTATCTAGTGAGCATGATCTCCGTAATGCAGGATTCTGCTGACTGTAGGATCTAGATACATGTCATGATCTTGTGCTTTGCATCTGAACCTACCTTTGATTGCCATGTCACCATCAGTTGGGAATCACTACCATGTGGCACACACACACATACCCACATTAGCTAACTTCCAAGCATCTTCATCTTGTGGGTATGTGCTAGCCCTCCGATATTGACATGTGTCATCATCTTAGACTCCATCGCCACATCATCACACTTGCATTTTTGTTCAAAATTTGGTTATGTCGGATCTAGCTATCAACCATGGGTGGCACCCCTATGCAAGCTTGGCTTCCAAAAGCCTCTTATCTTAAGACACAATGCATGTTGAGATGAATAGTATTCAAACAATACAAAATGCATATATACAAGCAATGTGGGATTAAAGTGCTTTATTTGTTTCCCCTTTTGACTATGTTTTTTCATTTGCTGCCACTTGTCTTTGGCCTGCTTGGTGTTTTCTACCTTCAACATGTCTTCTTAACCTATTAAATAAAAATCAAGAAAATTATTGAGTCAGTCTTCTTGTTTTGCTGCTACAACTGAAGGAAGCTTAGACACATGATCATTAGAATTCCAAATATCCATCACTTGTTGACTTGAAACTTCACTTAAATGAAATGCCTTGAGCTTTTGTTTTTATTCTTTCATTTCTCTTTTGTACGTTTCCTTATCCTTCAATCCAAAATCTTGATGAACCACTCTTTCTTCCTCTATCAATTTATTCCATAGCTCTCCAATCATTTTGCTAAGCTCTCTATCTTTATCTGGGTGCAATGCTCACAATCTTACATGTTGCTCATCAAAGAAGAAGTTGTAGCTACTCCTGTTAGGCTTAGGATGATTAGGATCCCTCTAATGCACTCCTTTTTCTTTTTCCAGTGAACATTTAGTCCTGAAGTCATGGTATCAAAGGTATTGCTACTTTGTAAATAAGAGATGTCTACCTGTTGTGCACTTGAACCGTTGCTATGTTTTCTTAATTGGTGGCTTTCTTTCTTTGGACTGGCTTTAAAGGCTTCTTCCTATGTGTCCTCTTCCTTCAACAAAAATAAAACTCCCTCCTTTTTCTTGCGTGTGGAAAGCTCTACCCTCTAACAATTTTGCTTCTTCTTGGTGTGGGCTAATCTTCACTTCCATACAATGGCTCTCTTTTGTTTACACGAGAAGATCCTCATTCAGCATGGAGTGCTTCCTTTATGCCATGACTTGAGTTTCATTGCATGTGATTCTACTTCTTGCTAGTTCATTCTCCATCATGTGGGGTCCTTTCTAAACTGAGACACCTTCTTTGATTGCTGCCTCTATGAGCCTTTTGTGTCGGCCTGATCACATGGTTTGCACATGTCCAGCTTGATGTAATTTTTCGCACTTGTTTTATTACAAACTCTTTTGATGAAGGACACTGCCCCAATATTCAGGCTGGTTTTTCATGCAAAGATCACATTTTCCAATATCATTCTCATTTATCTTTGGCCCGAGAATTACATATATGTCCACATTTTGATTGGGTGAATAAAGGAACCAATTAAAAATCCAAATCCTATGTCATCATTTTCATCGTAATCCTTTGCAATTTAGACATTTAAGAGTGCTTCTTCACTACACAGAATCTTTTGATTTCATAGGCACATCACACTTATGAAGAAATGTGTTTTTCAATCTTTCCACCAGTTCAATCTTACCAAAGAGGAACTAATTTGAATATAGTAATATTTGGCACTATTTACTATGGTCTCCTCCAAGTCTACTATTTTCTCTTCAGGCATGGGATTCTTTCTCTATTATCTTGTTCTATTTGCATCTAAATTACCAACACATGGGTGTGGGTTTTCCTTTTTCTAAGTCATGAGCTTTGTTTCTCATGTAGACCCCCACTTGGTGCCTTTTATTTATTCAAATGCCTTGCCTGATGAACATTGCCTCCCCCTCTTGTTTTCATTCTTGGTATGGATCTATAGTTGTAGTCTAAGATGATTTGGGATGCAAGATAGTTTTGACCTCAAATCCTTTTGCATTGGGTTGTCTTTTTAGATTGGAAAATAGCATATGATGAAAGTGTTCTATAAATGGAATGAATGTTTGTCTAATTTGTCTTTGGAGTTTTTAGTATCCCATAATTTTCTTCCTTAATAAAGGAGTGATATGCTTAAAACTCTTCATATTCTTGTCTTGTTTGTAAATTCTTGGGTGACACTAGATTGATTTGGTTTGGTTATTGAACTAGGAAAAGGTGTTGTGCAATTTGATGGACTATTAACATTAGATGGTACCATTGAATTTATAACACTTCCTGGTGATGCAACTCCACTTGTACAGCCTTGCTTAGAAAGTATGGTGTATTTGTGTCTACTAAATGACATGGATTGTTGAGCCTATTGATGTTGTGAATCAATCTAAATTGAACTAGCCGAAGTAGTTGCATTTGATACAACAAATACACCAAGTGATTTCTCCTTCTATTGATTTCATTATTTTGAGATGTCTTGTTCATCTGATTAATTTAGTTAGGCTCAAAAGTGGGTTCAGCTAAAATAAAAAAAAATTCTGAACAATTGAAGTGTCAAAGTAATCAATTCCCCCTCTCGCACTGATTCGAAAAAAATTGACCACTGATCTATTATTAAAAACTCATTTTATCATTAATCTGCAAACTATCAATTTAATGCTAGAGGGTCCTTTAACTAGCCTTAAGAACTGATTAGAACACCTTATTAGGCTCTGAAAACTGGCACACTGACTCTTTGTTCCACACACTCCTACCCTGTTGAATCTTATCCTATGAAAAATTGTTAGTCAAAAGATATTGATTGCCAAGTTTTCCTTTGCAGAATTACCTACGAGTAAACATGTCAGAAAACCATAAATCACGTTTGTATTTGACTTCAAAAACTAGGCAAACTGATATGTGAGGAAACAAAAATTGGGGCATTGGTTTATTGTCATGAGGAGAATATGGATTTTTGATTTGGGCTCATGATGAATAACTAGGCGCAAATGGCGAGTAGTCAAAGTAGGCTACTTGGATTTTGCAAACTAGAAACATTGACCGAAAACTTTTTTTGCAAACGGATTCATCATGATTTGAAAATTGGAACACTTAAATTATTTTTAGAGTACAAGATAGTGGTACAATCCATTTGACCTCACCTATCATAGATTTGGAGTTATGACATCACAAATAAGGGTAGTGACAAATCTGCAAATGCTGACACCAATAAAAAGTTAGAAATTGCATTTGGAATCACGTTCAAAAACATATAAAATAGATTCATCATAAGTTCAAACTTGAAACATAACATGTCTCTAACCTCTAAAATGAAACACAAAAGGAATTTCATCATTTGGGTCAACTAATCAAAAGTTATAACACATCCAACAAGGCCTTCTAGAATTCTAAACATTTCACATTAGCATGATATTAGTAAATGAGCAACTTTGAGGGATTCAAAACCTAGTCAAATGGATTCAAAATGACTCAAAATTTGAAACATAGGTTCTCTGGTATAGACAATAGATACTCCCAAAGTGGCAAGACATGAACATTTTTTGATGTTAGATATTCAACAACAAACATAGCCTCCTACTACTATTTGACACAGGTGAAAATGTAGAATTAACAATTGCTCAAAATAGGACTTCACAAAATAACTTGGAATGAGAATTTAACTTCATGCATAGAAACAAACTAAATGAAAGGTGTTAGAAACATTAAATAGCTCACAGGACTCAAAGGTATAGCCAGGTACATATGCATTTAAAAGCATTTATGGGGCTTGAAAATCTCAATGGTAATCAAAATTGGGGCTTAAAATTTGAGTCCCAACACACGTGAAAATAAATTTACTAAAAATAGAAAGCTAAGTATAGT
This sequence comes from Cupressus sempervirens, assembly GCA_028749045.1. Taxonomy (NCBI): domain Eukaryota; kingdom Viridiplantae; phylum Streptophyta; class Pinopsida; order Cupressales; family Cupressaceae; genus Cupressus; species Cupressus sempervirens. Next base: position 95,536,037 of record CM053790.1, read on the forward strand.
AGGGTTATATGTGAAAATAAATATGCTAAAAATAGAAAACCAAGTATAATATGGTTGCATGATTTGAGAGATCAAAGATGTGAAAATACTAATTGCATGTGTATTTTTATTTTATATCATTTAATTTTCAGATTTATTTATTTAAAAAAAAAATTAAAAATAAATAAATAAATAATTTATTAATTTCAAAAAATTAAATAAATATTATTGATTTATTTTAAGTGGATGTTATCATTATTGATTCTTTAAGTCTAATAAACTCTTAGTTGCATATAAATGATTTTATATTTATTAATGCAAGAGGGAAGTTAATAAATAAATATTTATTTATAATTTTATTATATTTTAGGAGAAGCCATGGTGGAGTTCACTTTGTAATCATTTAGTTAATAACTATTTGACTTTATGACAAAAATTATAAACAATTAAATTAAATTTATAATTTTATCTCTAGTTGCATTGTGAATTAAAGGAAAAGTAAATATTAATATTAGACTTAAATAGAAGTCAAATTAATATTTTAGAAATGAAATTGATATTAGTATGAAATATAATAATATACATTTATGTTATTAATTAAATCATTTATCATTTAAGATTATTTAAATTAATAACATGATAATATTGCATGACATTTTATATGCACAAAAAAATTCGATATTAAATGCTTATTGCTTTAAATAAGTATATTAGCAAAAAATTTATGTTAACATGTATATTCTTACCTTATTTCTAAACACATCCTTATGATCTAAACTAAATAAGAGAAATTGGTGGTATTAAATCATGTGGTTGAAAATGATGTATTTTCTAATATTCTATTTATTGTCTTGTGATGTTTATTTTCTTGATAGTTTTTCTTTGTGGGTTGTTTAGTTGGCCAAGTTAGGGTGTGCACTAGAGGCATTTTTTGAGATTTCTTTTATGGTTATTTGATTGGATGTCATGTTGAACTTTATGATTTGAATTGAGATTTACATTTTACGAGCTTTATGTTATTGAGCATTTATGAGAAGTTGGGTTTTGAGAACCAATGTTATTTTTTGAGTTGTCTATTAAGGAACCAAATTCAATCAATATTACTTTTGTGGTATGTGACACTATTGTGGTTTATGATTTTGGGAAGGTAGTCTAGGTGAATGTCTATGGGAGGGACTTGCAGTGGGGCCCAGGGCCCAAAGTGGCTACAGGGAAACTCATTGTAAGTTGTAACAAGTGATAACATAGTAATTAAAAAATCCTACCTAACCGTTTTCCTTGAGATACATTAAAAAAGATAAGTTAGAAAATTTTCCTCATCCATGCCTTGAGTGCTTGTATAGACTAAGGATGAGATGGAGATGATACCTTGAGAGGTATGACTAGTTTCCTCATCATCACAAGAGGGTATTCTAGTTCTACATAGAGTCACTAGGGGGTCGAGGTCTTGAGAGACTACCAAGGCAACCTTAGAGTTGGCTCATGTGATGACACTCCATAGTATGTATCCTGAGTCTCCTTCATGATTTTTATATCTTTGCCTCTAGTGGTGTACTTGTTGGGTATTACTTTTGATAGTGTATTTATTGTGAGTTGTTACTCATTGAGTGGATGTCATTTTTTTGTTGAAAATTGATATTTATTAATGAATGATCAAGTATTCATTGGTGGTATTGTTATTGTTGGGGTTAGTGATTGGTGGTTCACTTTTATTGATGACAGTTGTTATCTATTGGCCATTGTGGTTGTAATGTTTGACATTGATTTCGAGGTGGTTGTATATTTTTGGTCTTGGTATTTGTATATTGACTTGGTATGTGATGTTAGCATTGGAATGAGTGTCCTTTCAATTTTGATTATCTCTTCTTCTTGAGTAGTCTGTGTTACTCTTGAGGTAGTTTTGGCTATCAAGATTCCTTGCCTAGAATTGTTTTATGATTTGATTATCTATGTGTGGATCATACATTATCTCTCTTGACGGTGGGAGTGGGAGCCTAATTAGGTGATCATGTAGTTTGGAGGTAGTGTATTCTTATCATTTTGGTCCCCCTCACATTCCTAGATGTTGGATGCTTCTTCATACAGTGGTACCATTATCATTCTTCCTCTTATCTTGAAGATTCCTATTCATTTGATGTATCTATGTATCATGTGTTTTGAGATCCTACAAGATATTGTATTGTATAATAATGTACTTGTATCTATTTTCACATACCCTGTGACATGTGCAATAGATGTTGTTCATTAGATGTGCTTTCATATTATTAGTTAGATTTATGCATTTTCTTATATGATTATGTATGGGTAAAAGTACAGAGTTGTGTCACCTTTCAGCCTGACTTATCAAAATGACTAAATTTTAGTATTTCTATCTAAAACACAATTTTTTTCAAACATATGATCTTGATACAATTATTCTAGCTATGTTATATTTGGTTTCACAATTTTCCAATTGAAAATATCTATTAAATGCATGTCTTACACTAGTTAGTATCCAATTAATGAAAAAATATAATTATTTCAGAAAATTGATGTTTCAATAATTCTTATTATTTATTATGATATTTTATTAATAATATATAAACACCATTTTATAGAACCCAAAGTCAAGAATATTCTTATATAGAGTTCATAGTGGTTTAATCAGATATAGCATATTGTAACTGTTGGATACAATTGTTCAATTGTGTGTTGTCTTTGATGCTACACAAATGTCATATCAATCATCAGACAGAGTCTACCGATCTTAGTTGGTCAGCAAGGAAAAAGATAGAGTCTACCAAGCTTAGAAGGTTATCAAAGAAGGTTTACAGTGTCTACTAAGAATTCTTAGGCTTTACCTTGTGTAGATAGTTGTTACCAAGCTTTCAAGGTTAAACAAGAAAATTCAGTTCTTACCAAGCTCACTCGGTCATCAAAGAGAAATATGGTAGTGATAGTTCTTACTGAGCTCTCATGGACAATGAAGGAAATTTTGTTCTTATCGAGTTAACTTGGTAGCGAAAGGATTTTGCATATTTTATAGTATTAACTGAGTTAAGACGGTTAACTCAAGAAATTATTTCTACAAGTAGTGATTATCGAGTAGGTTCAGCCAATAAAGGATTTCATTGTTTTGTGAAATAAATTTTATTTGTTTAATGTAATATTTGTGGCCAACTGATGTATGGTTTATTGGTAAATGTAGCTTGTGAATGAGCTGACTTCATAATTTGAATGGTATATATAAGAGGTCAAGTTGCAAATTCTAAGTGTGTGGGATGGATTTGATGTGACTCAAGTGTGAAGGAGGACTGATTATTTGGAGAGAAAATTTTGAAGAATGATCATAGATCATTGAGTAGCAACAAAACTATATTTGATCGAGGAGGATCTAATGGTGCAGAATAGAGATCTATAATTAGCAAATTATATTGCATCATATTCAAGTCAATTCATTGTTACTTTCTAACCATTGTAGTAGTGAGTTCAAAATCTCTTAACAGAGTTGGTTTAATAGCCATTTTGTAAATCTTCTAACAAGGTGATAGTTCAGTTGAATTGTTCTAAAGACCTCTAGTAAGGCCACTCCTAATAGGGTGATTAAATACTCTAACAAGGTATACCTTCAATAGTGTTGGCTCCTAATAGGGCTCACTTCAAAAGAGTGAAATTTGGTAGTTAGTTACTTGGTGGTTTTTCTCATATTGGGTTTCCACATTAAATTTGGTGTCTCTTGTGCTCATGTTATTTACTTTTGCATGCATGCTAATAATTATGAATGTCTAAAGATTAGTAATAAGTTAATCTACCGAGTTACATCATTTTTGTGATGTGTTTACAGAGAGATAACATTAACTAGTTATTTAAGAAATCTAAGGGATCAATATTTGTTTTGTGGTAACTGATTCACCCCCCCCCCCCCTCTTAGTTACTTCATCTATAATCCCAACAATTGGTATCAGAGCTCTTGGTACTTGCAAGAAAAGATTTCAAAGATCGAAGCTAAAGATAAGGATGTCTTACAAGAGGGAAACTCCAAGACTTATAAAGGAAAATTTCTCAACATGGCAAGGATTGATGAGACTTCACTTGGCTTCTATTAGTGATTGAAGGCTGAAGTACCTTGATAAAAAATATGTAGAACCTGCTAGTACATATCTGTTGATGATATTGCTAAAATGAACACTCATAACAACATGATGATAGATAATGCATCTACTCTAATTTATGAAGAATTTGATGACATCAAGGATTGCAAATTTTCCTTTGAAATGTGGAGCAAAATGAAAGAGATCTATGAAGGTGATGATAATGTAAGAAGAGCCAAAGTAGAAATTTTGAGAGGACAATTTGATCAAATGATGATGATAGATGATGAAAACATAGAAAAATATGTTGAAAGAGTTAAAGCAAGTGTTAGTGCAATCAAAGCATCTAGAGGAGATATCAAGGAAGAGACAGTTATAAGTAAAGTTCTTAGAACTCTACTTCCTATCTATCCAATCAAAATTTCTACAATTCAAGAAAGAAGATGTGAAGCAAATCATAAGATAAATTTAGAGGCCATACATGGAAGATTGACTGCATTCAAGCTAGACAACTATGATAATTATGTTCTAGCTACCAAAAACATTGAATTAACATTTGAAGCCAAGCTTTCACTCAAGGACAAAGGCAGGAAGATAAAGGATCCTTAGTCAGATAGTGATGAAGAATTAGAATAGAATTTAGATTGTGATATTGAGGTGGTTGGAGCCCTACTAGCAAGGAAATATTCAAGAGGCAAAGTGAAATACAAAGGTAGGGTTCCTCTAATCTATTTTTCTTGTGAAGAAATAGGACATATTATTGCTAGGTGCCCAAAAAAGCAGAACAAGGATGAGAGGAAAGCTCAAAAGTGCAATGGCAAGAAAGACTTCAAATCATTCAAGGATAAAGGTAAGAAAACATGTTTCATGGCTAAAGATTCTAATGATTCTAATGATAAAAAAGAAGATGAAATTGTTTACATTTCTATAAAGGATGAGTCTGATAATGATGAAGAAATGGCACTCATTTCTCATGTGAGAAAAAATGATACATGGATTATAGATGGTGGTTGTTTTCATCACATGACTGGTGATAAATCTATGTTTGAACATTTTGAAGACTATGGTGGTGGTAGCGTGAGATTTGGTAATAATGAACCTTGTGGCATAAAAGGTAAAGGAAGAATCTCACTGACCAAAGAACTTGTATGTGATAATCCATATTGGGTAGAAGGATTAAAACACAATCTATTGAGTGTGGCACAACTACTCAATAATGGATTCAAAGTGGAATTCATGCATGGAAAAGCAAGACTGTTGGATGGCAAAGGAAATCTGATTAGATTAGGCACTAAAAAAATAGGTAACTTGTTTTATCTTGAACTTGGTGAATGTTCATGTTTTATTGCTCAAGTTGAAGAAAGTTGGTTATGGCATAGGAGGTTGTGTCATGTGAACTTTGATAACTTGATAAAAATAAGTAAATTCAAGAAAGTAAGAGGCATTCCTAACATAAAGAAACCTGAGGTTGGTCTATGCAAGAATTGTCAAATTGCCAAGATGGAAAAAACAAGCTTCAAAAGCAAGAACTATCAGTCTGAAGAAATTCCAAAAAATATGCATACTTATTTGTGTGGACCTATTGGCATTGAAAGTTATACTAGTGAAAATTTCTTCATTCTTTTTGTTGATGATTACTCAAGAATGATGACTGTCATGAACCTAAGAGAGAAATTAGAATCATTTGAAAAGTTCAAATGGTATTTGGCTAGAGTAGAGAATGAAATAGGCAAAAGACTAAAGTGTTTGAGGTTATATAGAGGTGGTAAATTCATTTCACATGAGTTCAATAACTTTTGCATTGAAAGAGGATTCAAAAGATAGGTTTCAGCACCTAGAACTCCTAAATAAAATGGAATAGCTGAAAGAAGGAATAGATCTATCATGGGCTATGCAAGAACCTTGATGAATTAAAAGAGAAGTGCTATCAAATACTATAAGGAAGTTATCAACACTACAATTCACACCTTGAACCAAGTATAGCTAAAGAAGGACTCGTTCAAAATCGCCTATGAGTTATGGTATGGCTACAAACCCAATGTAAGTTACCTAAACATATTTGGAAGCAAATGTTACATTTTGAAAGAATCTAGAAACAGTAAATTTGATGTGAAGGGTGATGAAGGAATATTTTTGGGATATTCTTGCAAAAGTAAAGCATATAGATGTTTGAATTTGTCTACAAAAAAACTCATAGAAAGTGCATAAGTAAAAGTTGACGAGTTTGCAGAAAGATCTAAAGAAGAAAGCAAAAGGGAACCAAAAGACTATAGGAGATTTGTTTACATTGAACCTAATACAGTGCCAGGAACACCTATCAATCAAAAATCTTCTACTCTAGAATCTTTTGCAACCGAGTCACAAGAAGTTCAAACGAAGCTAATGCCTACCGAGTTACAAGGACTTGAGTTGCAAACAGAAGCTACCAAATCAATAGCTACCAAGCTTGAACAACTCAAACTGGAACCAAAAGTTGAAGCACAAAAGGATAACAATACTAATCATTCAAAAAGAAAGGAGTCTATGCTAGCCAAATATGTCAGGAAGCATCATGCACCAGATCAGATAATTGGGGACAAATCTGAAGGAACAATGACAAGAAGTAACCTGAAAGGCACTTGTTTACTTGCTGATTTTGAACCTCAAAATGTCAAAGATGCATTAGAAAATGAAAGTTAGATTGAAGCTATGAATGAAGAGATAGAAAAAATAGAGAAAAAAAAAACATGGACTCTTATACCTAGGCCTAAAGACAAAAATGTGATTGGAACTAAGTGGGTATTTAGAAATAAGTTAAATGAAGATGGTAAGGTGTCAAGGAGAAAAGCTAGACTGGTATGCAAAGGATACTCTCAAGAAGAAGGTGTAGATTATAGAGAGAATTTTGCTCTTGTTGCAAAATTGGAAGGTGTCAGAACCTTACTTGCATATGCTGCATAGAAAGGATTCAAATTTTATTAGATGGATGCCAAGTCAATATTTCTCAATGGTATACTAGATGAAGAGGTTTACATTGAACAACCTAAAGGTTTTTTTGATCCAAAAAAGAAGGAAATGGTATATAAATTACATAAAACATTCTATGGTCTAAAACAAGCCCCTAGAGCATGGTATGAAAGACTGCATAACTATCTTATTCAGATTGGTTTTCAAAGAACTAATGATAACAATAGCTTGTACATCAAGGAAAGACTAGATAATAAAATTGTTTTGGTAGAAATATTTGTAGATGATACTTTGTTCATAAGAAATGATGATCTTTGTAAAGAATTCTCAGAACAAATGAATAAGGAATTTGAAATGTCAATGTTTGGTGAGATAAAATTCTTTTTTTCTCTTCAAATTCATCAAAATAAGAATGGCATCTACATCACTCAATCTAAATACATCAAGGAGATGCTGAAAAAGTTTGGTATGGAAGATTGCAAACCAGTTGGGACTACTATGTGTACTGGATTAAAACTTTCCAATGATGATGAATCAAAGGAAGTGGATTAGACATTGTATAGATCTATGATTGGAAAGTTGGAGTATGTTGTTCATACAAGGCCAAATATTGTCCTTGTAGTAGAAATTGTAGCAATATTTTCAGCAAAACAAAATGAAAATCACATGGTGGCAATCAAAAGGATCATGAGATATTTGAAAGGAACTGAAGATTATGGATTATGGTATAAACTTGGAGAAAATTTGGATTTTAAAGTGTTCACTGATGCATATTGGGTAGGGAATGTTGATGAAAAAAAGACTACAAGTGGAGTAGCTTTCTTTCTTGGATAGAGGTTGGTTTCTTGGACAAGTAAATAGCAGAACTGTACATCTCAATCCATAGAAGAGGCTAAATATGTTGCAACAGCAGTAAACTACTCAAACATTGTGTGGTTCAAACAATTATTATAAGGTATGAAGAAAGAAATTAAAGAACCTATTGTTATGTTTTGTGACAATACAAGTGCAATCAACATATCCAAGAATCCAATGATGAATTCGAAAACCAAGCATATTACTATAAAGTATCACTTTGTTAGAGAATTGGTACAAGATAAGGAAATCAAATTTGAATATGTCCACATAAAGGAAAAAATTGCTGACATATTCACAAAGCCTTTACCCAAGGATGCATTCTTGTATCTAAGAGGTAAGTTAGGGGTCATTCCCCTATCTAAAGCTCACTAAAATACAATTTTAGTGATGCATCAACATAAATAGAATTGAAGATCTATTAGTTGATGCAACAAAGCAATGAAGATATTTCATATGAATCAGTACATAAGGTACATTTCTATTCATTTGATTTTTGTTTTTTTTGGCATGTGTTGTCAAAGCAGGAGAGTTTACTATCATATCTTTTTGAAATTTGCAAAAAAAAAAGAGTTTATGTAAGAGTGAGAGATTACTATGAAAGAGGGAGAAGCATTCTATCAGAGAAGACTTGTTTTCAAATTTCATTCTGCTATGACATGTTGTGTTGCTATCAATGCCAAAGAGGGAGATTGTTGGATACAATTGTTCAATTGTTTGTTGTCTTTGATGTTACACAAATGTCATATCAATTATCAAACAGAGTATACCAAGCTCAGTTGGTTAGCAAGGCAAAAGATAGAGTCTACAAAGCTTAGAAGGTTATCAAAGAAGGTTTACAGTGTCTACTGAGTGTTCTCAAGCTTTACCTTGTGCAGACAGTTGTTATCAAGGTTTCAAGGTTAAACAAGGAAATTTAGTTGTTACCGAGTGCACTCAGTCATCAAAGGGAAATATGGCAGAGATAGTTTTTACCGAGCTCTAATTGACAACGAAGGAATTTTAGTTCTTACCTAGTTAACTCAAAAATAGAAGGATTTTGTAGATTTTGTAGTATTAACTAAGTTAAGATGGATAACTAAGGAAATTTTTTATGGAAGTAGTGCTTACTGAGCAGGGTCAGCCAATGAAGCATTTCATTATTTTGTGGAATAGAGTTTATTTGTTTAATGTAATATTTGTAGCTGATTGATGTATGGTTTATTGGTAAATGTAACTTGTGAATGATCCAAATTCATAATCTGAATGGTATATATAAGAGGTCAAGTTGTGAATTCTAAGTGTGTGTGTTGGATTTGATGTGACTCAAGTTTGAAGGAGAACTAATTATTGGGAGAGTGAATTTTGAAGAATGATTAGAGATCATTGAGGAGCGGCAAAGCTATATTTGGTTTAGGAGGATCTAATGTTGCAGAATAGAGATTTGTAATTAGAAAATTTAGTCGCATCATATTTAGGTCAATTCATTGTTACTTTTTAACCATTGTAGCAGTGATTTCAAAATCTCTTAATAGAGTTGGTTTAATAGCCATTTTGTAAATCCTCTAACAAGGTGATAGTTTAGTTGAATTGTTCTAAAGACCTCTAGCAAGGCCACTCCTAATAGAGTGATTAAATCCTCTAACAGGGCCACACCTAATAGTGTGTATTGTAACCTTTAACAGGGTTGGCTCGTAACAGGGCTCACTTCAGAAGAGTGAAAATTGGTAGCTAGTTACTTGATGGTTTTTCCCATATTGGGTTTTCACGTTAAATTTGGTGTCTCTTGTGTTCATGTTATTTACTTTTGCATGCATGCTAATAATTATGAATGTCCATAGATTAGTAACAAGTTAATCTACTAAGTTATAGATTCTTGTGATGTGTTTACCAAGTGATAGTAGTAACTAGTTATTTAAGACATCTAAGGGATCATGATTTGTTTTGTGGTAACTGATTCCCCCCCCCCCTCAGTTAATTCATCTATAATCGCAACAGTAATTACAAATTTCTACAAGTATGTATTTTAACACTCGATGAGATATCAATTTTGAGAAAGAAAAAAATATTAAATAATATCAAAAAAATAAAAATTATATTTCATTCTAGAGGAGAGAGTCCTCTTCTAGAATCTATAATTTTTCTTTTGGTGGGAATAGATTTATTTTGAAAAATGTGATGGGAGATGAAAACTATTGATTTGAATAAGTTGAAATTTGAATCATTATAAAAGAGAAAATATAGGTCTAAACCCAATTTTTATTTTTGATTGTTCTAGCAACATATATTATCAATGACATAATCTAAGATCAAATGGAAATAAGTTTATTTCCATACAATTTTGTGGTGGGAACTATAACCCTAATTTCTAGCATTTTTCAACAACTAAAATTTATCTTTAAAATTTGGAAAATTCATCTAGTTCTAGACATTTCATTAGTTTACCTAAACTTAAAATTCTAAATAATAATACTAGTTTTATGTCATGTCATTGAATGTTAATAACTACACTTTTGTTAACCTTTCCCTTTGTAAAAGGGTGACATAGGTTTGTGCTTTTACCCATGTGTTTATTCATTTTATGATTATGGATATTGTAATTGAGACTTAAACTTATAAACAAAACTTTTTAAAATGTGACTCAACATGAAGGAACCCTTGAGGAATCAAAATTTTACTTGTAATTTATTATGTGTTCTTGATGTGTATGTATATATTGCTTTTGCATTATTTTTACTTTGATGTTGTTTAATTTTTTTTAAAAAATTGTTCAGCAAACTTTGTAACATATTAGTTTTATTTCTTTTGGGTTCCTGAGTAGGGCATTAGAATTTCTCATTCCTTCAAATGATCCAAAGAGGACTTTTCCTTCTCTTCTTTAACAACCGAGTATCCTAGAAATAAGTGGTTGAAATTTTTTTTTTGGAGAATTGGTTACTCTATCTTTAGAGTCATTCCCTAGTCACCAAAGGTTGTTACAATTAAAGTATTAGAACTCTCCAGCCCCTAATAGGTCTTTATAGGAAACTTCCCACCTTTACTTTGGAACTTGATTCCTCATGCATTGGAACCCCTTGGGAAGGTCATTAGAATTTACAAATCTTCCTTTGTGATACCACACTCTGATGCTAGAATTTTGATTGCTATCGATCTTAGTAAAGACTTTCACAATGAAGTGGTTTTTGATAGTCAAAAATAGAGATACACCTAACCTATAACCTCCTTTAGAGGTATTAATGGTTGCTTCCTTTATAGGAAAAAAGGGCATCAAAGGAAAATTTTCCCTATTATAAAGAGTCGTGATTAAGAGTTTAAAAATTCTTAGAATCAGGTATGTGCGGGATCATGGTGTGCCAAAAAGTGGCGATGTGAAAAAAAAAGAGTTTGAAGACGCCTAAAAGCACTTCAAAATCCGCTCTGACTTTTTTTTACCTATCCAGGAACCAAACTTGGAAGGTTAAGCCGAGCCTCATATCAGATATCTGATTTTAAATCCAATATCCGACTAATAATTAAAATCATATAATAGTATGATATATTATTTAATATTACTATTATTGATATAAAATAATAATAATAATATTAAATAATATATCATACTATTATATTATAATAATATTATTATAATAATTATTATACTATAATATAATAATAATATTATTATTATATTATAATCGTATAATATTATACTATAATAATAATATTATAATAACATATTATATTATAATAATATAATATAATATTTCATATATTATAATATATAGTAATGCAATATAATATATATATATATATATATATAATATAATATAATAATAAAAAGTAATATCTTATAATATAATATATAATAAAAAAGTATAATGTATTATAAATTATAATAATATAGTATAATAATAATATTTTATATTATAATATATAGTAAATTAATATAATAAATATAAAATATAATATAAAAATATATAAAATGTAATATATATGTTATATTATATATATTATAATATCGGATATCCGATACCTGTGCATGGATTAAATACAAAATCACAGACCCGTGGCCCTTATTTTCACGCGAATTTGGGCCAGTCAGATCGGATATCAGATAATAAATCAGATATCGGATAGCAAATCGAATATCAGATATCAGGTATGTTCCCCCCCCCTTGACTCATTTTTAACCTAAATTTAATAGATTTTAACAAGATTTTGTTTGTTTTAGTTGAATCTAGGGTTTTTTTGACAAAAATGGTTAAAATTTAGATTTTTTTTTAATATATATTACGTTTTGCAATTCAATAGGAATGGCTGATCAAAATGATGACACTGAGGCAGGGAATAATATTCTTCGCAACCCACCACCAAACGATCCAGTATCCCCACAAAATCGTCCACCAAATGATCCTCTACCTCCTCAAAACCCTGCTCGAACCGAGGATTTGATAAATGAAAATCTCACTGAGTTGAGAGGTTTGCATAGAACATACAATAATGTACTTGCACTGGCTCCTATGTTATCCACGTTAAACACCATAGTGGATAACATTGAAACTCTTACAAACCAACAAAATGCCGCTCTTCGTTGGTGTGATGAAATGCACCAGATGTTTGATGATGGTTTGAATTATGATGAGGTCACGGCCCTCAACATAACCAAAGATGATTTGGCAAGCCTTTTTGCTAACCCAAAAACGGGTATACCAGTTGACCCAAAAAAAACCAAACTATCGATTAAATGGTGCACAAATGACACCATAAGTGCAAATTTTTGGGACCGTTGGTGGATGGTCTTTGATATCCCTCCACATGGTAGTTTAGACATACCATTTTATTTCCTTAAAAAATTATATGCAGAATTTGTGTTGAAACTTAAAGTGAACTATTGGAGCATGAAGCCCAACATGGGCTTAGGACTAGGAGCTCCTCAGGATAGACCCTCTTCCCAGTGGAAGAAACTTGGCACTTTTGTCCCCCCCCTTGATATCTCCCCCCCTCCTCGAGTGCAACATCCAGATATTATGGTAGAGGCTAGCTCTCAGACCATCAGAGCCATTCATAGGCTGAGTAGCCTAATGATATCTCAGGCTAGGTCAGTCTTGCCTCCTCGTGTTGATGATGTTGGTGCCAGTTCATCATCGGCTAGCTCATCACACATTTGTGTGCCTCACACTTGCATTACATGCAAGAATATTTTCCTGGGTCCCATAAGTGATCTTCCTGAGTATCATTTTGTATTAGACGAGGATACACCAGATGCACGTGCAGAGGCTACAGACCTTGATGCGAGAGAGGAGGGGAATGTAGAGGCATGGACTCCTTCGGTGTTGATACATGTATACATTTTTTTGTTATGACATATGTGATTTAAAGTTAATTTTTATAATAGAGTAATTTTAATTTTTAAGCCATACTGACTTTTACATGTATGTGATCTTCATTCATTTTTAGTTGATGACCGAGGAGGAGCTCAGACAGATAGATGATGCTACACTCTCGGCCATTTCATTTGGCCTTGAGACATCTACGGTACATTATGTTGAATTTCTTTTTTCTATTTGATATTGTAGCATATATGGTTGCTAATCTTTCTTTTATCTTGCAGATACCACCTGCCCCGGGGGGACAAAGTGCGGGGGGTGAGCCAGCATGCATTGACAAAGGAAAGGTAATTAGATGTTTTCTAATTGATTAAATATTGATGCATTCTTGTAAAATGTTTGTGGTAATCTCATTTAATTACATTATTTATTGTATATAGGGTGTGGCTACTGGCGATGAGCATGTACAGATTCGGTGTCCTAGATCATCAGGGATTTTCATTCGCACAGAGAACCCCATTGTATGTATAAGTATCATTTATTTTTTATTTTTTTAATTGATGCAAAAATCCTAAAATCCTAAAATCCTATCTCATGCCCAATTGCAACTTTCTTCCACATATGAGTCCAACATTATAACTTTGTATGCTTCCATGAGCCATAATTGGTGCAAGGATTGCCCAATTGACTTCAAGAGATGTTCCATGACCTCTGTAATGCCTTGGATCTTCAATGTTCCCCTGATGAGCATGGTATGCTCTTGCATCACTTATCTTCATAAATAAATTCAAAACTAATTTCCGTGATATTAACACCTACTATTTTGTATCTCATAGGAGACTCCTAGTGCACATGAGGTTTGACGGGACAGTTATGTAGATTTGATGATGCAGCCACTCACTCCTGAGGAGGAGCCTACAATATTAAGTTGTAGTTTTAATTCATGATTAAATATGTTATAAATTTAGCATGCTATGAATTATAATGTTATAGTTTAAATTGTAGATTCATCTGACAAAGGTATTTGAACATATACAGCCCACAATCACAGAGGTACCAACATTGCCGAGGGCATACGAGAGGACTCTTGAGCGGCGCAGGAGGTCGATGAGAGAGGTATTTATTATGAAATTTTGATAGTATTAATCTCCAATACGGAAAAGATCACCATGCACTTGAGTAATTCAATGTTAGATACGTAGAATCATATAAATTTAGTAGTCTAACTTTGGGTTTTCCTTTTTTGTTTATATAGGAGGCATCCGATCCACCTAGTGCAGCGAAGAGGCTGCATTTTGATCATCCACCAGCACCCTAGGATAGTATAGTTTTCGTAGGATGCATCATGAGACATTTTGAGATGGCATATGCCACATTGTATATAGAAACATTGATATTATACACATTTTGATGGCAGGATCAGCCACATTTTGTATATGGATCTATGTATTTTGATATATATATACTTGAGTACTTTGTCTATGGATACATGATCTTTGATATATATTTGTGTAAAATTTTGTCTATGGGTACATGTATTTTGATATATATTTTTATCATTTACGTGCACAATGATATACATATTAATTTAGTATCTAGTATTGTTCAATTTATCGTGGATCATGTGTCATGCCCTAAATTTTACTAGTAAAAACACAACAATTTTAATTTTTTTTTAGCTTATGAAGTTGCATAAGAAATTACATATTGTAAAACAAGGTTATGATTGAATAGGAGTTCAAGACTCATGTGAATAGTGTGAAGGTGTTAACATTTTAGTCACAGGTGGTTTTCAAATAGATTGGATGACAGTCTAGTTCAAGTTAGCGTCACGAGTCAAACGAGAAAGTTCAAGATACAACACTCATAAATTAGTGAGGTAATTCATATCCTAACAAGCCTCTGATACTAATATTCTATTAGGGTCTGTCAGTTGTATCATATGGACTAGGTCGTGATTCTAGCATGTAAGGGAAGGGGATCAGAATTACTTATTATCCTCATTACCAATGTACACACATTCATTAATCATTACAATATATATTAATGTGACAATTAGTATATTACTATATCCTCATTATCTATCAACATTGCTTCCTCACCAAATTATTGAGTGCACAACAATATTGTAAGCAATCTACTAAGTTTTAAATTTATACAATCAATGGTATCACATAACATCTATGGATTCTTATTATCAACTAGTCATTTACAATACCACAAGGAGAAAACTTTCTTTCACATTTTCAAATGATAACAATGATGTCAAAGCAAATCTGTGACTCGTACCAATGCTTTCATAACAATATAAACTCCAAATGAAACATGCATATACAAGCTTATCAATATTTTCTTCTACACGTACATTAGGTAACAATGATACAATCTCCTTCCATCACAATGGGGCAACATAAGGGACTTTTCAAAATCATAAGGAACATGGACATTGAAAGATATGGACAATGAGTAGCATGAACATTGTCCAACATGATTGTTGAGAACATGAACAAGCTAGTGAAGGTGTGTAAGTCCCAATCCCATAACAATACTCAAGCACAAAACAAGAAAACAAAACCAAGTAGAAATAAAACAAGAAATTTTGGCAAACACTCCACTATTTTGGCCAAGACCCTCTAATAAAGCCTTCCCACTAACCTATTTTAGCAAAAACACTAAGCCACTCCATCCTTACGAACTTTTCTCCTCTAACGGTTCATCGATAGCCCTCACGAGCTCTGAGTTATGACCCTCGAAGGATCGACCTCAAAATGCACTTAGAGCACCTTGAAGAATCCTTGGTACGGGGTGGCCGTAAATGATGGATGGTCTTTGTGGCCAGAAAAAAGGTGTGACGAGGGTTCACCTGCTCATCTGGAGCTAATGGGACTGACGATTTGATGCCAAGATCAGCGGTTTCAAACTTACGTTGTGGTGCACCTATGAACTGAGGCACACTACGAGTTTTGGCATCGAGCGAGATCGTTGTGCTGAATCCAAACGGAATGTGATCTCTCAAAAATGAGATAGGTTATTTTAGGCCTCAGGATCACCATCCTGTAGCATTTGACAGTTCATCAATAGCCCTCACGAGCTCTGAGTTATGACCCTCGAAGGATTGACCTCAAAATGCACTTAGAGCACCTTGAATACTCCTCGGTACGGGGTGGCCGCAAATGATGGATGGTCTTCATGGCCAGAACAAGGGTGTGACTAGGGTTCAACCACCCATCCAAAGCTAATGGCACTGACGATTCGATGCCAAGATCAGCGGTTTCAAAGTTACGTTGTGGTGCACCTATGAACTGAGGCACACTGCGAGTTTTGGCATCGAGCAAGATCGTTGTGCTGAATCCAAACGGAATGTGATCTCTCAAAAATGAGATAGGTTATTTTAGGCCTTAGGATCACCGTCCTGTAGTATTTGACAGTTCATCGATAGCCCTCACGAGCTCTGAGTTATGACCCTCGAAAGATCGACCTCAAAATGCACTTAGAGCACCTTGGAGACTCCTCGGTACGGGGTGGCCGCAAATGATGGATGGTCTTCGTGGCCAGAACAATGGTCTGACTAGGGTTTACCCGCTTATCCGGAGCTAATGGAACTGACGATTCGATGCCAAGATCAGCGGTTTCAAAGTTACGCTGTGGTGCACCTATGAACTGAGGCATACTGCGAGTTTTGGCATCGAGCGAGATCGTTGTGCTGAATCCAAACGGAATGTGATCTCTCAAAAATGAGATAGTTTATTTTAGGCCTTAGGATCACCATCCTGTAGCATTTGATAGTTCATCGATAGCCCTCACGAGCTCTGAGTTATGACCCTCGAAAGATCGACCTCAAAATGCACTTAGAGCACCTTGGAGACTCCTCGGTACGGGGTGGCCGCAAATGATGGATGGTCTTCGTGGCCAAAACAAGGGTGTGACTAGGGTTCGCTCGCCCATCCAGAGCTAATGGCACTGACGATTCGATGCCAAGATCAACGGTTTCAAAGTTACGCACTTATGAACTGAGGCACACTGCGAGTTTTGGCATCGAGCGAGATCGCTGTGTTGAATCCAAATGGAATGTGATCTCTCAAAAATGAGATAGCTTATTTTAGGCCTTAGGATCACCATCCTATAGCATTTGAAAGTTCATCGATAGCCCTCATGAGCTCTGAGTTATGACCCTCGAAAGATCAACCTCAAAATGCACTTAGAGCACCTTGGAGACGCCTCGGTACGGGGTGGCTGCAAATGATGGATGGTCTTTGTGGCCAGAACAAGGGTGTGACTAGGGTTCACTTGCCCATTCAGAGCTAATGGAACTGACGATTCGATGCCAAGATCAACAGTTTCAAAGTTACGTTGTGGTGCACCTATGAACTGAGGCACACTGCGAGTTTTGGCATCGAGCGAGATCGCTGTACTGAATCCAAATGGAATGTAATCTCTCAAAAGTGAGATAGGTTATTTTAGGCCTCAGGATCATCATCCTGTAGCATTTGACAGTTCATCCATAGCCCTCACGAGCTCTGAGTTATGACCCTCAAAAGATTGACCTCCAAATGCACTTAGAGCACCTTGGAGACTCCTCGGTACGGGGTGGCCACAAATGATGGATGATTATTTGAAGACTACTCCATGTGTCACTATCTTTCTTGGAAAAAATATTGCTTTTGAACATCAAGCTTGCAATATTATCAATTATTGTCAAACTTTTTCAACCAACTCAAAATGTCAAATGCAAATATTTGTTTGCATTTTTTGCTAAGGGGAGTTTCATAAATTGACTTTGATTTTCTATGTCTCTAGTGCTTGAACATACTTAAAATGGCTCTTTGGTCTTAGAGCTATTGGTATTTTCTAACTTCATGGTCTATGATATGCATACTAAGAATTTCTTTCACTAAATGGTTTCCTTGATCTATTGACTACAGTTAAATTTGTTCACTTGTCATCTCTCTTTCTATATGTTCAATACAAAGAGCTAGAAGAGACAAATAATCTTTCTTACCTTCATCTCTCTAAGCACATGATAGAAATCAATTCTAAACTTGAGAAAAGGTTAGAGGAGAATATTGCATTCTTAAATTAATCTCCTTTAAGACCTTTACATACACACGGGGCATTCTTAAATTAATCTCCATGGAAGAAAAATTCATAAAACTAAAGATTCCACAGTGTTGAAACATAAAATCCAAGATCTCATTTATGATGGGATTGTTGATACCTCTAATGACTCATCCACTCATAGCCTTCATATCCAACTTCATATCATGTCAGTATGCATGTGCTATCTTGCTTATTGGCTTTAATTGCTTATCCTACATGCTATCTTCTTTCATGGATTTTATGGCTTATCCCAAATGTGCTTCATACAACTTTTCAATATGAAAGTCTTTCAAAACATTATACAATATTATGACTCTTTATGCTTTCAAATGCTATGATTGGTTGTAAAATGGAAGAAATCAAGTATTCTAATTGTTCATCCGTACTTTATGGATTTTTCTTATTTGATTAGTTTGATAAAAATAGTTTTAATAATCATAATGTCAGCTTTATGTCAAATAAGGAAAAAACCAAATTTGTAATAAGATATCCGCATGCAATTATCTTTCATATAGTTATAAATGCTCTTAAAATTGTCATTATAGCCTTGTATCACATGCAAATATGATTTGGAAGAACTTGTTCAATATCTTCCTCTTATAATTCCTTACAAAGAACCTACCAAAATACAAAAACCATATACAAAAAACTACACATTTTACATCATAATACATCATAAATTTTAGAAATTCTCCCCTATACCACCCCACTCTGACTCTTCATGATGTACCTACATTCCAATATCATACAAAAATTAGTAACTTATTGTATTAAACAAGATAATCATCAATTCATTGAATCATTATGAAGAAAATAACATAAGAAGTATATATACCTAGTCAAGTATTCCAATAGGATCCTCTCTCTGTTTTAGGGTCTCCAACAAGGCTTCATGATCAGCATTAGCAATAGTAAAAAGTTCTTTTACTTTTGGTCTTCCTTGATGCTTCAATAACTTTACATTTGTTGCTATAATAAGATGCGAATATATGAGAATTACTTTGTGCTTCTGATAGTCTTCGAATGCAGGAATTCCATTCCTTCTAAGCATGTATGTCTGCAGCCATGTTCCAACAACAACCACTGAACCAGTAGGATCCGTGAATCCATCATCATCTGTGATCGGTTGTGCAAGTTTTTGTTTTTCTCTTACACAATGTGCTAACCAATAATCGGATTTCTCATCATTCCCCTATGGTGCAACAAATGCAAAGACATGTCTCGGCTGAAGTAGATCTGATAGATGATTATGCTCAAGTGAACTTTCCATGTCATCATTTTTGATAGAGGGTATGATAGACAATGGAGTAAGATAATGTGGAGCCCATGTGTCCACCCACTCACTTGACTCATAGTGATCCCAATCACATTGAAAACAAGTACGACAAAAACAAGCTAGTTGTCGTGTCCAAATGGTCCATGTACTAGAATTAGAGCTCCAAAATGAATGCATTTTTGATGAGTTTGCCACTGTAGCACAATCTGATCTATCACCTATGGACCCTTCCTCAACCAACCAAAAGAACCTGCGTACCACTGAATTAAGAGTCCCCCCCTATGATAATGCTAAACTACACCAATCAACAATGCTACGAGCATCAAGAAGCTCTGTTGTTGAAATCTTTAGTTGCTCCTTAACTAGAGCTCTCTTCACACATGCCCCTACTCCATCATGTTCCCCTTTTCCATGGCCAAACTCAAAAAAACTCCAAATATGAGGCACCCCTCTCTCTACGTGCATCCTACACAACCAATAAAACATGCGAGCATTCTTGAATTGACCTGTATAGTTATCTGACCAAATGATATGTCTATCCATAGCAATTGCATGCTCGTGTAAGAAATAAAAAAATATCTCAAAACAATGTTGCACAAACTCGTGAGAGTGAGATCTATCATCACTCATATAAAAATGATACTCTCTAATAATCTTTCGATTATCTTCCGCACTATCAGGGGCATGTCTATATGTTATGTGAACAAAAATTGCAATCTGAATAGAGTTGTAATATTGAGATTGTGTCTCATTTTGAGGTTGCAATGTGTAGTTCTCAGCAAAATCAACAACTGATATAATAGTGCCAATGGGAAAAGTCTCCTTACACGTTCTAAATTGTTGATCCAACCATTGAGACCTGTGACTATGTCTCGCATACTTGTAAAAAAGATTTTCCTTGAAATCTAAAATAAAATTAGCCACATTGATATCTTTTCCAACCAATTCACATCTAGAGCTCTCACTCCCACTCTTCAATGTGTATTTCACCATTTCATAGACCCTTTTTTTCACTATTTTCTTTCCAAGATCTTGTTCACACCCCTCATGGAAACATGTGTCAAACTTGGATAAGCCACCACATTCTGAACACTTCTCATTTAAGCAAGCATTTTTATAAAAGGAACAACCATCAACTCTACGACATAAGAGTTGATCTAACAAGTCTCTTGATGATTTTGGAAGCCCACTAGCCCCACAATCCTCCAACATTTCTTTACTATGCAAAGTAGAACGGATGGAGCATAATAGTTCATGGTGCATAGAAAACTCAACATGATATTTGCAACAACATGTATTTCGAATTTTGAGTGACACACAATAAAATAGCTTCAAAGATTCAAAAGACCTTTGTGATATATGAACACTTGGATGACTCTCTCTAAATTGTTTGAACAACATAGTTTGACTTACCTCCAAATAGTGTTTAGGATGTGATGTGGCGTGCGGTCTCTAATGCCAATTCTCAACTTTAAGACATCTTTAGCATTGGGTGATACTCATGAGTTAGAGTGCCAAAATTGTATAATTTCTTCCTTCACATCGTCGGATAGCTTCTTATCAAAACGTGGAAGTCTCCCACCAAATGCCCATGTTTCATTTTGAAGAGGATCATCAATTTTCTCTCGTCGACTAAGTGCTCTTCTCAATGTAGTACGATTTAGATTCAAATCAATAAAATTTTATCTCATATATCTACCCTTTCTCAAATGATGACTTACCAAAGAGGTTGTAATAACCCTTCGAGCAGCTCTATTATCCTTCTCTCTGCTATTTTTCCCAATGCTATTGAGAGCACTGAAAAGATTCTTCACAATAATGGCATTTCTTTCCAACTTTTTATTGAAATGAATTTTCAATTTGGAAAGCATAGGTCTCATCTTTTGCATCTTTAATAAGTGCATGAAAACCTGACATTGCTCTACCACTGTCTTGTTGCCGAAAAACATCTAATATAGTCTTGAAGCCCATAACCGAATGGTTCTTTCTAATTTTTTTCCTTCCAAACTAGTCATAATCATTTCATCAATTTCAATTATCCATTTTGGTGTTTTAGAACCTTCATGTCGATTATAATTAGGAGATATGTAAGGTTCTTGTGAATTAAGTTCCTGTGCATTGTCATCTTCGACATGGTCAATTATGCAATTTGGATTATGACTTGGTGGCATTTCTTCTTCAAAATTTTCAATCTCTACATTTTCAATTTCCGCATTATCATTTTCAATAGGTACATTTTCATTATCTGACTCTATGATTTCACCTTCTATTAATTCATCGTCAACTTGATTGATATTTAGCATACCTTGTCTTTTTTTTTGGTGTTTCATTTTGTCCTTTTCCCTATATGCTGCAATGTCTTCATTGGATATCTTCCTTTTACATTTATTCTTTCGATGACTGCTACTCCCCATTCAGATGACAAATTCGAACACCTAAGGTTATATTTTTGAATTCTTTTCGATCAGTTGGACACCAAAACGCGACTTTTTACAAATCCCGTCAAAAAAGAGATAAAAAAGTAATGTTGTCAGGTGTGTAGGGACAGTCAAATATTTGAAATTGATGCCAGTATAATCGGATATCCGATAATAGATCGAATATCCAATCCAGGATCGGATATCCGATATAGGAAGAGGACTTTTGGGGGGAAAACTTGCTAAGGTTTCCCTCCTTTGCCAGAATAATATTAATATTATGAAAATATTTGGAAGCAAACGACTTTAATTTATAACTAAGTTAATAGTATATTAGTATTAGTATAAAATATCAATAATATTAATATAAAATAGTATTAATATACCTATAGTATCAATATTATTATTATACCTATAATAGTATTAATATTATTAATATAGATATAATAGTGTAAATATATAGTGTTTATTTATATTAAGCTACAATATATAGTATTCATATATATTATTATTATAGCTATAATAGTATTATTATTATTACTATACATATAATAATATCAATATTTAGTGTTTATTTATATTATAATTATTATCCTAAAATAGTATAAATATTATATCCTAAAATATTACGTTATATATACTAAAATATTACGTTATTATATAGATATATTATTAAAATATATATTAATATAATAATATTTATAATATATATTATATTTAATAAAAATATTATGTTGTTATATATATATTATATTATTATACATATTAATATAATAATATATAATACAAAGAGGGTCGTCATTTAATGGGTTAAAGAGGGTCATAGGTCACCTTATGACCCCCTTTGACCCATATTACCCATTTGAATATGTCTCTTGGGGTCCAAGGACCCCTAGGGACATATGTCATCGTTTCATAGGTCAAAGAGGGTCATAGGTCACCCTATGATGCCCTTTGACCCATATTACCCATTCAAATATGTCTCTAGGGGTCCTAGGACCCTTAGGGACATATGTCGTCGTTTAATGGGTCAAACCTATGACCCCCTTTGACCCATATTACCCATTTGAATATGTCCCTAGGGGACCTAGGACCCCTAGAGACATATATCGTCATTTAATGGGTCAAAGAGGGTCATAGGTCACCCTATGACCCCCTTTGACCCATATGAACGATTGGAATATGTCCCTATGGGTCCTAGGACCCCTAGGGACATATGTCATCATTTAATGGGTCAAAGAGGGTCATGGGTCACCCTATGACCCCATTTGACCCATATTACCCATTCGAATATGTCCCTAGGGGTCCTAGGACCCCTAGGGACATATGTCGTCGTTTAATGGGTCAAAGGGGGTCATAGGTCACCCTATGATCCCCTTTGACCCATATGAACAATTCGAATATGTCCCTAGGGGTCCTAGGACCCCTAGAGAAATATGTCATCGTTTAAAGAGTCAGAGAGGGTCATAGGTCACCCTATGACCCCCTTTGACCCATATTACCCATTCGAATATGTCCCTAGGGTCCTAGGACCCCTAGAGACATATATCGTCGTTTAATGGGTCAAAGAGGGTCATAGGTCACCCTATGACCCCATTTGACCCATATGAACGATTGGAATATGTCCCTAGGGGTCCTAGGACCCCTAGGGACATATGTCGTCATTTAATGGGTCAAAGGGGCTCATAGGTCACCCTGTGACCCCCTTTGACCCATATTACCCATTCGAATATGTCCCTAGAGGTCCTAGGACCCCTAGGGACATATGTCATCGTTTAATGGGTTAAAGGGGGTCATAGGTCACCCTATGACCCCCTTTGACCCATATGAATGATTCGACTATGTCCTTGGGGGTCCTAGGACCCCTAGGGACATATGTCATCATTTAATGGGTCAAAGGGGGTCATAGGTCACCCTATGACCCCCTTTGACCCATATGAACGATTCGACTATGTCCCTAGGGGTCCTAGGACCCCTTGGGAGATATGTCATCATTTAATGGGTCAAAGAAGGTCATAGGTCACCCTATGACCCCCTTTGACCCATAATACCCATTCGAGTATGTCCCTAGGGGTCCTAGGACCGCTAGAGACATATGTCGTCGTTTAATGGGTTAAAGGGGGTCATAGGTCACCCTATGACCCCCTTTGACCGATATATACGATTCGGCTATGTCCCTGGGGGTCCTAGGGACATATGTCGTCATTTAATGGGTCAAAGGGACCCCCTTTGATCCGTTAAAAGATGACATATGTCCCTAGGGGTCCTAGGACCCCTAGAGACATATATCGTCGTTTAATGGGTCAAAGAGGGTTATAGGTCAGCCTATGACCCCCTTTGACTCTTATATATTAATAATATACATATCAATATATATATATAAGTGAAATAATTTAAAAATAAAAAACTAGAACGTTTAAATCGAATTTCCCTCCAAAATTTGAAGATTTTTGAAATTTGACTACCGAGCCATATCGGATATCCGATGTCAAATCGGATATCCGATCAGGCTTGGTATTTACCAAGCCTGCCCGGTCAACCCCAAAGACGTGTTTATAGAGAGTTTTAGTGATACTCAGACTTTGAGTAGCTGTCTGACAATGTTATTTTGATCAAAATTGAATGAAACGAAATGGGTTTTTTAATATCGCTCTCTAGATTCCATCAATATAATTTCTGTCAAATTCTGAGTTTGATAAGTATTTATTAGTTAATTATCAATGAAGATTATTGTAAAGTGCTGATTGACATACTGAAGGAAAAATAGATATAATTTTCAAACGGTATAACATTTTTTAAATTTAAAAGTTGCGTCACATTCTATACTTTGCCTAGTATAAGAAAAAACAAAAAAAGAAAAATTTGATCAAATTTTTTATTAGTTAGGGTGGTCAGACACGGGACTTTTTTGAATCCAAAAAAGTTTTGGTAGAAAATTCATATTTAATTATTTATTTGGAATAAAAATATCAAAAAATATGCGTCACATCCGGGCATGAGTCTAGTTTTCATATCTATAATTATATTTAAAAAAATTATGATTTGATTTTGATTAAGGTGGTCAGACATACACCTACTTTTTATTTTCGCCCTGAAATTTTCTTAGTACTGCATTAAAATTCAAACTTTTGACCAATCAATTATTTTTTTCTCCTAATAAGGCCTAGTAGTTTAGAAACTACATTCAAATTTTTACAAATTATTTTCTTACAACTTTTTGATATAAAGTCCATAACCACTTCAAAATTATGTGTCAAGTTGACATAACCCTGATTTGCTGATTTTTCACTGCCACTTAAGGCCATAGTTTGGTACACCATGATCTTGCACATACCCAATCTAGTATGTGTAACAAACATAAAGGTCAACCAATTCCATCACTCATTATTAAACCTTACCCCCTCTTTGAGAAATTATCTATAAAACTCCACTCACTATGTGTAACTTTCAAATCCCCTCTTGAAAATCCTATCACACATTTGAATGAAAGACAACTTAATGTTGAGATTCTATTACCAAATACTTTCGCATTAGGTTTTACAAAATTTGACCTTGAACATCAAATTATGAATGCACAAAATATTGTGCTTGAGAATATCAAGAAGAGATCAGGACACAATTTTACAAACAATGTTACTATTCCTCCTGTCTCCCCCCCCCCTGGTAATGAAGTAGAAGAAATACTTTCAAGTAACATTAATTCTCTCCCTACTTCAAAGGAGATTCTTTTTGATAATAGAATGGAGGTAGATAAATATTCTTAACCTCCATGATATTGTATGAACATTCCTCTGGGAATCTTCATTCTCTCATTAACTCTAATATTGTAGAAGATAAGATAAATAATTTTTAGGTGGTTTTTATCCCTACCTCAGATGGTAATCTTCTTTTGAACCAATGTATGAGTCAATCTTCAAGAATGATAGCCTTTTCTATTCATATACCAAATATGGAAGAAGACTAGACACTTGACAATTTAGATGTTAACAGGTGTGAATCCCACGACTAGGAAGATAAATAATATGGCAATACCCCATATGTTTTTAGAGCTAAGAAGAAATCTTGGAAACCAAGGAGAGGGTCAATAGAAGGTGTTGAAAATATTGGCGATGAAGCTTCCCCTAAAGGTGAAACAAAGCAACATGTATCTAAGAAAAGAGGCAAACCTTCTAATTCTATTGTTGCATCTAAATTAGTTAAGATTCAAGAATTTAAGCTACCCAAGTTCTTTAGGAATGTTGATCCCCCAAAACCATCCCAAAATGAGTGCTAAATTTACAACTTAGAATGTCATGGGATTAGAATCTCCTAATAGAAGATATACTATTAGAATACTCCTCAGAGCTCACTCTTACATTAAGTTCCTTCTTCTCCGAGAGATTAAATACTTTGGATTTCAAATGCATGTTGATTTGAAATGCATATGGAAGTATGCTAAACCATTCTTCACTAATCATCCAAAAGGGAGAAGTGGATCTTCCCAATTACCCCTAAATGGTAAAAAAATGTTATAGACTGGGGGACTTCTCCTTGTAATGGGATGGTTTATCTTTTTCCATGAATTTTTTTTAGAAATTTCTCTATATATGCCCTAAATGAAACAAACAAGAGAACTAATTTGTGGAACTAGCACTGAAAACTAAAAAAAATATTGTGGATCATGGTTGGAGATTCAACATGGTGGAGAAAAAATAGGACAAGGTTAGAGGCAAAAAAACTAGAATGGAAGATTGGAGAAAAGATCTTGTGGAATATATTCATTAATAAATACAAAAAAATTGACCCCCTAGCAAGGAATAAGAATGACCATAAGGGCACATGGTTAAATGGGAAAACTTCCAAAAGGAAGTGAGAATAATATACTCAAGATTAGATAGGTTCTTTTTCAGCAATGATACCTTCTCCTTCCACCAAACCCCTAATGGTGATTCCACCCAAGTGTACCCTTTGACCCTCTTTGACCATCACCCTCTCATTGCATCTATATTTTCAATCAAGAATTCTTAGAAACCTATCTCATGAAAGTCTAATTTTTACCTCAACACCTATCTTCTAAATATTAACAATATTAACAATGCAAAATTACTCATTATGTTGTACGACACCCATATATCTAAACATAGAGATGATATCAAAAGGTGGAACACTATAATTACAAGATGAAGAAACCTTTTTCAAATAGTGGGAAATAAAAGAGCTAAATATTTTAGAAAAATAGAAAATGTGCTACATGAAGAACTAGTAAAGGTGAAGAGTAGGCTACACAAAAAACACCATGACTCACACACCCTAGGAAAGCTTGTTATATCTAGAGACTCCATCTAGATTTTCCAGAACTACAAGATTCAAGGAACCAAAGTGAGAGCTAGAATGGAGTGGTTGGAACATGGAGACAAAGGATCCATGCACTTCTTGCAAGTATTAAAATATAAGGAAGTAAGAGATAGAATTGAAATTATTTTGGAAGGAACATCTACCATCTCAACCCGGTATCAAATCCTCCAAGCATTTGCTAACTTTTATAGGGTGTTATTTACTAATGAAGAGGATGGGAAATATATGGATGAGGTGAGGGATAAAATCAAAAAACTCATTCTAAAAGAAAGGTAAAGATGAAGAAATTCTTTAACTAAATATGAGATAATTGTAGCAATCATGTATATGACTAATGGTAAAGCCCCTAATCCAGATGACCTCCCAATTGAGTTTTACAAGAAGCCTATTGATTGGATTTAGCAAGACCTTTTGGGAATGTATAATTAGGCCTTCTAGGAAGGATAATTAGGTCCAAGTATTAGCAAAGGTATAATCAATCTTATACATAAAGGATGAGATAAAACACTTATTAAGAACTAGAGATCCATAGCCTTATTGAATATATCATACAAAATACTAGCCAAGGTACTAGCTAATAGAAAAAAACATATATTACCTAAAATTGTAAATAAGACTTGGATAGGATTTGTTAAAGGAAGATACACTCTGGAGAACCTTATCACATATTAGGAGGCTATGGATTGGGCTAAATAATCAAAGCAAAATTCAGCCATGTTACTTAGAGACTGTGAAAAATCATATGATAGAGTGGAATGGAGGTTTATAGAAATAATGATGAGGTATTTATTATCCCTGAAATTGTTCATCAATATGGTATTTTTTCTCATGAAAGATACTTCAGCTATAGTAGAAGTTAATGGCTGAAGGTCTCATGAGTTCTAACTCTCTATATCTATTCAACAAGGATGTTTACTAGACTCCTCTATGTTTTTCATAGCTACAGATTGTCTCCATTAAATTTTAAGGGATGCCTCTCTTTTCCCACTAGATAAATGCATTTTTATCTCCAATGATGAAGAAAATTTTAATGTACAATTTTTTGATGATACTGTCTTATTCATTAAACTTTAAGATTCTAATGTTCATGACCTTATCAATAAGATAAAGATGTATAAAAAGGAGGTGCCCAAAATGAATAACAAAAAAATTCTTGCATGAATATTTTTAATGAAGCTACATCTAGGGGGTCTTGGGGACTATGTAGAATCTACCATAAATACTAAAAATAATGATCCTATTGGAGCCCTAACTATTGATGATCTTAAAAATAAGAAAGAACACAATCAGACAACATTGGAGATTGCCTCTTCCCTAAGTTACTCAGAATTCGATGACATCAAATATTGTGAAACTACAAAGAAGATGTGGGATTCTATACAAATAATATACAGAGGAGATACAAATGTATTGAGATCCAAATGCAAAATTCTAAGAGGGAAGTTTGATGATATGAGAATGCAAGAAGGTGAGTACATTGTCCAATATTGCACAAGAATTAAAGATGTCATGAAGCTATTAGAGGAGCTAATGGTATTATTGATGATGAGACTATAATCAGAAAAGTAATGAGAACATTACTTCCTATCTATGCTATTAGAGTTTTGATCATACAAGAACTAAAATGTATACCTGGTAGTAATCTGACCCTTGGAGGATTGATGAGTTGACCCACTACCTTTGAACTCTCTAATTTTGATAATTTCAAAATTAAAAACGTTGAATCTACTTTCAAAGGTAATTTGTCATTAAATAAACCTAAAGAGAAAAAGAAAAAGGTGAAATATGTTTTTAGTGATAGTGATACAAATTAAGGAGGATGTAAAACAACTTGAAGCACTACTAGAAAGGAGATTTCATAGAGGAAAAGGAAAATCCAAAGGCAAGCTACCTATCATGTTCTTTAATTGTAATGAGGTTGGTCATATTGCTACTAAATGTCTAGAGAAGAAGAACAATAGAAGTGGAGACACATACAAAAGTAAAAGATATGAGGACAAAAAAGATTATAAAGATAATGGAAATAAGTCTTGCTAGATTACTAAGGAGGAAACAAAAGATGAATTTGATGGCCTTGATGATGAAGTGGTGTATGTTTCAATGAAGGATGATTCTGATGAGGATGAGGTAACTGCACTAGTGTCTCATGTGAACAAGAGTGAAAAATGGATCATTGATAGTAAGCATTCACATCACATGACTAGAGATAAAAGTAAGTTCATTACCCTTGATTATTAAAATGGTAATAGTGTAAGATTTAGTAATGATGTGCCATGTCTAAAAAGGTCAAGGATCAATTAAAATGAGAGAAAAAATTAGGTGTGACAATGCTTATTATGTGGAAGGACTTAACTATAACTTGTTGAGTGTGTCACAACTAAATAGTTTAGGTTGCAAAGTTAAGTTTTAAAACAACAAATCAAATATCTATGACACTAATGATAAACTAATTGGAAAAGGTTATCAAACTAGAGGTAATCTATTTTATCTTAACATGAATGATGCTACTTTTCTTCTTGTATAATTTTATGATGTGTGGCTATGACACAAGATTTTATGTCATGTTAACTTTGATAACTTAGTCAGTATTAGTAGCATGAAAAGAGTAAGAGATTTTCCTAAACTAAAGAAACCTAACAATATGACTAGTAAACAATGTCAATTAGGCAAGACAATGAAATCTAGTTTTAAAATTAAGACTCACTCCTATAAATAAATTCTAAAATTAGGTCATGCTGATTTGTGTAGACTAATTGATGTGGAAAGCTACAAAGGTAATATGCACATTATCTTATTTGTTGATAATTATTCTAGGATGATGATAGTTATGTTTATAAAGAAAAAATTGATGCTTTCCAAATTTTTAAGTGGTACTTAGAAAGAGCTAAAAATGAGACTGGCAAAAGCTTGAAATGTTTGAGACCTAACAGAGGTGAAGAATTTACATAAAATGAGTTTGAGATATTCTATAATTATAGAGGAATCAAGAAGAAAAATTCTACACCTAGGAACCCTCTACAAAATGAACTTTCTGAAAGGAGGAACACATTCATAATGGACTATTCTAGAACACTTATGATGAAGAAGAATATTTCTTTGAAATACTAGAGAGAAGCTAGAAGAACAGTTGTCTATACCCTGAATTGAGTACAAGTCAAGAAAGGTACTCATTCAACACCTTTTGAAATATGGTATGGATACTCACACAATGTAAAATATTTAAGGTATTTGGAAGCAAGTGCTATCTTCTTAAAGACAATAGGATTGGTAAATTTGATGCTAAAATTGAAGAAGGTATATCCCTAAGCTATTCCACAAGAAGTAAAGTTTATAAATGTATGCATATCAATAGTAACAAAGTTGTGAAAAGTGAAAATGTGAAGTTTGATGAATATAAAGAGGTACATGAAGCTAAAAATTTAAAGGAACTTGAAGAGTACAAATCCTTTATAAACTTTTACGAAGGTATGCCTACTAATGAGGGTGTTGTAAACCAAGTTGTGAATCAATAGCAAGTATCAATGATTGGTGAGTCACATACAATTAATGCCAAAATGCAGATAACAGATGAGGTACATTCTAATTTTGAGATAAGTGTACATGAAAGGAATGTTGATCTGCCTGATAGAGAAGTACATAGTGATTCTAAAGTGGATAGACCCATTGAAGAAAGAAGAAAAGATGCAAGATTGTCAAAGTATGTTAAAAGGCATCACCCTGCTGAACCAATTTTTTGATATAAAGAAGCTAGACCAATGGAAAGGAATAGGTAGAGAAGTGATACCTATTTTTTGAGCATGCATTAGCCTAATTCATTAAAATATACCTTAGAGAATGAAGAATGGAGTAAAGTCATGGGGTGATCGCACAATACTGGGTGCCACTTTTGTGGCACAAACAAAATTAGAAATAGATGGAAATTTCCAATTTCCAATTGTTCACATGAGCATTAAAGAAAAATTCAGATGAATATTCTACAAATTTATGCTCATGTGAACATAAATAAATATAAATAGGCACGTTTGCGCAAACATAAGTGCTATAAATGTTTGTGCAAAAGTACAAAAGTTACTATCTTCATTATAAAATTGTCATTTTTCGAAAACATATGTTGGTGCAAACATAGTGTTTGCATGGACATAAAAAATATGTTCATGCAAACAGTATGTTTGCACAAACATATGTTTTTTAAAAAACTTTTCTATTTTCTTTATTAAAAAAAAGAAAAATAATGGTATTTAGACCTTCAAAATTGTGATCAAATGATCTCCTACTATAAATCAATGAATGTCAAATTGTGCTTCCCAAAGCAAGCTTTCCAATGACTATAATTTTAATAGGTATTATATTCATTAAGAATTTCAAAAAAGAGTTTAACTCATTATAGGTTTATTGATGATTGAACATCAACTAACTTTTACAATTCAAAAAAATTTGTGAATTAGGTCAAAAAAAAAAGAAATATCTAGGAAATAGGTTACTAAAATAGCTATCTAAAGAAAATTTGAGTTATGATATATTAAGTTCAAGATATCCTTGTCAAAATGAGCCTATGCTTGAATTACAATGATGTCAGTTCAAAACTTTATAAACTATACAATATTCAACCAAATTTAATCAAACCAAATGCATCCTCTAAATATTGATGTTACAAATCCAACATTGAAATAATTACCTCCTTATCATTTCTAGAATAAAATTTATGCTTCTCAAATCGAGTGCCACTCCTTAAAAAATTTGATTTTCCATATGTACCACTTTTCGAAGCAGAAGAAAAATTTGACTTAAATAATTTTAGTTCTTTAAAAAAAATTAAAAATATATTATTAAAAAGTAGGAATAGAGTAATATAAATGACTAGTTTGTGTCTTCTTCAAATTATTCATAGTTTTAGAGATATAGTCACATGAATGTGAGGTTTGTTTCAAAAATAATTATTTTAGTGTCAAAATTCGTCAAAAAGTGGAACCCATTAGTGTGAGATCACCCCAATGTGAAAGAAGAAAATGATCAAATTGAGAAGAAAAAAACATGTAATCTAGTACCCAAACTAGAGAATAAGAATATGATTCGAACCAAGTGGGTGTATAGAAACAAGTTAGATGAGAATGGTGAGGTCACAAGGAATAAGACAATATTAGTTTGCAATGGGTATGCACAAAAAGAAGTAATTGACTATAGAGAAAATTTTTCCCTAGTTGTAAGATTGGATGGAGTAAGAAATTTGCTTTCTTGCTATGTATAAAAATATTTCATAGTTTATTAGATGGATGTGAAGTTAGACTTTCTGAATGGTATATTAGAAGAACAGGTTTTTATAGAACGGACTAAAGGATTTGTTGATCCAAATAGTAACAACATGGTATGTAGACTACACAAAGCTTTATATGGTTTAAAGAAAGCCCCAAGATCATGGTATGAAAGGATTTACAATTATCTTGTGAATATTAGTTTTGAGAAGATTGATGGTAACAACAATCTTTACTTGAAGACATAAGGAGGTAAAGGTATTTTACTAGCTGAAATTTTTGTTAATGATATCATATTTGGAGGTCAAAATGAATTATGTAAGGCATTTTAAAATGAAATGAAGAAATAATTTTAGATGTCTATGTTTGGAGAGATCAAGGTTTTTGTTGGTTTACAAGTATATCAGATGAAATATGGTCTATACATCACTCAGCTTAAGTATACATCACTCAATCTAAGTATATGAAGGAGATATTGAAAACTTATTGGTTTAGAGGATTCAAAATTAGTTAGCACTCCTATGGTGATATGGCATAAACTTTCAAACAATGATGATTCAACTAAAGTGAATAAACATTGTACAAGTCTATGATTGGCAAGTTGCAATATGTAGTACAGAGTAGATACGACATTAGATTAGCTGTGGGGGTTTTTGCAAGATTTTATGCAAATCCTAAGGAGAATAATTTGATGGTTGTTAAGAGAATTATGAAATATCTAAAAGGAATAGAAGATTATTGTCTAGATACTAAAGGAAAAATGATAAATTTTTGTTAAGAACCTATACAAATGTTGATTGGGCTAGAAACTTTGGTGACAGAAAACGTACAAGTGGTGGAGCATTTTTTTTAGGAAAGAGATATTTAGGTAAATACCCAGACTAGCCAAAATCTGCAAGTCAATACCAATATTAGCCAAAATAATATAATAGACTTGGATGAAAATTCAAAAGATGGTGATGGTTCACAACTAGAGAAGAAAAAAATGAAATACAATGTCAAGAAAAAATTAGTAGAAACCGAGTGAAAATGAATAGGTGTCAAGAAAAGAAGACAAATAGTGCAAGCTAAGTGGATGTTAGTATATGCTAAGTAAAGTTTTGTTGGTGCCAAGAATCAATAAACTTTAGTGTTGGATGAGTGACAACAAATAGTGTTAAATCAAAGATTTCATAAATTTGACCCAACTAATTTGATTTCTTGAATTGTCTAAAGTGTGTGGAAGATAACTTTGATGAGCTAGTGGCACAAAATTCAAGGAAAACTATTTTGAGATGGATTCAAGGAATATTGTAGAGGAAGTCTCTAGAGGAACTAAATGAAAAAGTGGGTAGACTCATTAACTCCTACCTAACCCTAAAATGAACAATTGTGGTTAAGAAAACAAATATCTAAATCTCTATTTATAGAGATAGCTAGTTAGAAGCAAAGGTTGTCATGTGTAAGAACCCAAGAAAGATAAGGAGTCTAGGGTATTACTTCATCTAGTGGCCAAATAGAAGAAGACTACAGTTGGCATACAAAGGAAGAAGGCTTAAGGGGATGAATCCTTAAGGGGTGAACAAGCTATCAAATCTAAAGAGTATGAATGCCAAGAAGAATGGAGAACTAAAATAGAGATATGGAATATGAAAGTGAGTTGTAAGTTTTTATTATATCAAGTCCTATTGTTACTTTCTAATAGTTGTACTAGTGTGAATAAAATCCTTTAGATTAAAGTTGACCTAATAGTCATTTGTAAATCCTTTACCTAGGTGAATTCTAATGGAATGGTCTAAAGTCCTCTAACAAGGCTCATTCCTAATAGGGTGATTGAAATCCTTTAACTAGGTCACATTTAATACTCTCTATTAAAAATTTTAATAGGATTAGCCTTTCACAAGGCATCACTTCAGAAGAGTGAGAATTACTAGCATGTTACTAGTTGTTTTTTTCAAAATTGGGTTTCTACATAAAATTGTTGTTTTAAATTGGGTGAATTTTCTTATGGTATTTCATGTTTACATTTTTGCTAAGTTATTTTGACCTAGGACAATAATATACTAAGTTAAAGAAGTGTATGATCCTATGGATGCTTGCATGACAAGGTTTTATGGATATGGATCTTATTAGCATTGAAAAGTTTAATTTGTAAATCTAGGCCTTGGATAAGTAGTTCACCCCCTCTCAGTTGTTCTAAAAAATTCCAACATCTGGTAGCAAGATATGTATCAAGAAATCCATAATGCCAAGATGGCAAGAAACCCCTCCAAACTGGTACAATAGATATGGATTCTCCTAGGGAGGACCAAATATAATTGTTAGATATATCTGAATACCCTTCTGTATATTTCCTAACCTTAACAATATCTAGAGCTGGGTCAAAAGAAAGATTGAAAAAAAGCTAGGAAAATGGAACAAAAACTAATTATCCATGGTCAAAAGAGTGCAAGTTTGTCAAAAAGTCCTAGTTGCTTATACCATATAGTACTCATCAACCTAGTTATTTATTGTAGCACACATCAATTATATTTAGAAATTAATTAGAAAATTCATTTGATTAGATGGTAAAGCCATTAGAAAAGGGCATGTAGAGAAATGGGAATGGTGTATTAGAAGGAAAGAAATCAAAGCACTAGGGTTGAAAGAGTTGAGATGGCAAGGATGTACTCTTGCAGTTAAGTGGGTTGCCAAATCACTCCAAGGGAATGAGCCTTGGAAGATTCTCATTTAAAATAATATCTCCAGAGGAGTCCCCCACTTAGGGAAAATATGGAAAAACCTACACATCCACGATCTTCTATCTAGAAAATGGAAAATAAGAGTGAGTGGGTCTGAAGTATTCAAGAAAATCTATAAAGGATGGGAAAATACTAGATAGTGAATAGGTGACCTAATAATATAATTGATCACACCTCCACACTTTGTGGTTAGAAGTCCCCATGGTAGAATATGGAAAGGAATGGAAATTCATTAGTCATGTTGCAAGGATGCTTAGCCAAATATTGGTGTAAATGTGGTATATGAAAATTCAGTGACTTAGTCAAGTATGGTTTCTTGATCAAAATGAAAGACCTAAAGTCTAACTTTTCCCTTCCCCAATCTCATATTATAACCTACAATACCATTAATAAAGTAAGGTCAAACGGTAGGCTACCCCTTCAATATAGAGTTAATAGTAGTAGACTACACAAACTAAGATGGCTTGATGGATCCCTAGTAATAGATACTAAAGTAAAATTTGCATATAACGTTTAGTCCAATTCATTGGTAATCATCAACCACATCAATACTATTTGGGACATCAACTTTGAATAACCTTATTGGACTAAGATGTTTTATCACTTTGGTACATACCAGTTGAACCAATGATCATTTATTTCTTGTGGCAAGTTATTCTACACAAAATCCATGTTAATATGGCTAATGGGAACCCTTATATATGCATTGTTTTTCATAAACCTAAATTAGTTAATCAAATCCTTGTTGACTGGACCTTTGCCAAAGGGGTCTAGATACTCTATGGTATTAATTTAGACTACCATATATCTCACTTTCATGTTATCATGAGTCATACTCCAAATTTTCCTAAGAACCTTAATATTATCTAGTCAACTTTTCTCTTCTTTATTAGTTTGGAAATCATAGATAATGAGAAATGAGGATATATTTAAGAGTAAACACAAGGTTCTTACTAAGTCTCTATGGAGTCTCATTATCATATAAATTTGTGTGTAGGTGTCCATTTTTCTTCATGGTCAAAGGACAAAATTTCTAGCATGCCACTTAAGATAAGAGAAGGGTTCTTAAAAGGGGAAATCAAACATATGACATTCATATAGAAAAATAAGATACACCAGAAGAGGATCACACACTTCATGAAATACTAAACCAGATTAAGATGAATAGGAGAATCAGAAACACAATAGTGAGACATCAAGAATACCTAATTTCTTCCACTTAGAATCATTGCAACTCTATACATAAGGTAGTATTAGGAAAAAAAACCCACTACAATAAATGAATTATTGAATAGGATGATCCCAAATAATAGAGTTGAGAAAACATTGATTATTGTTAATCAAGAATCATAAATCATACCTAGAAGGAAGCTAATTATCATTGCTACTCCAGTTCTAAGACCTCATACCATCCCTCCCATAACCATACTCAACAACCCCTTCAACATCAACAAGGAGGGGAATATAATTATATGTGTTTCAAATGGGCTAAGGGTCACAAATAATTAGAATTAGTTAATATTTTTGTTGTTGACTAAATGTTTATGTTGGATTGATCTTAACTAGTCCAGATCTTAGATATTATTCTCTTATTAGGTTTGTCATGTCTATCAGGTGAACTCCTTCTTATGATGTTACTTTTTATTTTGGCTTTCTTTTACTTAATTCAAGAAAAAATCAATAAATTTCATTCCAATTTATTTTTCCTTAAAATATATTTAGGTACATTCTTTTGTTAGTAAAATTTTATAGGATTTGTGTTGATCATGATGCAATAAGTGACATGTTACATGAGGACAATGACAAAACAACATGCCTTAACATAGATGGACATCTAATGTGCATGTATTGGGTGTGGGTCCAACAATGATGACTTCAAATATTGATCCAATAGAGTTAAGTAAACACATGATAATGGTTAATAGAGGAGGGTGTGGTCATTGGAAAGAAGAATAGTTAACTATCAGAAAAGAAAAGGTTGTATCATGCAATTTTAAAGAAGTAATGGGATGGCTTAATTTTAATCATGCAGAACCAACCATGTATCTTGTGTTTTGTGTGTTATAACACTTAAGATCATATTTTTTAACTAGTTGTATTTACCTCATGTTTATTATTTATTACAAATTTTGAAATAGCAAAGCTTCTCGATGTTAGCACTACTTTTGTATTTGAAACTAGTCGGCACTCTTTTTGGGTAGCTAGGAATAGTTTTAATAAGAAATAAAAGACTATGAGTTAAAATTATAATCTGATTTTGTACATTATATCACATAAGCTCATATTATATGTCACAAATACTACAACTATAATTTCATCAAGTTAGAAAGTTATGTTAATGTCGCACAATTCATTTATTACAAATTTTGAAATCAAAAAGTTTCTAGATGTTGGCTATTACTTTTGTATTTCTAACTAGTTTTTGGCACTCATTTTTCATTGATATGTATATATGATCTTATATATCTATTTTAAGTTAAAGAGAAGTAAGATAAAGTAATGTAATAGAGTCATAGCTATTCAAGTTTCAAAAAGGACATGCTTTGCTAAAACATAAACTAGAACTTAAATATTACCAAGGGAGACACTTGGAAGTTTGAAAAAAGAAAACTAAGACTCCCCCTTTGTAAGATTTACATTTTATACATTACCTATATAGGATTATATATACCATTCTTCCATCATGTAGTTCCCTTGAAAGAAAGAAAATACCATGATAACATCAACTTTAAAATTGTGGTAAGTTGTCAATTTTAAAGCCATAATCTTGTAGTGTGTACATTATAACACTAAAATTATGTATTATATATTTGTAAAATTATGAACTATATTTTCTTGATTCTAAGAAAACTTAAGGAGAAATAGGATAAGAGCTAGAAGAGGAAATTAAGGCAAAAAATTCTTGGAATTTTCTATTACATTATTGGAAACATGTCAAAGGAGGACAAGAGGTAAGAAAACAAGACCTATATGGAAGATAATATGTAAGGAGAAATATATCGCATTTTAACCAATATTTTATTTTAAAATATACATTATAGTTAGTGGAGATAATTTGATGGAGAATGGTTTAGCAACTATGGAAGAAAACATATAAATGTTTAGCCTCATAAAATTATCTCACTTCCTTGGGTTCTTGCACATCTTCGAAGGGATAAATTGATAATAATTTATAAAACTA
This sequence comes from Cupressus sempervirens, assembly GCA_028749045.1. Lineage (NCBI taxonomy): Eukaryota > Viridiplantae > Streptophyta > Pinopsida > Cupressales > Cupressaceae > Cupressus > Cupressus sempervirens. Next base: position 95,574,446 of record CM053790.1, read on the forward strand.
ATATTTATGTGTTAAAAAATAGTTGCTAATATCTTAGGATAATTTATTTGAGATCAGGTACTACATTCAATGTTTGAGTTAAAAAGCTACCAAAACTATTTATTTTCACAAGTAAAAATAATTGAACACGGTGCTATGTTGCAAAAAAACATGCAGTGTTGCACTATCAATTGTCATACAAAGTAAACTATTCAACACTACTAATACCAAATGGATGAAATATCCAAGTTAGTCCCTAGGTAGTCAAACATCTTAACAAGTTCATCACCCAATATTTTCACCACTGCTTCCTTGAACCCTAGTTGATCAAACTTAAACACTTTTCTCATTTAGTGAGCTGAAATGTGGCTAGTAAAACCAATAATTTTGCTAGAAGTTTATAGAAAAGATTGGTTTCTTTGGCAACAAAAGAGGGTGCACATGATGCTAAACAAGACTCATAGATCAAAGGATGAATAAAGATACCAACTCTTCTAATTTAAAGGCAAAGGCTTTTCCTTTGCAATGGAAAACTTGAACGAACTATCTCTATATGATATTACAATAAATGCACATCATGTTGACCACCATTTGGGCCTTGAATGTTAGGAATAAGGTGTCTCAACCTTGGATAATTCCTATTCTTATTATTTTTTTTGTAAATGTTTTTTAAAAAAATACTATAATTAAGTCTAAAAGTAAATGTCTAGTTCGCATGTTGACATGTCATTCCACTTGCATGTGTCAGCATCTTGAATTATGATAGATTCCTATGACGAATTCCTATGATGGATTCCTATGATAGATTCCTATGACAGATTTTTATGATGTGTAAGAGCTATCTTTGGAAGATACCCTCTAAATAGGAAAGTGCATTATATAAGCAATTTGAGGGTTGTAAATAGTAGGGAGTGTGAGTAGTGTATTATTGGTTGCTACTGGGTAAGTCTTCTATGTCTTGAAAGACCTTACACTATAAGTGTTTTGTTATCTTTGAGTTGAAGATAATACATTGTGCAAGCTTTGGAGGGGTCAAGTTGTTTTACGCAAAGGTTTTTCCCCACTAGCATATCTTTATGCTTATGTGTTATTATTTCTCTATCTATTTTCTAAATTCATGGTTGATTGAAATATAGTTTTTCTACCAAAAGTGAGTCTAAAATTTTAAGGATTTAAAAAGAATTTTCATAATACTTTCCTCAAGAGATTAGTGTCGGAAGTTGTTTCTACACCTGAGTTTCCTTACAAGTGGTATCAGAGCTTGATAAAATTTTGATCCTAGTTGTTGGTTAGGGGTTTTCATCTAATCTCAAGTTGAGTGGAAGTTTTGTGCAGAGCATTCTGAATCTTATTTTTAGATTGAGATGGCTAGTTCATCATATGAAGAAATGGAGGTGGAGAAATTTAATGGCAGTAATTTTGAGTTATAGAAACTCAAGAAGGAAGACTTGCTTGAAGATTGTGATCCATGGGAGGTGACTTCACCTGATGTGTGACTCATAATAATATCTCAAGTAGATTGGAATCTCAAGGATTAGAAAGCTAAGGGTCTCAATAGACTCTATCTAGCTGATTTAGTTCTCTTGAATGTTCTTGATGAGAAGACCACAAATAATTTGTGGACATGGCTTTGTTCTGTATATGAGTCCAAATCCCTGGTAAATAGGTTGTTCCCAAGGAATAAATTGTATTCTCTAAGAATGGAGGAAGGAGGATATATTATAGATCATCTAAATGCTTTTAATTTACTAATTGCACAGTTGACATCATTTGGTATCAAGATAGAGGAGGAGGATCGATGTACGATCCTATTATGTTCCTTGCTAGATTCATGGGACCATCTTGTGATGGCTCTTGGAAGTACTTTAGTCTCTTTTAGAATGGATGATGTGGTGTCTATGTTGTTATCTCAGGAGATGAGGAGAAAGTCATTAGATTTAGCTAAGGAGACTCTTGCTATTTGTGATAGATCTAATGACAAAGGAAAGAAAAATGGCAAGTTTGGAAAGGGTAGATCAAAATCTTGTGGAAAATCAAAGATTCCTAGAAAGTCCAAGGAAAAATGCTAGAACTATAATAAGATTGGGCACTTTTGTAAAGACTGTAAAGAGCTAAAGAAGAAGAAGGCCTTAGATTTAGGTTCAGAAAAATATCAAGAAGATGGTGATGTTTTCATTGTAGCCTTGGTAGCACATGCATTTGATGATGTCTAGTTGATAGACTTCGGTGCTTCTTTGCACATGACCTCTCATTGAAGTTGGTTCTAAAAGTATGAAGTTTTTGATGGTGGAAAGGTGTACTTGGGTGATGATTCTCACCTAAAGATAGATGGATGAGGATGGGTCACTATTAGATTCCTTGATGGATGAGTAAAGGGGATAAACAGGGTAATTTACATCCTTGGTTTAGCATGAGAACTATTATATGTAATTATGTTGAATGATGTAGGTGTGTAAGTTGTTTTTTCTAAAGATGGATGTAAGATGATGAGAGGAGCTATGGTGATTGCTAAGGGTACTAGGAGAGGTACACTATTTTAGCTTGATGCATACATTTCTTAGTGAAATAGTTATTTTATTTCAAAGAAGAGAGTATCTATCATCTCATCCCCACCATCTGAACAAGTACTAAAGAAGATTGTACTTATTGGTTTTGATGGTAGTGTGGCATGTGTACCTATGGGTACAAACACATTGGAAGTAAATCTTCTTGTAGAAAAGACAATATTGTGGCATATGAGATTTGGTCAAATTGGTGAGAAGGGTCTTAGAAACTTGAAGAACAAGAACCTCATCGAGGGGTTAAATGATTGTAATCTCAAGTTTTACTTCTACAAACATTGTGCCTATGGTAAACAAAATCATGTTGAATTTTACTCTAGTTCTCACAAATCTTCTGATGTTTTGGATCTTATTCATTCTAATGTATTTCATCCTGTAAAAGTTCCTTCAATCTTCAATTCTATAATTTTTGTATCTTTCATAAATGTTTATAATAGAAGGACATGGATTTATTTCCTAAAAATTAGGACACAATTTTTTAGTTAGTTCAAGGAATTTAAAGCCTTTGTAGAGAATCAAACTAGTAAGAAGATTAAGTGTGTGAGAATTGACAATAGTGGTGAGTTTTTCTGGACAAAGTTTGAATAGTTTTCTAAAGAAGTAGGTATTGAGAGGCATAAGAAAACTCCTTATACTCGACAAAAAAATGGAGTTGTAGAAAGAATGAATAGGACACTAATGGAGAAGGCTAGGAGTATTCTTAGTGGAGTTGGTCTTGAACAAAATTTTTGGGCTGAAGCTATGGCCACTACTTGCTATCTAGTTAATATATCTCCTACATCAGCTCTTCTTGTTACGACACCCATGGAGGTGTGGTCTGGTAAGAAGTCTTTAATTAGACACTTTCATGTTTTTGGTTGTGGAGCTTATGCACATGTTCCAAACGAGAAAAGATCTAAGTTAGAAAATAAAGCTTATCAAATGTATTTTCATCTGATATAGTATTGGTATGAAAGGATACAAGCTTTGGGACCCTATGACTAGTAAGGTGTTGTATAGCAGAAATGTTATTTTTAGAGAGCGAACATCTTATCCTACGGTACTACAACTAGATGAAAAAGAAATGAAGGAAGATATTTTTTAGTTGCATCCTACCCTTGAGAAGACTAAACAAAAAGACCATGTTGGGTCTAATGATGAGGAGAACTCTAGTAGCTCTGATAGTTTAGAAGAACAGGAAGAACAACCTCAACCTCAGCCCTTGAGGAGATCCATGAGAGTAAGAAAGCAACCAAAAAGGTTTGGTTATTCTATGTTAGATTCTAGTTATACCTTTTCTTTGATTACTAACACTGATGAACCTAGATCTATGAAAGAGGCTTTGGATATGGAAGATGTAGGTTCTTGGATTGAGGCCATGGATGATAAGATGACTCATTTGGATTAAAAATAAACTTGGGACCTTGAACCTTTTCCTAAAGGACAAAAACCTATTGGTAGCAAATAGGTGTTAAAGAAGATATTATGTGCAGATGGAAATGTTGAAAGGTACAAAGCTAGATTGATTGTGAAGGGGTATTCATAGGTAGAGGGAATAGATTATGGTCAAATATTCTCTCTTGTTGCAAAGTTGACATACATTAGATTTCTATTATCTCTTATTGCATCATATGATTTAGAGATAGAACAAATGGATTTGAAGACAACTTTCCTTCATGGTAATTCGGAGGAAGAGATTTATATGTGATAGCTTGAGCACTACATTGTTAAAAGTAAAGAATCTTTGGTTTATAGATTAAAGAAGTCTCTGTATGGTTTGAAACAATCTCCTAGGATGTTGTACCTTAAGTTTGATGCATTTGTGTTGTCAATTGGACTTGTACGATCAAAATCAGATCATTATGTTTATTTTAGAGTTGAAAATGATCAACTTCTTATTGTTGCATTATATGTTGATGATATGTTGCTGTTTGGGAAGGGCAAGGTTATGAATTTTGATTTTAAATCTTAGTTATTAGCACAGTTTGAGATGAAAGTTCATGGGGTAGCAAGGTACATCTTGGGTATGGAAATCAGTAGAGATATGTCTAACAGAAAAATTTGGTTGAGCTAGAGTAAGTATGTGAAGTTTGTGTTGGAAAGGTTCAACATGGAAGATTGTAGACCATTGTGTCTTCCTATGTCTATGGGAACAAAGTTATCTATAGATGATTGTCCAAAATCTCCTAAAGAGGTGGAGAACATGAGTAGAATACCTTATGCTAGTGCAGTTGATAGTCTTATGTATGTTATGGTCTGTACTAGACTAGAAATTGCCCAAGTAGTGGGAGTTTTAAGCTAGTTTATGGCTAATCCTAGATGATTATATTGGGATACAATTAAGAGAGTATTTAGATATTTGAGGGGTACATCAGATTACTCCATTTGTTATCATTATAACTCTTCTAGAGCTCTACATTTAGTTTGTATTCATGTGTGTGTAGATTCAGATTGGGTAGGTGATATTGACAGTAGGAGATCCATCAATCCTTATGTGCTCACTATGTTTGATGGTGCCATCAATTGGATGATTAAGTGACAACTTGTGGTTGCTTTGTCCACTAAAAAAGCAAAGTACATAGCTGCTACTCATGATTGTAAGGAAGCCATTTGGTTTAGGAGATTGTGTTTTGATATTGGTTTTGATCCAGGATAGATTACTATTTGTTGTGATAGTCAGAGTGCTATTTTCCTTGCAAAGAATCCAACTTTCCATGCTAGAACAAAGCACATTGATGTGCAATTTCACTTTGTGAGAGATATGGTGGAAGATGGAAAGGTAAATTTGGAGAAGGTAGATACTATAAAGAATGTTGTAGATGCATTGATGAATCTAGTGGGTACAAATAAGTTTAGATGGTGTTCAAAGTTTATGGGCCTTTCAACCGATAGTAGTTAGTTCTTGTTATGTTCTTGTTGCTCTTACAAGGTGTTCAACAAGTGGGAGAATGTTAGGAATAAGGTGTCTCAACCTTGGATAATTCCTATTCTTATAAAAAAAATTGTAAAAATAATTTTTGAAAATAATATAATTAAGTGTAAATGTACAGGTCTAGTTGGAATGTTGATGTGTCACTCCACTTGCATGTGTCAGCATCTCAAATTATGACAGATTCCTATGATAGATTCCTATGACAATTTCCTATGATAGATTCCCATTACAAATTCTTGTGACATGCAAGAGATATCTTTGGAAGATTCCCTAAAGATAGGAAAGTGCATTATATATGCATTTTGAGGGTTGCAAATAGTAGAGAGTGTGAGTAGTGTATTGTTGGTTGCTACTGGATAAGTCTTCCATTTCCTAAAAGAGCTTATGTTGTAAGTGTGGTGTAATCTTTGAGTTGAAGATAATACATTGTGCAGGTTTTGGAGGGGTGGGGTTGTCTTATAGAAATGTTTTTCCCCACCAATATATCTTTGTGTTTATGTGTTATTATTTTTCTATCTATTTTCTATATTCATGGTTGATTGCAATATTGTTGTTTTACTGAAAGTGAATCTGTAATTGTAAGGATGTAATAAGAATTTGCACAATATTTTCCTTAACAGATTAGTGTAGAAAATTTTTTCCACACCTGAGTTTCCTTACATTGAGCTTTCCCCCTCAAGAAGTCTTTTTTTCCATCACATCACCCAACTCGCAAAGTACTAACCTGCCTCCATTTACATAAAGCCATGATCACTCAATGAGGTAGGTGAGATAGCCAGCTATATTGCTTGTGTAAATTAATCATCAAAATCTTCTAGATCCAAAACTTAAAGATCATTGGAAAGTTAAAACTTTTCCTTTAGAGGTCCATTGGCTCATATGTTAGAGAGCTTATCCACCATCTTGTTCAATTATCTTAATACATGACAAACCTTGAATTTTTCAAAGATTTCTAGAATACTTCTAATACACCTTAAATGTCCTTATCAAGATATCACACATCCATATGTCCATTAGTGATGTCATTGCAATCAATTGAGAATTTTCTTCTAGGTTCAATTGTGTACCCCAAGTCATTTTGTAAATAGAATAACTCCTACAATAGCGAGAAATTCAGCTTCATTATTTGTCTAGTATGGAAATTTCTTTGTACCTAATGCAATGATGGAACCATGTGTGTCATGAGCCACATACCTCACCCCTAATTGGCTCAGGCTTACTTTTCACACCCCATCAAAGTTTATTTTGATCCCCCTTCCTCCAGTGGACTCTAGCAGCTAACTAACACCTAAAACTAAGGTTGAACCCTCAAAGACCCATTAAGAGGTCATAATGATTCATATTTATTAGTTGTTTATAATATTCATTTTCATTATAATTTTTTGTATCATATATTTTTTTTCCAATGTTGAATTATCTGAATGTTGGTTAAATTCATTGAATGTCTCTAGTACATTAATTATCTTACAAATTAAATAATGATTTTTTGAAAAGACTTTGGGAAATAAAAATACTATTGATTTCTTTCAAATATAATCTTAACTCAAACTAATGTTTAACAAAAATAAAATTTAAAAATTTTAAATATTTTTTTAAAACCTTCTCTAAAATTATTTCATAAAAATTAAATATAAACAAATTTAAAACAAAATTATATAAATATGAAAACTTGTAACACAAAAATAAAAACAACCTACAACCAATAAGAATATTTTGAAATAAAAATAATAATAATATAATATAGAAATATTTAGGAGACATATCTACTTAAATAATTTATCCAAAAAAATTGCAATGAAGTTAAAATCTTATAAGATTTTTTAAATAAATTTATATTTATATTTATATTTGAAATTGGTTAAATTTAGATATTAATTAAAATTATTTTTTTTGTTAATTTAATAGTTGTTTGATAATTTCTTAAACATCACTATTATTTAATCTATTTTAAAAAGTTTAGTTTTAATACTTCCCTTTTTTAATATTAAAAAAATTAAAAATTAAGAATAATTTTTTTTTTTTAAAAATGTACAAGAATAAGTAATAATAATTTTAAAAAGAACATAATATTCTTAAAAACATGAATTACCATTTTTCATATAACTTTTTCTAAATTTAAAATTATTTTGAATTTTAATCTAAGTTTATTATAAAACATTTAATAATTTATAATCTATTAATAAAGACATAAAAAAATCAAACAAATAAATTTTGAATTCAATGGACAAATTTTGGATTCATTTATAGTTATCATTTTAACTACTTAATTTCAATAAAGTAAAATTTAAATAGTAAAAAAATAATGATAAAATATTAAAAATGACATTATATTAATAATTAAATAAATATAACAGTACAATAGGAATGAAAAAAAATCAGTTTTCATAGGACTCTACATATCCATTAATTATATTATATGATAGAGGAAGTGATTTTTTTAAAGATTGCTATACTAGATTAGTTAATCATGTCCGTCCTTCAAATTTTCAACTTGCTTTCTTTATTTTTTTTAATACAATTTAAAAAGTTACTTATATTCACTCCATTTTGTCCATTTTATTTTTAAAATATAACAAGTTTGCACTCTTCCTTTATAGAGGGCTTATTAAAATATTTTCTTATAATTATAGCTTAGTTTATAAGATTACATTACTCAAATTGTATATTATGTGTTTCAATTATTATGTTTTAGAAATATGATTAAATAGACCATTTAGAATTGTTTAATGAAAAACTAGTAATTAATATTAATTAAAAATTAATTATTAAGAATAAAATTTTGACTTTTTAAATTATTTTCTATTTTTAAATAATAAATTTATTATATTAAATTTATTTTTTATTATTCATGGTTTTTTTCACTTTCTTGTCTTTTTTCCCTTTTTACAAGTCAAAACTTATTAAAATTATAGACAACCTCATTGAGAAACATTTAATATTAGTTGAATCTAAATTTGCAATCTAATCCTTTTCACTATGTCTAATAATAGACTATCAAAACATGTTATAAAATTACAATATAAAAAGTTATGGTTGAATTTAAAAACTTTTATTATTCTTTCCCAAGTTCTAAATTTTTTTAGGAAAAACAAACCTCAAAAAAGTTATTGAATTCCCTATTAAAAACTCCAATTTTTAAGCATCAGAGGAATCCAAGGTTTTGAAATATTTGACAAACATTGTTCATATTTTTTTTAAAGCCTATCCAAGAATAGTTTTTATAAATATATGTAAAAATTACTATTGCAGGCATTGATTATTAGTCTCTTATCTTTATAAGATTGTTTCACTATTGAAACTTAATTCACAACTAATATTGAGAAATAAGACAAATTTACCTATAAAACATAAATATAGAAAGAAATATGCAACACAATGAATACATATTTTTGGACAAATGCTCCCTTGAAAAATGCCTCTTACTAGTAGACCTTTGACAATCTCTTAATTTATCCCATAAATATTCCCCCACTACTATCCCCAATGCTATCACTGTGCCCTTTCTCACACTAAAAGATTATTTTCTATCAATACAAATACTTCTCAAACTTATATTGTCCAAATTCCCCTTGAGCCCCTTTTATACTACTCTTGTTGGAAAACCAATGACTGAGATTGATACTCAATCAATGCCTGACATTAAAAACAACCTCATTATTTAGTTATTTCTGAGGGAAGTTACATAATTACTAAATGATTATCTTTCCTCTAAAAAATTTGGAAAAAATTATTTACTAGATTTGAACACATAGACAAATAACTATCCAAGATACCATAATTAACACTCCCTCTTAGTGAGGAAGTTATCCTGCATGACACTTAACTTATCTCTAAAGAAGACAAATTTTTCATTTCTTAATACCTTAGTTAGAATGTCTGCTACTTGCTTTTTTATATTGGTATGTATTATAGTTGAGCAATCCTCCATTGTACACAATCTTTGATCAAGTGATATATGATGTCTATATGTTTAGACCTATCATGAAACATGAGATTCTTAGTAACTTGATGTAAGGTTCACTTGAGTGACAAATATTTGACATTTGGTGAATGTTTCCCATCGAACAACAATTGTTTGGTGAATTTTTTATGCATATGTAGGTTGGTATGTCACCCCAAGTTTACCAAATATAAATCAAACCCCTAGGCCAATGACTAGAGGATTTATTCCATCAGATCTCCTTTTGAAATGAAATAGCCAATAAAAAATATTTTTGGCACATGAAAAATTTTACACATTCACCTATGATTTCCCAAGAAATTTTTTTTAGATGGCCTCAATTCTCCCTTGGTTTTAAAAAATGTTTTAGGAGAGGGATGATATTCACCCCCTAAATATATAGATGTGTATCCACACAAACTCAATTTTTCCAACTATATTATGCATGTTCATGTAATGGAAAAACTATATTCACCTTGGAAATTCTAGAATACGGGTTTTTCTTATGAGGTCTTCACCAAATATTTTGTATGCATTATAATATTCCCATAGATTCTGCTGAAAAAGATTGGTATAAATGCATTCATAAATGAGTAGCTTGTCTCAATTTCTCATACTACTAAGATCATTGTCAGGGGAGTCATGAGTGTGACAATTGTATTTTAGCCAAGGGTGAGTAATTCAAACCCCTATCTATCTATTCTCTGTAATTTTTGTTTGATCTTATATTTAGTAGATACAAGTTAGTCTACTAGTGATTAATTATTAACTAGGACTAGTGACCAGTACCACTGAGTCATATAGTAACCAAGTAGACCTAGCACATCTGTATTTTGTAGTGTAGGTCATACAAATAATGAATACTATTTAGATAAATATATGTAATAAACTACAATTGACTATTAATTTTTGAACAAATTGAATTTTAGGGTAGCCTATATTTCTTGGGAGATGTCGAACATGAACAAGGGTAAGAGTCCTACATGTGGTGGAAGTCAAGAAAGGCCAACCAAGCACACTTGCACCTTGGCATCATATTTTGGTGGCTAAAATTAAGAAGCTACATTATCACAAGTGCATTTAAAAGATTCCTAACCACTACCACTACCAATTCCATTGGCACATATTGAAGAAGTTAGTAGACCTAATATATCTAATCATGATGAACTTGATGAAGATATTTAGGTAAATACCCAGAGTAGCCAAGATCTGTAGGTCAATACCTAGAGTAGCTAGAATAGTATAATATGCTTGGATGATAATTCCAAAGATGGTGATGGTTCATGTCCAGGGATGGGAAAAAGGAAATACAATGCAAAAAATAGTGTGAAATCAAAGAAATATTGGCATTGGGATCTATGGATCATTAATTTTAAAATATAATGGGCCACAAAGTATTTATTCATTGAACCTACATACAATCCAAATGACTATGAGCCTCTCATAGAATGAAAATGTATGATATGCACAAGGATACATAAAAAGGAAAAGAGGTTGTAGCCAAAAATTGACACCATAGAAAGGCATATGGGTAAATTTTATGAGAAGCAAATTATGGATGGAGTGGAAAAATAAATCACAAGATGAAAACCAAGGAGGAATGTCAACATGTTATGAATATAGAAATCCCATAATTTTAGGAGAAAATATAGATGAATCCTATTGAAATAGAGGGATCCATTGAATCTCTTCTTGGAAAAGCAATGGAAGTTCAAGAGTTGGATAAATTTATTTAATTAAGTGTGTTCTTTTGTATTTTTAAAAAGGGCATACCATGACAGACTACATATCATTGAATAGTTTATTATACTTTAGAAAAGTTCATTATTATCTAACAGGTCACTTGTCAATAAATAATGGATCAGAATGGATAAGTTGTCTTGCTGAGGTTGAAAATGAAAATATCAAAGAAAAAATTAAAGAGTCAAATTTTATTGCATTATATTTAGATGTGGTGATAGTAATAGACAATATTTCCTAGATATGCATGCATGTCTATAACATAAACAACTTTTTGTGCCAACCCAATCTACAAACTATTTTTAAAATGAAAGATAATTCAATGACATAAAATATGTTTAAACTAGTAAAGAGTTCCCTAATTGAATATGGAGTTATAGATGAAATGGTGATTTCCCAAAAGTTGGTGTAAGTTAGAGAAGATGGAGCTTCAGTAATGCAAGGCCAAAAAAATGGTATTGTCACAAAGTTAAAGAATTTATTGCACCTTACATTGTTGGCATTCATTGTATGGTCCATAGAATGAATCAGGCTTTTGGAATTATTAGCAACTCTCCAAAAATATATAGAGTTGATATTTTAATCAAAGAGATCTATAGGAAATTTTTTTTAAGTCCTAAATGATTCATGGAATTTCAAAAATATTTTGAGGGCCCAAATAATAGGATAAAGTTTCTTAAGGATAATGATACTAGATGGATCACTTTGGATGGACTAGGTCATCGATTTTTTTTCTAAATATCCATCATTTCTTGGTAGAATGGAATCAACTCATGATGACCATTGTGGTCAATGCAAATATGGTGATCTACCTGAAAGTTTAAGTAATGTAGAGACAATCTTAGATTAGCAACCATTCTCCCCATGCTAGAGGAAATGAGAAATATAAAGAAGAAGATCGAACAAAGATTTACATGTATATTGAAGAATATAATATGTTGCGTAAAATGACATGCGTGACCCTTGATAATATTTATAAAAATATAGATTCATTTTGTATGGATGAAAACATGTCACAATCGATGAGAATCAAAGATTTGGATAATCCTAATAACATTTTAAAGATGGATGCAAAGGGGGAATTATGTGCCAATATATGGGGCATTTGGATACCAATGCACTACTATGGAAGGCATGTGTCCACAAGAAAAGGAAAGAAACCCACGCACCAAAAATTAAGTGTTACAAAGGAAGTGTTTGAACAAACTGTTGAGTCAATAATGAATTCTATGAAGTATATTTCTTATAATCTTTCCTCTGAAATTAGAGAAACATTGCCTCAACACAAATTTCTTGAATCAATGTGTATTGTCTTTCCCCATTATTGGAGTTTAAGAAGCCCTTAAGATTTTAGAGATAAGGTATTGATTTTGATAGATCAATTTTGCAAAAGAAAAGAAATCAATGGGGTGATTGTAATTGGAGCTTTAGATGAATGTCATTTAAGAGAGAAGTCCCATCATTTTTATGTTACAATGATGGAACAATATTATCTTATATGGAACCCAAGAGAAGAAGGATTAGTAACCAAACTTTGGATAAACCTAGCTCAAAGAAAAGTGTTGCGAGATTCAATATCAAAAAATTTCAAGATTGATGAATTATGTTTGACCATAAAATTGGGGTTTGTTGAGGATGAGATATTTTTATGTGTTTTAGGGTTCCTAAAATCAAAGGTAAGAAATAAACTAGGCAAGAATTTAGAAATTTTTCTAAAGTAGTATACATCTAGATATGAAATCAATACTTTTCATTGCAAAATGGCATTGAAATTGTGGATGAAGAAATGCTAAAGAAGAGGTTTGGGAAATGTTTGAAGCAATGAGATTAGTAACTCATGTATTGGTACTAGTATTGGTAGCATTGCTATTTGGATTACTATTAGGATGACAAAGGTATGCCTACAGGAGAAAATATGGAGCATGATAAATTGTTTGAAATTGATGGTGGGGAATCTAAAGACCCAAATGATGAGATGATATAGAAAGTTTAATAGTTATGGTATGGTGTGTGTGAATTTTGAATTTATTACTTATTAGTAATTACCAAATTCTAAATTCTAGATCTTGGAGAGTATACTCTGAATCTAATCTTGATTCATCTATCATGCAAAATAATTTATATCATTTTAGATGTCTAATGTCAAACACACAACTACATTTAATGTTAGATGATTTTTTGATTCATGAATTAAGATTCATTCAAATGTTACCATTAATATTATCTTTTATTTGCATTATTATGCTCATATGATATGTTGTTATGGTACAATCCTTGAATATTTTTATGAAAATATAGCAATTGAAATGATAAAATTTATATTCATTCTCATTACTTTTTCAACACATGATAATTGATATAATTCAATGAATTCAATTTGTAAAGTTAAATTTGAATGAATAATTTCATAATCATGAGTTAAAACTACCAAATTTACATCTATAACATTTAGCAAATGACCCTTATTTCCCTTCTATACAAATATAGAAATAAGGGAGCAACAATAGCTTTAGGTCATTTGGACACATGGGAAGAGTCTCACACTAGCATCAAATTTAGTATCATAAACAATTTTTGCATTTGCATTTGATAAGCTTGGTTAGCAAAATAGCATTTTGATTCTACAATGTTTATCCTATGTAAGAAAAAAAGTTCAAACATTAAAACAATATCAAACAATTACCAATAGAAATAAAGTAAACACTAACAAGGTGATTAAAATAACTTTCCAAGTGTCACATACTCTGATGTGTAATGTCCCCATCTTTTAGCACCTAAGTGGAGTTCTTAGCCTTCACGTTCTCCAAAGGTTAAGAGGAGAAATAAGGGGAAATTAATTAAATTAATTTCTTATAAAGTCATTAAATAAATTAAAATTAAAAAGTAACTTTATATTTAATTAATTAAATTAATTATTATATTTCAAGGAGAAGCTTCTAGATAGTGCATTAATTATTGGAAAGGGGGAATCCTCTAGTAATTTAATTTTCTAGAAGCACAATTAACTATTGTATTGCAAGGGAGGAGTTTTTAGAGAGTGCATTAATTATTGGAAGAGGGAAGCTTCTAGTAAATGTAATTAATTAATATTTTATTTCCTTCTAGAAGGGTGAAGGGAAAGTATAAATAGAGGTGGGAGCTTCATTTTTTAGCATCAGATGATGGTGAATTGTAGTTGATAGGAACTTGGATATACAGTTCTGTTCTTGGCATTAGAGGATGTCCATCCCCTCTTGTAACATTCTAGACATCATTCCCTTGGGGTTTGGCCTTTGAAATTTATTTCTATCAACTCATTAATAGACAGCTTGGACACATTTCTAGCTATAGAAAAATTGGGTATAATTAGTGAGTTGAATAGTTTGTTATGTATTTTATGATGTTGTAGTAATTAGTGAGTTGCTATGTATTTAATTTTATTAGTTTGAGAACTAATCTTATTTCAGTAGTAGTTCAATTTTCAGTTTGCATGATTTCCTATTTGTTCATGTTATGTGGTTTAAATCTATGAAAAGACATTACAATCTCTTTGAGCAATTTCTTTAGTTCTTGGGCATTTCTAGGGTGCCCATTACAGTAGTATCAGAGCTATAAGTCCTACCATCTGATGGAGATCTTAAGCATTTATGTTTGAGCATGTGACAAGGGCTTTATAATTTTCACAATAACAGAGCAAGATAAAGTAGGAGTTTACACTTGCAGAGAGAATAATATAGTTCATTTATGTAGGGGGACATACAATCTAGTCACACAAACATAGAAGAGATATTCTTTGAATGAGACAATAGTATGGGTGACTGAGATGATAGGAATACAGGATTAGATTGAGGTAGGAATACTAGTCCAGATCAGGAAAATGTAATGTTTAGGTTACCGGGTATATTAGAGGAGTGGAAACATATGCAATAGGAGAAAAATAGGTGAATGGATATTATGTTACAACTCATGGCTAGATAGATGGGCATCCATATTAATCTTGGTGATGCCAACAATTGGGGAAACAACAACAATAGGGGCAATGATAATGGAGGCCGAGGCAAAAACAATGGTCTTGAGAATAACATTAATAATGGACATGGCAACAATGGGAATGAGGTTGATAACTTTATACATGTTCCACACCCAATACAAGAAATCCTCTACCCACCTTCCTACCTAGAGATTGAGTTCAACCAGTTAATGAACCATAGATTATGGAGTTATAAGATCAGTTCAGGAGGGATTGGGAGGCTAGTGGACCGAAGTTTTAGGTGGATATTTCCCTTAGAGATTATATGGACTTGAGGATGAGAGACATGCCTAGATCAGGAGGATAAATTCAAAACCTTGAGCTGAGGAAGAAAGTTGGGAAACCTTCTTTACCTTATTATGATGCTTTAGGGAAGATGACCACATGAGCTTGGATGTAGAAGATAGATACATATAGCTAAATCTTATGCCTTAGGAGGAGGCTATAAAGTATGTGGTTATTCACTTGGATGGACCAATGCATGAGTGGTAGCACCCTAGTATGGTAACCTTGGTACATTATCATATCACATCTTATGAGGAGTTCACTGAGAAGTTCATAGAGAGATTTGATACTAGGGATCCTAAATTATAGTTTAAGGAGTTGGCACAACTCGAGCAATGGGGATCAGTTGAGACGTATATTAGTGAGTTTTAGAGGTTAGCAATGTTTGTCACTAATATTTTAGAGAGGAGGTTATTAGTGTTTTTTATGGATGGACTCTCAGATCCCTTGCGAGGTTGGGTCAAGGGGCATGAGCGAGCTACATTATAGGAGGCTAGGAAAAAGGCTCTCGACTTAGCACCTTCTTCTAGGATTAGATTTTAGCATAGGGATTCTTATATGAAAAAGGACAAGAAGAAGGACAAAAAAATCTTTTCACAAGGATGATTAGCCAAAAAGAGATAAGTTGGATAATGACACCTTAAATGATTTGACAAAGAAGAAACTATGTTTTCATTGTAGAGAGCCTTGGGATTTAGCTCATAAGTGTTTCCTCAAGGCTAAGGAAAATCAAATGGAGTATTTCTTAGTAGAGGAGTCATAGTTAGAGAGGGAGGATCAACACTATGATTCAAATGAGGATAGCACTATCGAGGAGAGCAACATTCCTAATGATGAGAAGTCATTGGCACGATTAATGAGGGCTCAAAAGGAAATCACATTTAAGGTCAAGAGTACTACCTAGGGGAAAAAAGTGATCTCAGTCATTGAGACTTGGGCCACACATAATTTTATAGATGCACAATTGGTAGCCAAGAGAGATTTATAAACTGAGGAGCATGCCAGGTTTTGAGTCATGGTAGCTAATGGTGACAAATTATTATGCACTTAGAAGATATCAAATCTTAACATCAGGTTTGGAGATAGCTATGAGTTATAGGATGAGTTATATGTAGTAGATATTGGAGACTATGATTTCATCCTTGACATGAGATGGATGGCCTTGATAGTCAAGTTCACACTCAACCTAGAAAAATTGGAGATGTGGTTTCAGTATGAAGGAAGAATTTTTATACTTAGAGGACTTTCAGATGGGAGTTACACAGTAGTGTCCTTGAGAAGAATGCAAATACTTTGTTAGCATAATGATATAGAGTGGGAAATAGAATGTTTGACTACGCCAACTTCATAGGAGCCATAAGTGAAGAGTCATCCACCAGATATCCAAGAGATACTTGACAGGCACACTAAGTTATTCAGCAAAATTCCACATGGGGTTCCTCCTACCAGGGGGATAGAGCATGTTATTGAGCTTGAGAAGGGAGCCAAGCTAGTTGTGATTACTTCCTATCACCATCCTAAGAAACAAAAGGATGAGATAGAGAATGCAATTAAGGAGTTGTTGGAGATGGGGCATATCAAGCCTAGCAAGAGCCCCTTTGCTTCAGCAGTAGTGTTGGTAAAGGAGAAGGATGGAACAATGCACATGTGCATCAATTATAAGACACTAAATAAGAAGACCATTAGGAAAAAATATCCCATCTCATGAAAGGATGAGTTGATTGATGAGTTACATGGTGCATGCATTTTTACAAAGATTAATTTGCAATTAGGGCATCATCAAATCAGCATGAGGGAGGAGGACATTGAGAAGATAGATTTTTGGTGTCACTATGGCCACTTTGAGTTTTTGGTTATACCATTTGGGCTAACCAATGCCCCTGCTACATTCTAGAGTTACATGAATCATGTATTCAAGGAGAAACTTAGGATATTTTTCTTGATTTTCTTTCAAAACATTTTAGTCTTTAGTAAGACTTGGGAGGAGCATTTATAACATCTTGAGATGGTTTTGTCCACTTTAGAGAAAGAGTCACTATATGCCAAGAAATCTAAGTACGAGTTTTAGATGATTGAGCTACTATATCTTTGGTATATCATTAGCATAGATGGAGTTCAAGTAGATCTTGAAAAGATTAGGGCTATTGTTGATTAACCTAGTCCTATGAATCTTACATAGTTTAAGAGGTTCCTTGGTCTCTACAAGTTTTATAGGACATTTGTTAAGGGATTTTCACAGATCACTGCACCCTTGATAGACCTTACTAGGAAAGGGGCCTTTGCATGGATAAGGGCAACTCAAAGAAGCTTTGACCATTTCAAGAAGGTGATGTCATCATGTCTAGTACTATCTCTACTAGATTTCACAAAGCCATTTGAGCTTCATTGTGATGCATCAGGAGATGGGATTGGGGTAGTCTTGATGTAGGAGAAGCATCCCATTGTTTTTGAGAGTAGGAAGCTTTGTGGAGTGGAGAAGAGCTATTCCATATATTATTAGGAGATGTTGGCTATTATGCATGCATTGGCTAAGTTTTGGCACTACCTAGTTGGGGGAAAGTTTGTTATCAAAACTGATCACAATAGCATTAAATACTTCATGAGCTAGTGTGATTTGAATGATAGACAATAGAAGTGGATTACAAAGTTATAGGCCTATTAATTTGACATTGAGTTTGTCAAAGTTAAGAAGAATGTGGTAGTATATGCTTTATCTAGGAGACCTCATATTTGTGCTATAGCTAAGATTACAGGAGATTGGAGAAATAAGATTACAACAAAGCATGTGAGGGACACTTGGGCTTGTAGAGTGATTGTAGACACCATATAAGATGAACATTACATGGTGATGGAAAGATTTATTAAGTTCTAGGGAAAGATATATTTGATTCCTTCATCAAAGTTTAGGGAGGTAATATTGAAGACATTTCATGATGCACCTACAGCTAGACATCCAAGGGTGTTCAAGACCTACGAGCAAATCCATGAGTAGTTCACATGGAAAGGGATCAAGGATGATGTTCAAAATCATGTTAGGGAATGTATAGTTTCTCAATAGAATAAGGGAGAACACACATAACCTTTAGTGTTGTTACAAGATTTTCCCATTCTAGATAGGAAATGGGAAAGTATTTCTATGAACTTCATCACTAGGTTACCATGAGTACAAGGGAAAGATTGCATCTGTGTAATAGTTGACTGGCTGATAAAGTTTGTTCACTTCTTTGTTATTCCATCCACTTACATAGCAACACAGGTGGCTGATCTTTTCTTCAGAGAGATATTCAGGTTACATGGGCTACCTAGTTTTATTGTTAGTGATCAGGATAGTAAATTTATGAGTACTTTTTGGTAGGAATATTAGGTTGTGTGGTATAGATCTTACACCTAGCTCTAGTTATCATCCATAGATAGATGGGTAGATAGAGATTGTGAATAAATGGGTGGAAGGATATCTGAGGAACTATGCGGCTACAAAATAGAGGGATTGGGTCAAACAGCTACATATGGGAGAGTACTATTATAACACCACTTATCATATGTCCATCAAGATGAGTCCATTCATGGCATTGTATGGTTATGAAGCACCTAGTTTCATGGATTTAGTTTTGGGGGATAGTAGAGTGCCCAAAGAAAAACACTTCTTGTAGGATAGTTAGGATATTTTGAGGGTGCTCAAGGAGAATATACAACAAGCCCAAAATTAGCAGAAATTGTATGCTAACTAGAACCAAATAGGGCACAACTTTGAGGTTGGGGATATGGTTTGCCTTTGGCTACAACCATAAACACAATCATCACTCAAGAAGAGTAGAGTAGAGAAGTTGAAGCCTATGTTTTATGGCCCCTACAGAGTGATTCACAAGGTGGTCGAGGTTGCTTATGAGATTGAGCTTCTAGAGGGCAATCAGCTGCATAATGTGTTTCATGCGTCGAGGCTTAAGAAAGCCATTGGTTAGCAAGTTGTTCCCTTTGTAGAATTTCCACCATTAGATGAGGATGGAAAGTTCATATTGATACCTAAGGCTATTCTAGATACTAGGGAAAGGACTTTACAAAATAGGTTGATTAAAGAGTATTTAATCAAATGGAGATACCTGCTAGAGGAAGATGCTACTTGGGAGAGTGAGTAGGTACTACAACAAATAGGACTAAGATTGCTTGAGTACAAGCAATTTCAAGGAGGGAATACTGTAATGTCCCTATCTTTTAGCAACTAAGTGTAGTTATTAGTCTTTACATTCTCCAAAGGCTAATAGGAGAAATAAGGGGAAATTGATTAAATTAATTTCTTATAAAGTCATTAAATAAATTAAAATTAAAAGCTGGCTTTATATTTAATTAATTTAATTAATTATTATATTGCAAGGAGAAGCTTCTAGATGGTGCATTAATTACTTGAAAGGGGAAGCTTGTAGTAATTTAATTTTCTAGAAGCATAATTAATTACTGTATTGCAAGGGAGGAGTTTTTAGAGAGTGAATTAATTATTGAAAGGGGGAAGGTTCTAGTAAATCTAATTAATTAATATTTTATTTCCTTCTAGAAGGGTGAAGGGAAAGTATAAATAGAGGTGGGAGCTTGATTGTTTACCATTGGATGATGACAAATTGCATTTAATAGAAACTTGGATGTACAGTTCCATTCTTGGCATTAAAGGATGTCCATCCTCTCTTGTAACATTCTAGATGTCATTCCCTTAAGTTTTGGCCTTTGGAATTTATTGCTATCAACTCATTAATGGGCAGCATGGACACATTTCCAACTATAGGCAAATTGGGTGTAATTAGCGAGTTGAATAGTTTGTTATGTATTTGATGATGTTGGAGTAATTAGTGAGTTGCTATGTATTTAATTTGATTAGTTTGAGAACTAATATTATTTCAGAAGTAGTTCAATTTTTAGTTTGAATGATGTCATTTTTTTTCATGTTATGTGGTTTAAATCTATGCAAAGACATTACAATCTCTTTCAACAATTGGTTTAGTTCTTGGGTATTTCTAGGGTGCCCATTACATCATGCCTAATGGATATCTTATGATATGATTGAAGATTCGATCATCTTTTTTATGATATCGAAGTCTTCTTTGTTTGGTATTTTAACATTTTTTATGTTATAGTAGATGACCTTTAACTTCATTAGAATTCTATATTTGGAAGATTTACTTGAAAGCAATGCCACATCCAATGCTGCATTCAGATTTTCCAATGGTTGGATGCAATTGAAAATGCCTTCAGGATTTGAATCCTAAGGAAACTTGACCACTTTAGACATCATTTTGGCCTCCAACTTGTTTTGGTAAGCTTCCCTTCCAATGAATGTCAATGATGAATTACTAGAGCAAGGAGTATGAAAACCAAGACTTATCATTATTTTTTCTCTTTCATCGATCTTGGTGAGTTTTCTCCCAATTGAGTTCAAATATTCCTCTCCTTCCCTTATACTCTAGCATTTTTGAATGATAACTATTGACTTTACCAATGCACTAACGCAGTTATGAACTCCTTGGCTAGCCAAATACCTATCACTATGTGTGTTGATTATGTGTATAATCTATCTTATAGTCATCTCAAGCTTAAAAGGGTCATTGTTCTTCTCAATCTTCTCTTTGATACTCATACAAATAGCTCAAAAATTTTGATACAATTCAAACCAATTACATAACTTATCAGTATTTTCCATTATTTCCCTCGATGTTTTTTTAAAATTAGCTTGAATAAATTTTTCATCTTTTCATTTGAGTCAAACAAGTAGTTCTTAAAGGTTTTGGTTGTTTTATTAGCCTTCTATACCTCTTGGACCATTTGTGATAACTAATTTTTACTTTGATTCCTTATTTCCTCTAGTAATTATTAAGATTAATTCTAGTAATTACCATTAATTTATGAAGATTCAATGACTCCACTTCTTTCTAAAGACTTATTTTCCAAGGATATTTTGAAAAACATTGAAGGTAGCCAAAATTGGCTTGAAATAAATCTTGACCCATTAATCTTTGATGCTCCAACAGTGTTAGTCATCTATCTTTACATGTACCATTACTCTACCACAATCTACATTAATGCCACGTGTCTTCTTTTTCACCTAATTCATGTATGACACATGTTTTCTTTCTATAGCATTTGAGAAAGCAATACTACTCTAGCCAAAGTCATCCAAAAATACAACTAGGGCCATTTGATATTTGTTGATCGAATGGTATGTAACGTCATAAAGGATGTTGATGCCACAATATATTTTATGTCAAGTATACCATATGCCCTCTTTCTAGGGAATATGTGAATGCAAGTTGACTATTGCCAAAAATTTCTTGAAATTCATTTGGATTTGTTGATAGTTAATCAAACAATGGTCACCTTGATGTCCTGTCTTGAGTGTCACTATGATATCAACCATATATGTCAAAACGATTAGTGAGTAGTCACTGGTATTACATGTATGTCATGTGTCTTTTCTTTGGAGTGATTTGGGAAGATGAGTTGTGTTCTATCCAAATCAGTTTGAAATACATCTTGAGCCATGGATCCTTTATCATCCAATGGTAGGATATGTGTAGGATCATGGTGTACCAAAAAGTGGCAATCTAAAAAATATGTAGCTCTGAAATGCATCAAAGCATTTCAAAATCAATTCCAACATTTTTCCCACCCATCTTGATACTAAATGAAAAAAAAAAAAAAAAACCTTTATAAGGCCTAGCATATCTTTTGATACCAACCTTATATGGTCAACTTTTAAAATGTCACATAAATGTGTTTTTGTCTTATTCTTGTATATTTCTAACTTCAAACATGTAGCTGACGATCTTTTTCTCACCAAAACTTGATGAAGTAAAAAGGGTTTCTTAAGAATGTTCTTAAATTTCCATAAATATAAGGTTTGTCAAATTTTGAGTTTAGTAAGTGATTATTACATATTTTCTAATGGAGTTATGTATAAAGTGTTGATTGACACACTGCTTGAAAAATAACTATAACTTTCAAATGCTACAACATTTTTTAATTCTAAAAGATACATCACATTCTATGCTTGTTCTACTATAATGAAAAAGAAGAAGGAAAATTTAAATTTTGCAGAGTTTTGAATTAGTTAAGGTGGTCAAACACAAGAGTTTTTAATTCCAAAAATAGTAATGTGGAAAATTAATAATTAATTAATTATTTAGAAGAAAAATACCCAAAAATATATATCACATCTAGGCATGAGTCTATTTCTTATATCTAGAACATTATTTAAGAATATTAACATTACATTTTGATTAAGGTGGTGAGACATACGTCTACTTCTTATTTTTGTCCTAAAATATTTGTACTATTGCATTAAAATTCAAAAATTTGACCAATCAATTTTTTATTTTTATTTTTTAGATAAGGCCTAGTAGTTTAGAAACTGAATTCAATTTCCTAGAGATTCATTTCTCTCAACTCTTTGATATAAAGTTTATAGCAAGTTGAAAATTACATGTCAAGTTGACATAACATTGATTTGCTGAGTTTTTATTAGCACTTAATAGCATAGTTTGGTTGACCATGATCCTGCACATACCTAGGAGTGGTGGCACCCTATTTTTTATATTAACACTTGCAAAATTATATTAAAATATAATTATAATATTAATTATTATTATATTATAATAATTAAAAACTTCTATTAACACTTGTTAATGATACAAATTACTAATTAAAAATAAAATGAATAAATATGTTTATGTTTTATTTTAAGAAACAATTTAACTTATTTGTGTTACATTTTCTAAAATCATTTTGTGATTCAATAATAAGAAGATATTCATTAAAAAAATATAGAAATAGTAATCTATGTACTTGTGCATTGAATTTTAAACTAAACTAGTTACATTAATGAAATATTTATCTTATTTTATGCTTTTTATGACGATGAAAAAATAATTAAGAACATAATACAATATAGTTAAATTATTCTAATTCATATATAGCATACTTAAAGTTTTAATTAAAATTTAAAATTCATTAGAATA
The DNA here is from genome assembly GCA_028749045.1 of Cupressus sempervirens. NCBI lineage: Eukaryota > Viridiplantae > Streptophyta > Pinopsida > Cupressales > Cupressaceae > Cupressus > Cupressus sempervirens. The sequence goes on from CM053790.1 coordinate 95,597,868, forward strand.
TTCAATAGTTGAGTGCTCTTATATAGTATATTTATTAGTTATTAGAGACTAGATATGACATGTATCTTTTGTCTAGTTGCATTTATAAAAATGGTTGAGTGTTGCCCACATTTAGCCAAAAATAATTTCTAGTCATTGATCTAACTTGATGAAATGATGCTACTATGAGCATAGTGATTTCACGCTTGATCATGTTCGTCACATGTCTTCTTGCCGTGGGATTTAACACCTAATCACCTTTACAATATTACAAAAAAAAGTTCTTAAATATATTGAAATATTTTTTTCAATGATACTTTAAATTTGGTTGTAAAATAGGCTCATCGAATGGAGAGTTAAATCTAATTCTAAAAGTAATTATCGATTATGTTCCACATATTAAATTGATTGTTAAATGTGAAACCTCAATATGTTAATTTTAATTCAATGTTAAATTTTATATTTATTTTTTCTTAATAATTTAATATAAAAAATAAAAATGCCAAAATATTGCAAATGTAAGCATAATAATGATATATAATTTTATATGGAACTCCATAAATTTCATTGATATTCCTTAATGATTACAATTTGAGGTAGATGCATGTACAATGATTGTAATTTGATTAAACAAAATAGAAAGTGAAACCACACTTCAAGGGAAAACACTAGTACCATTGTACTAGCGATTGTAGAAAGCACCAGACTAGACTAAGGTTGTGAACTCTTCTAGCCATAGGTTGTCTTATGCCACTTCATCTAGTTTATACTATTTTTAGAGAAAATTGAATCCAATTTGTGCCCATTTCTTATGGTGCTTCAACTACCTAGTAGTTAGGCCCAATAGAAATGGTTGCAGGGCTACATTCTAGCCAAGTTCTAGAAGATCATGGAATTCACCTACCCAAGGGATCCCCAACCCTAATTCTATATGATAAACAATATCAATGTCATCATCCAAGTATTATACTTTAAAATACTTCCTCAAGAGCAGAAAAATGTAAACCCGTTCTTCTATGAGGTAAAGAATAGACACTAGATAATGGGAGATAATGTCATTGTTAACATGGTACCTATTATCCTTGTAAAGCTATCCTTTGAATTCCACTTTGATATTATGGCACTTGGATCAAGCACAACAATACTTGCTTCTTCTAAAATAGATCTGGTGGCAAGAAATTCATTCCTCCTAATTCTCAACATGCTCACATAAAGCCAATTGTAGAAATTTTATCTAACCCTTTGTTGCCAAACTCTATTTCTAATATTAATAGTATCCAAATTGGGACATTTGATTCTTCTCTTCCTCCTTTTGTTTCTTGGCCTAACTCATTATAGATTTGGCCTCCTACTTTTGTTTCCTCTCCTAACAATATTCATATTCTGTGACATAATCCTCCTCATCATAATCATTCTACTACTCACCTAAACCCTAGGGCTTCCACTCCTCAGCCTTCACATCATAGCCCTCTGGGCTCTCCTCCTGAGGCCATGTTCACGAAACCACTAGTGTAGCCGTCTAGTTCCTCTTTTGAAGATCCCTTAGTAAGCACTCCAGAGCCTATGTTGTGTCTAGATGAAGGTCTTCTTCTCCCATAGGTTTCACATATGTAGGATTATGCCCTTATGGGTAAGATTTGGACATTTATTCCTATTACTAATTTTTTCTCTTGGGTTTTTGAAAATTGGACTAGTCTATTTGATACTTTTTATATGGATCATGATTCAAATTTCTTTATTGTTATTTTCCATTCCTCTATGGACCGTAACATGGTTCTTTGTAATAGATTATGGTTTTTCTTTGGTTTTGGAATATCTTTCATTAAATGGGCTCCTAATTTTAAAATGAAAAACTTTTTATGTACCTTAGTTTCATTTTGGATTGAGAGACCTACTTTACCCATTGAATATAGTGATATGGATGTCATTGAAGTTATTGCTAATAAATTGGGGTCATTTATTTAGCATGATATTCTTCCTTTTGAAGAACCTCATTGTTATATTTGTGTATGTCTCCTATTAGATACCTCTAAGAGACCACCTAAGTCATTTACTCTTGAGTCTAATTGAGGTTCTTGCCAAAAAGATATTATTATCCAAAATGCATGAACTATTTCTCTTCTTCTGGTACATTTTACAAATCAATGTAAAGTGATAAATTGTTCAAAACTGGTTTTTTTCTAAGATCACACTACCTTTTCTTCACAATCCTCTATGGTGGCCCAAAGGGGCTGACCTACTTCATTCACACCTCCTTCGAATACATCACCTAGTTTTGATGTCAACTATGATCCGAATGAGGATTCATCATTAAATAATCATGGAAATATGGATACTTTTGCAAGTTGCTCTGATCTAAATAGTCAACCCTCACCTTCATATGGTATGCAAATGACTTGTCTAGATCATTTTTATTTTTTCTCCCTCTATTATCTCTTTTGTTAGCATGCTAAGGCTTTATTTAGGTCTATTATTATTTCAATACTCAAGGGTGTCAATTTTTCTAATATTGTGTTTCGACCAACCTCTTCCTCACCATCCCTGTTTGTCCCAAAGGTATTAAACTCACCAATGAGAGATTCCATTATTAATAAATTAATTCTTTCTAGCAATCATCTTAAGTTTCATAGGATGAATACTCAGTATATGGATCTTATGGTTTTTGAGGCATCCTCATTTGTTGCCTCACTTTTCCAAAATGACTTTTCCTTTGATATGCAATGTGTGTTTTATCTGATTCCACCTCCTCCCTTAGTTCAATACATGCCTAACTATATTTCCAGTAACTTGTTTGATGTTGATTGTCTACCTATTAAGTCTAATCAACATACTTATGTAAACATTAGGGAATTTTCTTCTATCTCACTTAACAATGATGATCTTCTTACATCTCATACTTCTTCTACTATAATATGCCAAACCTATGATATTGGTATGGACCCCACCAGTCATTCTATGCTTTCACCTAATATCAATCTAATGGATTCCATGATTAGGAAACTTGAAAAAGCTATTATTTTTCAAACTTCTTTATCTCCTAAAGTAAAGACAACTATTGCTAAAACTTGAGGTAGAAAGTCTAAAGCAGCTAAGGCTTTAGAAGAAATTGAGGTTGGTGTTCCATTCAACATTGGATGCTAACTTTTCTACCTCAAAAGGATGTTTGACAAGGAGAACTAAGGGTTCCCCTTGTCCATAATGAAGATCCTCTTGTTGAATGTCAGAGATATTAATGCCTCTGACAAGAGATCTAGAATCAAGCATAGGCTTGATTCTTCCCAATGTGATGTTGTCCTTCTTCAAGAAACAAAATTATCTACTAAAACTTTTAGTCCTTCAGTGGGTAAATGGACCCTTTGGAAGAATTCCTTTGTTGTTTCTAATGGTACCTTTGTTGGCCTCTCTATCCTATGGAATGCTAAGAAAATGTCACTATTTCCACTAAAATTTGGCTCCAATTGGTGGTTAATCAGTGTTAAGCACTTTTCTTTAACATTTTTTTCTTATTTATCTGTATGGGCCCACTTCCTCACGAGATAAACTTCAACTTTGATAGGCATTAAAAAACATCATCCATCAATTCCCTAACTCTAAATTCCTTTTAGTTGGGGACTTCATTGCTATGTTGGGTCAGAATGATAAGAAATTGGGTATTTCTCCTCCTATTCAGGTGATCTCTAATTTTAATAATTTCATCTTAGATAATGATATATTTGACATCCTTCATTCAAATGGATAAGTACACTTGGACCAATTGTAGGTTTGGCATTTAGCAAATTGTTGTTAGACTTGATAGATTTCTTTGCTCACAATACTGGAAGTTGTAAACTTTTTCCCTTTTCTAATTTGGATCATGTTCCAATCCTTCTATCAATTGATTCACCCAATCCATCTAATTTAGCTCCTCATATATCTTCCTTTAAATTTGAGTCTATTTGGTTTTGACATCCTTTTTTCATTCTCTTCTTAGGTAATGGTGGTTATCTGCTCCCATTGAGGATGGAACCAAGATGTTCCAATTCTTCAAAAAAAAAATGCAATATATTAAAATTTTGATTAAATCTTTGAATTTTAATGTTTTTCAAAAATATTTTTGATCAAAAATCTCATTTAGGGAAGGATTTGGCTTATGGGAACCATCAAATCATAACTTATGGATTAGATCCTCAATCATATGAGTCTCAAAAGCTACAAACTAAATGTGCTGAAATTTGTGCTAGAGAAGAAGAATAATGACACCAAATATGTCAGGATTTTTGGTTACAACTTGGTGATTAGAATACTAAGTTCTTTCATGCTTCTACAAAATACAAGACTATTGTTAAGCTATTTTTTTCTATTAAAGATGAGAATGGGAACATTCTTTCTAATTTAGAAGTCATTATGATGCAATGAGTGATTTTTTTTTCATATTTATTATCTCCCCCTCCATCCCTCCAACCTGATGATAATTCTATTGATTTTATTCTAGATTTTATTCCTTCTTCTATCACAACACAAGATAATCTTATTCTCATGGCCTCTTTTACTCTATCTAAAGTTAGAAATGTTGTCTTTTCTTTCGCTCCTAATAAAGCTCTTGGCTTGGATGGTTTCATTGGGCTTTTTTTTCAAAAGGCTTGTGATGTTATCTATTTTGACCTCTTGGATGTTTTGGAAGAGTCTAGAAAGAATTTGAATATCTTAAAGTCCTTTAATTCTATGATCATTATTTTTATTCCTAAGAAAGATGACCCCCAAAATTTTGCTAAGTTTTGGCCAATATCTCGATGTAATAATATTTACAAGATTGTCACTAAAGCTATCTATCTTTGATTACAACATATTTTTCCTAGAATTATCTCCCATGAGCAAGGGGACTTTTCTCCTAGTATAGATACTACTAATGGGGTTGTTCTTGCTCATGAAACCCTCTACTCCTTTCAAAATCATTATAATTCTAATTTTATTGTTGAGTTCGATATGATGAAGGCTTATGATAGGTTGAACTGGTCCTTATTATTAAGAGTCTTAAAAAATTTTAGTTTTTCAAAGAACTAGTGTAAATGGATTATGGCTTGTGTTTTTGGTCCCCACCTTTATATTTTAATCATTAGATCTACTACAGACTATTCCTTTGAAACTCAAGGGGTTAGGCAGGGTGACCCATTATCCGCTTTTATTTTTGTCATTATAGTTGAGGCCTTAAGTCAAGCTATTGTTGCTTCTCACTCTGTTGGACTTTGGTTAGGTGTTTCCATTTCAGATACATCTATTGCAGTCACACACTCTTTATTTGTTGATGATATTCTTCTCTTTGGTATGACATGTCTTCTTGAGGCCAAACAGATCGAAAAAGTTCTTGATATTTATTGCTTTCCATCTGACCAAAAACTTAATCCACATAAATCTAAAATATATGTTTTTAATGCTGACCCTAATCTTGCTAATAGGATTATTGGGATCATTGATTTCTCTCTTGATGATATCACATCTACTTATTTGGGTGTCCCTTCTTTATTAGGTCAAATAAGGCTACTTATTGGCAGTCACTTGTTAGTCAGATCAAATCCAAGGTGTTGGCTTCAAAGGACAAATGGTTATCACTTTCTAGAAGAATTTTGTTGATCAAAGTTGTACTGTTAACCATACCAAATTACTATTTTTTAATCCTACAAGCTACACAATCTATTCTTGGTTAAATTGATAAGTTAATCCTGGATTTTCTTTAGATTGCCAACATGATAGGTGAAAAGAAAATTCTCTTATATCTTTATTAGAAATGTCTTCCTCCCTTTCCATTGGTGGTGTTGGTCTTCACAATTTGTCTTCTCATAACTTGGCTTTTTGTGATAAGCTTATTTGGAAACTTTTTTCTCAACCTAATACTAAATGGTGTTAGTTGATGCAAGAAAAATATCTTGATAATCTTGACTTGGCTAGAATCTTGACTATGTTGATCACCCTAAAGGTTTGGCCATTTGGAATTTCATTATTAAATATTTTCATATTATTACCTCTTCTGCTTCTTAGGAAGTTCATAATGGTGAATCGATATACTTTTGGCTAGATTCATGGAATGGTTTGCTCCCTCTTAACACCATTCAACCTTTACTTGATATTTGGGAAGTGGCACAATTGCATTGGGGTTCAAAGCTTGTTAATTATGTCTCTACGATTTCTATACTCTCTAGTCTTATCCTTTGGCTTGATTTCTCCCTCCTTCTCATTGACACCCAAACAACTTCTTCTACTAACCTATTTCTCTCTAAAAAATCTATCTTCCTTTCTCAATCCTCTAATCGACTCTTTTGGTCTCGATCTCTAGATGGTAAGTATTATGTTAAGTTGAGATATGAATTGATTAATGGCTCTCAAAATGTTAAAGTTAATTAGAGGCTATTTTATTTTTTGCTGGCATAAGTTAGTCCTTCCCAAGGCAATGTGTTTTACCTAGCTTGTATTAAGAAACCATGTCCTCACAACCGATAGATTGTCTAGAGTCAACATTACTAATGTTTTCTCATGCATATTATGCAATCAAGCCCAAGTATTAGTTAATCACCTTTTTCTAAATGTGTCCCTTTGCTCGAGATTGTTGGCTCTCTATTTTGGGAAAACTTGACTTCTTGATGCCTTTTCCATCGATTGTTTGGGATCTCCTTCAAACTTGGCTTGTTTATAACCCCAATCCATGTTTAAATGTACCTTTATTTTCTCTCCAACTTTGGTTTTATGGGATATTTTCTAGGACAGAAATAATGAATAGTTTGTAATTCTCCTTCTTGTCTTGATATTATTCTTAATAAACTTCATCACTCCATTGCTGAGGTTACTAATGCTTATACATGTAAATTTGAGGGGGAGTAGGGATTTTCTTCTTGGGACAATACTATATCTAAAAATTGGAAGGGTTTGATGTTCCCTTCACTCCCCTTTCCCCTTTTCCCTAATGATAGATTACAATCTTGGGCATCTGTTAAATGGTTCCCTCCTTAAGTTGGTTTTATCAAACTTAATTTTGATGGATCCTCTAAGGGTAATCTAGGTAAGTCGAGGATCAGCTTTTCTCTTCATGATTATCATGGACTTGTTATATATTTTGAAGCTAGCCTTATTTCTCATAGTACTATCAATCTTGTTGAAGTGTATGGCATGTTGCAAGTTCTCTCTGATATTGAAAGACTATGTTCATCATATTCATGTGGAAGGGGATTCTTTAGTAATTATTAATGCATGTATTAAGAGAACTTCTTTTGTAAGACACATTCACTATGTTTTAGTAGATACATGGTCCCTTATTCACTTGTAATTGGGGTTTGGGTGGTTTTTTTCTATGATATATGAGGATATCTATGCCTTTTTTTTGAGAAACACACTACACTGCAATTTTTTTCTCTTCCATTTTGTAATTTTTTTCCTTGGCTTCTCTTTGTCTAGGAATATTGTGTAGTTTTAGGAATGGATTGGATAAATTTTATTCTTTTTGTAATGGGTTATGAATGGACTTTTCTTTCCTAGTTCTTTCTCTAGGAGCCCTTTGAACTAGAAGATTATTAATATAAATATAAAAAATTTCCAAAAAAAAAAAGAAATTCATGATACAAAAAACCTCATTGCAAATTGACAAGAGGTTTTCATCATGGATGTCACCTAAAAAGGTCTTATGTTCCTCTTCCAATTTGCATGTTAGGATAATTGGAGGTTCCACCTTGACTAAAAAGGAAGGCCTACCAATCTACCACACCATGTAAACTAGACTATAATTGAATAATCACTAAAAGTATACCTATTACCAAACTATTGACTACCAAAAATAAGATGAGAAATAATGAAATAAGTAACTCAATTGCATATAGATAAGTGTTAGAAATGCTTTAGAATAATTGAGATGTGGGGGGGGAGGTGAATCTATTATTCAAGGTCCAAATGTCCTTTTCAAACTTTTTCACTAAGTGTAATGAGCCCATTCATCCATTCATTCATCCAAGCTTTAACTTTTCTAATCAGCAAGTTACTATAAATAAACATGCAAGCATAACACATAAAAGATCAACACATATCACAATGATTTACATGGAAACCCAATTTAGGAAAAACCACCAATAACATGCTACTATGGTCTCATTTTTTTGAAATGATGCCCTATGAAAGGCCTGCCCTGTTAAAGGCTTAGAACACATTGTTAAATGTGACCTTGTTAGAGGATTTATCCACCCTGTTAGAAGTGGGTCTGGTTAGAGGACTTTAGAGCATTCACTTGGAATGCCACCTTATTAAAGGATTTACAAATGGCTACTAGGCCAACCTAAGTCCATAGGATTTTCCCTCTATCCTAACTGATACAATTTCTAAAGAGTAAAAATTAGGGATTTTGACTTGATTGCAGAATACTACTTAACTTGCATATCTTAGATCACTTCTTAGCTCATAACATTGCCTAACATTCAATCTCTGCAACTCTGACAACTTGCCCTCCTTTTAAGCTTTATCTCCTTGAGTCTCCATGCTCAATGCACTAGGGCAATCATCTCTTCATGACCACTTGTAGAAGCAAAGCTTCTATGCTCTTCCTTCTCCTAGATGTCTTCTCCTTGACACGGTTCTAACCACTTTTCTATTTGGCACTTTAGTAGTAGCATCAGCAGTGTTTGCTTCTTGGTCTATGACTCCTTAAATAGAAGTCTTGGAGTTCCTTTCCCACTCAATTCTTCCTTTCTTAAATTTCAATTTATATGGATTAGGTAGGATTCATTATATCTAACCCATATTTTGTTTCCTTTAGAAACTTCTTGAATAATCCTTTTGAATTTGCCTAAAAATGGTTTACCTAATTTTTTTTGCCACTGGGTCATCATCCTTATCTTCCAACTAGTTCACAAAATTCAAGATAACCACTAAGTCAGCTTAGATTTGGAAAATCTTTGTTATTTAAAATAATGCAACAACTTGGCACTATTGAAATATTGGTGCTTGGAACATACTAAGATACTTGGCATCAACTATGTTTTTCTTGATGCTGGGCACTTAAAGATCATTTAGCACACACTATAATTTTCTATTACTCAGCTCCAACTAAAAATTTTCTCGACTTCAACTAGCTTGCTCAACACCCACTAATGAACTTAGTTTAAGCTTTGTAGTCATCCTTGTTACAACTTCTTCCTCCAATGTTTCTAAGTGTGACCAACCTCTATATCTTTGAATACGTTATCAATACATCATTTAACCATTTTCTTAACTAATCCTTGCACTTTATTACAACATCATAAGTCAAGCTTTCCCTTAGGTACTCTTGTTACATCTTGTTTATCAAATCCTCTTCATCAATCAACTAAGTGATAGTACTTGGATCTTATAAGGAAATCTCATTCCTACAACTAGCAGGTTTAACATCAATGACAAAATAATGATTGAAAAAAAAAATCTTCCTTCTTTGTAACAATTTCCCTCTTTGATCTTCATCAATAAGCTTTTCAATCAGATTTCCAACAATCTACCTCTTTGGCAGTGGTGGCAAACCAAACTAATCAACCATCAAACTAAACTATTCAACCACAAGCTAACTAGGTTAGAACAATAAGTCAAATTCCAAAAAGTAATTGTATTACCATCTTCATTAGTTTCAACATCTCCTTCTACTATTCTGATTGCTTCATTTCTACTTCTCTGTCTTAGCTACTGTATCCTTTCTTTTCTTCTCTCTCTCTGTATTGCTCATTTTCTGTTATTCTGATCAACTTTTGATTATTTATGTTTACTTCTCCCTCTATCTTCATTTCATCACATCCATTTGATCAAGCCTTTGATCAGTTTCTTATAGATTCTCCCTCTTTGACAACAATGCCAAAGACATACTAGCATCTTAATATGCAAGTATAGCTTTTGCAGGTTCATTCAATTTCTCCCTCTATCACCTTGTTTGTGAATGATTTGAAACTTTAGTACTTTAGTTACTTTAGGCATGAATCCTTAAGCAAATATCCTTTGCATCAATGTGTAAAATCTTTCAACAATCAATTCATTTAATGTAGGGCAGTCTTGGTTTTACTTCAAGTAGCCTTGGTTAGGGAAATCTCCCCTAACTTACCTCTAAGATACTCAAAAGCATCTTTAGGTAGTGCTTTTGTGAAGATGTTATCAATCTATTCCTTTGAGCTAACATATTCCATCTTCACTTGTTTGTCTTCCACCAACTCTCTTACATAGTGATACTTGATTGTAATATGCTTGGTTTTAGCATGCATTATAGTGTTATTTGATATGTTGATAGCACTTTTATTACCACAATAAATTATCATACATTCATTTACTTCTTCCTTGATTACCTGTAGCAAATGTTTGATCCATACAATACTAGTGCAATTTATAGCAGCTACAACATATTCAGCTTCATCAGTGGACTGTTAGGTACAACTTTTCTTTTTGTTGGTCCATGTAATCAATCTTTTTCCCAAGAAAAGTGCTCCTCCACTAGTTCTATTTCTATCAATAATGTTCCAGCAAATGTTTGATCCATAAAATATTGGTGCAATTTATAGCAGCTACAACATATTTAGCTTCATCAGTGGATTGTTAGGTACAACTTTGCTTTTTGTTGGTCCATGTAATCAATCTTTTTCCCAAGAAAAGTGCTCCTCCACTAGCTCTTTTTCTATCAATAATGGTTTCTCCTCAATCTGCATCAGTGTAGGATCTCAGTTCAAACTTTTTACTTCTCTTGTAGTACAGACTAAAGTCATCAGTCCCTTTTAGGTACCTCAGTATTCTTTTTACTGCCATTAAGTGATCTTCTCTTGGATTTGCAAAAAACCTTACCACTATTCCAATAGCTAATGCAATGTCTAGCCTCATTGATCTATATAATGTCTAATTTACTTCAGCATACTCATCATTCTTGGATAGCTTATGTCCTGTTGCCATTGGTGTGCTAACTATTTTTGAATCTTCTAATCCAAATATTTTGAGTATCTCCTTGATGTATTTGTATTGGGTCACAAATATGTGATGCTTCAATTAATGTACTTGTAATCCAACAAAGAATTTGATTTTCCCAAACATTGACATCTCAAACTTGTGCTTCATTTGATCAGCAAGATCTTTGCATAGAACATCTTTTCCTCCAAATATTATATCATCAACAAAGATTTCTAATATCAAAATCTCTTTACCTTTTTCAGCTTTGATATACAAGTTGGTGTTGTCATATGTTCTCTCAAATCCTATCTTCACAAGATATTTGTGCAGTCTCTGATGCCATGCTCTAGGTACTTGCTTCAATCCATAATGTGCTTTGTGTAGTTTGTAGACCATATCCTTGTTCTTGTCATTGAAAAATCCCTCAGGCTGTTCTATGTAGACTTCCTCTTCTAGTATACCATTCAGAAAAGAAGATTTGACATCCATTTGGTAGACTTTGAAACCTTTGTATGCAACATATGCAAGTAGTGTTCTTACTCCTTCCATTCTTGCAATAGGGGCAAATGTTTCCCTATAATCCTATCCTTCTTCTTGTCCATAGCCTTTGCAAACTAGCCTAGCTTTGTTTCTTGTTATCTCATCATTCTCATCAAGTTTTTTTATAAACACCCATTTGGTACCAATCACATTCTTGTCAGCTGATCTAGGAACTAGGGTCCATGTTTTGTACATCTAAATCTAATTTATCTCCTCTTCCATAGCTTTATACCACTTGTCATCTTGAAGTGCATCTTTCACTATTTTATGTTCAACCTTGCTCAATAGACATGACTCATTCCTCAATCTATTCCTTTTCATTGGTTTGGCATCCTTGTCACCATTGATTTGATCTGCAGGGTGATGTCTTCTTACATACTTGGCTAATCTTGATTCTGTCCTTGTTTCAATGTTTGATCCTTTAGCTTTAGAGTCATTTTTCTCTTCTCTATCTAGTACTTCATCATTTCTCTCATCTGTACTATTTTTAGAACCAAAATGGGCATTTTCTACATTCTGCAACTTGGCTTCTTAATGTAGCTTAGCATTCATTGGCTCTGACTTGACTGATACTAAAATTTGTTGTTGATTCCCAACTTGATTTGTAGCATTGTCTTCAATAGTCATTCCTTCATAGAAGTATACAAAGGATCTATAATCCTCTGATTGCTTGGACTCATCAACTTGAGCTTCTGCATGCTCTTCAAAATCTATATTTGCACTCTCCATAAATTTGTTAGTGTTAGTATTCAAACACTTATATGCCTTACTTCTAGTGGAGTACCCAAAGAATATGCCTTCTTCACTCTTTAGATCAAACTTTCCATTTCTATTATCTTTAAGAATATAGAATTTACAACCAAAGACTTTGAAATATTTTACATTAGGTGAGTGACCATACCATAGTTCAAAAGGTGTTGCATTTGTACCTTTCTTGACTTGGAATTTATTCAGGGTGTATACAATAATACTTATAGCTTCACTCTAGTACTTTAGTGTTACATTTTTCTCCACCATCAAGGTTCTAGCATAGTCAATTACTAACCTATTCCTTCTTTCAGCAATATCATTCTATGGTGGCATCCTTGGTGCTCATGTTCGCCTTTTGATGCCTTTGTCATTGCAAAATATTTCAAACTCCTTTGATGTGAACTCACTTCCACTATTTGACCTTAGGTATTTCATATTCTTCTTTGTTTCCTTCTTGACTCTAGCCAAATACCACTTAAACATTTGAAATGCATTAGATTATTTCTTCAAAAATAGTCTAGTCATCATCCTGGAATAGTCATCTACAAATAACATTATGTATTTATCTCCTAGGTAGCTTTGCACTTCTATTGGAGCACATAAGTATGTATGGACTAACTCTAGTACTTATTTTGAAGTGTATTTTTTTCTTTTGAAACTAGACTTAGTCATCTTTCCTAGTTGACATTGTTTGCACATTGTGTTTTTAGGTTTCTTCAATTTTGGCAACACTCTGACTTTGTTCTTTTTACTAATGTTGATTGGATTATCGAAGTTAACATGACACAACCTTTTATGCCACAACCACACATTGTCAAGTCTAACAACAAGAAAAGTTACATCTTCCATAGCTAGGTAAAATAGATTACTCTTGGTTTGTTCACCTTTTTCTATCAATTTTCCATCAATGTCATAGATCTTGGCAGTTTTGTTTCCAAATTCTACTTTGCATCCTACATTACATAACTATGATACACTGAAGAAGTTGTAATTCAGTCCTTCAACATAGTATGTTTTATCACATGAAATTTTCTCTATGAGTTTAAGAGAGCCTTTTCCTTTTATTTGACATGCAATATCATTGCCAAATCTAACACTATTTCCATCATATTGAGTAAAGGTAATGAACTTACTTTTATCTCCTGTCATGTGACGTGAGCATCCACTCTCTATGATTCATTTGTCATTATTGTTCACATAGGTAACCAATGCTCTTTCTTCATCTTCATCTTTATATGATTCATCCTTCATGGCCAGATAGACTACTTCATCATCATTCTCATCATAATCTTCTTCAACAATCTAGCATCTTTTACCTTTTTCCTCATAATCTTTGCGATCATCTTCTCTCTTGTTCCTGTACTTGTTTCCTTCTTTGTAGTTCTTATTTTTTGTACATCTTGTAGTGATATGACTTACTTCATTGCAATTGAAACATATGATAGGGAGCTTACCTTTGAATTTACCTTTGCCTCTATGGAATCTCCTAGCCAGTAGTGCTTCTAACTATTCCACATCTTCCTCATCTATGTTGCTATCACTAGATGCATGTTTTTCTTTTCTTCTTTTCTTTCTTGATGTCTCCTCCTTAGTGTCTTTTATTTTCATCTTGTCCTTGAAAGTAAATTCAAGGTTCTTAGGTTTGTAATTATCAAAACTAGATAGTTCAAATGCAGTATGTCTTCCCACAATTCTTTCAAAGGTTAGTGTGTTTCCTTGTACACACCTTAGCTCTTGGATGGTTGAAACTCTAATAGCATAAATAGGGAGTAGAGTTCTTAAGTATTTTCTAATGACAGTTTCTTATTCTAATTGATCACCTAGACTTCTTATTGCACTTACTACTTTTTTTATTCTAGCAACATATTGAGCAATATTTTCTCCTTCCTCCATTTTCATGTCATCAAACTTTCCTCTTAGGCTTTCTCTCTTTGCTTTCTGGACATTTTGATCTCCTCCATCGATATCTAATAGGCCTTTCCACATCTTGAATGTAGTATCAAAATATTTTATGTCATCATATTCTACATAATTGAGTGTAGAGGCAATCTCCAACATTGCCTGATTGCGCTCCTTCCTTTTGCTCAAATCATTTGCAGTAAGAAGTCCTACTGGATTTACATGTTTTGTTCCAATTGAGGTTTGTGCATAGTCACTTACTAATCTAAGGTGTAATTTCATAAGAGTCTGCCATGCAACAAAGTTATCTTTGTTGAGCTTGGGAACTTCTCTCTTGGACATCTTCATCTTCCTACTTCTAGTACCTTGAAACTAAATTAGTAGATGGCTTTGATACCAATTGTTAGAAATTCTTTACAATAACTAAGAGGGGGGGAGGAGTGAATTTATTATTCAAGGTTCAAATTTCCTATTCAAACTTTTTCACTAAGTGTAATGAGCTCATTCATCCATTCATTCATCCAAGCTTTAACTTTTCTAAATAGCAAGTTACTATAAATCAACATGTAAGCATAATACATAAGAGATCAATACATAACATAGTGATTTATGTTGAAATCCAATTTGGGAAAAACCACCAGTAACATGCTACCCAATTCTCACTCTTTTGCAGTGATGCCTTGTGAAAGGCCTACCCTGTTAAAGTCTTACAACACATTGTTAAATGTTACCTTGTTAGAGGATTTATCCACCCTATTAGAAGTGGGCTTGGTTAGAGGACTTTAGAACATTCCCTTTGAATGCCACCCTGCTAAAGGATTTACAAATGGCTGATAGGCCAACCTAAGTACATATGATTTTCCCTCTATCCTAACTAATACAATTGCTAGAGAGTGACAATTAGGGATTTTGAACTGATTGCAGAATATAAATTAACTTGTAGATCTCGGCTCATACCATTGCCTAGTCTTCAATCTCTACAACTTTGATAGCTTTCCCTCCTTTCAAGCTTTTTCTCCTTGAGTATCCATGCTCAATGTACTAGTGCAATCATCTCTTCATGACCACTTGTAGAAGCAGAGCCTCTATGCTCTTCCTTCTCCTAGATGTCTTCTCCTTGACACCCTTCTAACCGCTTTTCAATTTGGCACTTTAGCAGCAGCATCAGCAATGTTTTCTTCTTGGTCTATGATTCCTTAAATAGAAGTTTTGGAGTTCCTTTCCCGCTCAATTCTTCCTTCCTTAAATTTCAACTCATATGGATTAGGTAGGATTCATTGTATCTAACCCATATTTTGTTTCCTTTAGAAACTTCTTGAATAATCCTTTTGAATTCACCTAAAAATAGTTTAAATAGAATTATGTGCCACTAGCTAATCATCCTTATCTTCCAACTAGTTCAAAAAATTTAAGGTAACCACCAAGTTGACTCAAATCTGGCAAATATTTGTTATTTAAAATAATGCAGTAACTCAACACTATTGGAATATTGGTGCTCAACACATACTGAGTTACTCGGCATCAACTATGTTTTTCCTGATGCTCGAGACCTAAAGATCACTTGGCACACACTAGAATTTTTTGTTGCTCAGCTCCAACTAAGAATTTGTGTGGCTTCAACTAGCTTGGTCAAAACCCACTAATGAACTTAGTTTAAGCTTTACAGTCATCCTTGTTACAACTTCTTCCTCCAATGTTTCTAAGTCTGACCAACCTCTATATCTTTGTTATCAATACATCATTTAACCATTGCCTTAACTAAACCTTGCACTTCATTACAACATCATAACTCAACCTTTCCCTTAGGTACTCTTGTTACATCTTGTTGATCAAATCCTCTTCATCAATCAACTAAGTGATAGTACTTGGATCTTATAAGAAAATGGCATTCCTACAAGTAGAAGGTTTGACATCAATGACAAAACAATGATTGAAAATAACAATCTTCCTGCTTTGCAACAATCTCCCTCTTTGATCTTCATCGATGAGATTTTCAATCAGATTTCCAAAAATAAGATGAGTGGCTAAGAAATGTTTCGTACATATTTGTCCATCTAACTTCTAGTTCAATTGTTTCAAAATAATAAATATTTACAAATCTTCAACATAAATGCAATTTTGTAGTAGAAAAGTTGCAATATATGTGAACTTGATGGAAAAGGGAATGCCACTAATAGTGACAAGAAATGTATTTACTATCCACTACAATTGGTATATTTTGGAAGGAAATTCGTTACTATTCTAAAGACTTGAGCAAGGTTGAGGCTTCATTTGAGACGTTTGGCCTGAAATAAACCTTCAACCATTGATATATTATGATTGGAAGGTATTCTATAAAGGGATGTTACTTGTTATACATGTATGTTGGAGATATGAAATTTTATTAGAAGTATTTCCGAAAAAAACCATTACTACATACATCAATTCTTGGTCACATGTGACATGTGTAGTATGTATAGTGTACTACTACTAACTAGTAAGTACTTAGTAGAAGATGAAATTATGATTCACACAAATTTAGAAAGTAATATTTAAATACATCATCTAATTACTATAAAATAACTAGATCCCAAAAGAAAACACCATGCCTACAAAAATATCAAATGTCAACAAAAAGAGCTTCACTTTGCATTATATTCTTTGTATCTACTTTATATTTCATCTTTGTGTGTGTGTGTGTGTGTGTGTGTGTGTGTGTGTGTGTGTGTTTGTGTGTGTGTGTGTGTGTGTGTGTGTGTCTTTGTGGGTAGTATACCAATAACAATTTTAGTTTTCCTTAAAAAATGAAGTGGCAAACCTTTGAACCATTACATTTCAAATTCATACACTTTCAATAATTTATTTTACAAAGTAATCCCTTACTAAACCAATGATTCTTCCTGTAACACTTCTTTTATCCTTCAAAACATCCCAAAAGTGTTGAAATTCTAGTTTTTCTATTCCACAACATTTGCAATTTTTTCTTCTAAATTAGTAGGATTGAGACCCATTTTAACAAATATTTCTCAGAAGTCTTCCTTTTCCTACTCCTTTTCAACCTCTTTGATGGCATCCCTAAGATTAGCAGATAGAACTTGTGAAGCTACGATAAGCGTAGTAGTAAGATTAGTTTGTTCCTCACCCTCCTCCATACAAAAATCAGGTTTGATAATAGGGCTTCAATTTTCATTCGGGGATCCCTCTTCCATATGTAGTCCCATTTTTGGCAACCAACTACTTTTATGATAATGGAAACCACTGAGCAGGATGTATGTGATTTAAAGAATTTTTTTTTCAACTAGATTCCACTATACCACAAATGCAATAGGACATTCCACATATGTGTCATCTTATACAAACCTCACTTTCAAGTATCACTCTTTTATTTATGATTGAGTGTAACCTTTTGATAATCTAACAGCTGATTTTAAAACCATACAATTAATTTCTAGTCGTTGATTCATTAGGTAACAATGTCATTTTCTAGCACATTTGCCAATGCATTATATATATTTTTTCAATAGATGGGAAAATCACATAATCAAATTTTTTTCTTTCCAATAATGAGAAAATTTGCCTAATCAAATATATATTTTTTTGAACAAATGGGAAAGATTGCCTAATGCAATATCAATATATATATATATATATATATATATATATATATATATATATATATATATATATATATATATATATATATATATAATTTTCCAATAAATGGGAAAAAGGGGACAAAATCACCTTGATTTTATGAAATTTTTAATGGTCAGAGAAAAAACACATGTAACATTAAAATTTTACTGACATTGAAAAAAATTTTCCAACACAAATTAATTCCCCCTAAAAGTAATGCTAGGTTCACCATGAATTTATATATTTTTGGGGGAGGGGATTCTTTAAGCTAACCCTAACTTGATTCAACTTTGATTGACATAGTGTATCATAATAGTCTCAACCCCTCACTAAAAAAGGCTACTAGCAACTTCCAAAATCATATAGCTTCACATGTTTCCATGCTAGCTACTATGTATTCTGACTATGTTGATCTTATAGCCATAGACTTCTACTTCCTACTAAACCAAGATATAATTGCTAGTCCAAACTTGAAAGAACACCCTAAAGGGATGTTCTTGTATGTTGTACTTCCTGTCCAATTTGCATCAATATATCCTATCAGCTTGATTCCTTGACCTTAAGTATAACTGATCCCATACTTAATTATACCACACAAATAATGCAACGCATGCTTAGCTTCTATCCAAAGCACCCTCTTTTGTTCAACTGTGAACTAACTAATGGAGTTTGCTACAAATGTTATAACTAGCCTAGTATTAACCAAATACATGAGCAAACCAATCAATTTTATATCTAAGGTGGGTTCTACATCCTTCTCCCTAGATGTGTGTATCTTTCTCCAATTCATGATCATAGGTGTAGACATTTCTTTGCAACCCTCCAACCCAAATCTTATCAAGATTTTAATGCAATATTTCCCTTGACCTAGGAAACTCTCTCTATCTATCTATCACACTTCCATGCCTAAAAAGTAGTGCATGAGTCACAAAGATTTCATCTTGAACTCTTCTACAAGGTACCTCTTGCAATCCTCTATGAGCTCTAGTAAACATTTAAGGAATAATTTTTGTACTTAAAGAACAAGAATGAGAACCTCACCCCAAACTGCCAAATAGTAGAGCTTAAATACTACCTCACTTGAAGACTCACAAAGCCCATTTCTTGCAAGTATGTATCAATGCACTCATACCATGCTCTAGGATCATGCTTGGATTCATACAAGGATCTCTTCAATCTATGCATGTTGGTTTCTTTATTTTGTGCTACAAAGCCTTATGTTTTTTGAATGTATACCTCCTCCTTCAGCTCACCATTAAGGAATTTTGTCTTTATATCCATGTGATGGATCTTCCATCCCATCTATAATACAAATTAGATCATAGTTCGTATAGAAGTATTCATGGCCACTAGAAAAAATATTTCCTTATAGTCTATTCCTTTCTTGTGACAAAATCTCTTTGCTGCAAACCTTTCCTTGTATTTTTCAATGCTACCATTTACACTATCCTTTATCTTATAGGTACAATGTTATCCAACTAATGTCCTATTTGTTGGACTAGGAACTACATCCCACACATCATTTTGTATTATTGAGGAATATTTCTCAACTATTGGGTAAGTGTGCACAAATTTGTGATACCAAAAGGGAGGTATAAGATGTCACTTTTTTGTTAAAATCAGAAATTTGTGAAGTATGAAGTATGAAGTATGGTCCCCATAAAATCTTAAATTTAAGGAAATTCTTTAATCACTCTAGTGAGAAGTTAGCTAACATCATGTACTTTATCCCTTAACTTTTGGGTAACTTTTTAATGTATATATTTTGTTATGAATCTTCTAAGTGAACACATCCCAAAAATGTGAAATATCTATATGCTCCTAGTACAAATCATTGACAAAAATCAAAAATCAATTTGTTTTTTAGTGTGTAGAATGGAATCTAGTTTCTAAAAAACAAACCTTTTGCAAAATCAGACAAAGGAGCTAAAATCTAACCCAAAAATGCTACACATTGGTTTTAGAGAGAAAATGGACGTACATTAAAAAATGTTTATAGTTGAAAGGCTTAAAATAGTCTAAATTCAAAATAAATTATAAGGTTGCATAGCTAACATAGAGATCTACAATATCATGTAACCTAATTTTATCTATATTCAAGCATCATCAAACTTGATGGAGAGCACAAAAGAGAATACATGTATTTTTTGTATGCCTGTTGGAAATTTAGTTTGAGACTAGTATGAAATGATGAAACCTTTGGGTTAGATCTCCAATGAAAATCTAAGTTTTAATTTTGGTGAATTTGAATGCATTATGAAGAGCATACACACTATAGGGCATATATTCTATTAAGGAAATTTTACATAGCCAAAAGAGAGGGGGGGAGGTAGAGAAGGTGATTGGAAGAGAGAGTTTGCAAATGAGTAGTATAAAGAGACATGGAGAGAGAGAGAGAGAGAGAGAGAGAGAGAGAGAGAGAGAGAGAGAGAGAGCATGGATGGGATACTGAGAGGAAAAGAGACTCAATAGGATGTAGAGAGAGTTGGAGAGAGGATAGGATGGGGAGATAAAGAGATAGAAAGAGATAGTGGATAGGATGGAGAGAGAGAGAGATAAAGAGAGAGGTGGGGGGATAGAATGGAGATAGGAAGAGAGATTTTGGGTAGGATTTCCATATAAGAATATAGAGAGTGTATATGATGTAGAGAAAGATTGACTAATAAACAAAGTGATAAAGTATAGGATCATGGATAGAGGAAGAAAAAGAGAAGAAAGGATGGTATGGAGAGTGACCTAGTAGGGGATCATAAGATATATATATATATATATATATATATATATATATATATATATATATATATATATAGAGAGAGAGAGAGAGAGAGAGAGAGAGAGAGAGAGTAGGGGATGGGAAGAAGGAGAGAGTGATTATTGGAGAGAGAGTAGGAGATAAGATGCATAGAAAGGGGTAGGAAGCCTTCTTAGGTATAGGAGGGAGAGAAAGAGATTATGGTGTAAGAAGATTGATCAATGATAATATAGAAAGAAAGAGAGTATGGGATACGAAGAGAGAGAGGCTTAGATAGGATAGAGAGAGAGTGTGTGAGAGAGAATGAGATAGAAAGAGGGAGAGGTATAGATAGGATGGAGAGAGAGAGAGAGAGAGAGAGAGAGAGAGAGAGAGAGAGAGAGAGAGAGAGAGAGAGAGAGAGTGAGAGAATGGGATAGAAAGAGAGAGAAGGATGGAAATAGAGAGTGGGAGAGAGAGAATGAGAGAGAAGAATATAGGATGGAGAGAGAAGGGGGTAGGAAACCCCATAGGGGATAGGATGGAAAGGAAGGTACAAAAAAGGTGTATTTACATAGCACAATCACGCTATAGCATGATTGCACTATATAAAACACAAAATATTGCTCAAACAACAGTGGAACTATTAAGATAGACCCACATTGTCCATTTTGCAATCTTTTTTGTTGTATTTTTATGATACAAATGCAAGTTTCATGGTATTGGAAGTCATAAAAGACTATTCTTGGTGTTGGAAGTACCAAAATAAACTATTTTCTATGCTATTTAAACTATTGATCAACATTGCAACATATTTGAGGTTAGTGGAGTACTTTTCTAATGTATCTTGTGATTATAGAGATAATTTGTATTCTTATTTGTCAAGTTGTAATATTGTATTTTCATAGATATCATTGTAATTTGTATGTTTGCATCATTCTATGTTTAGAAAAATTTGTAATCTATATGTTTGAATGAATTTTTATGTAAACATCACCATCATGCCAAGGATAAAACTAAAAATTTAGACACTGGAAGTGAATGAGAGGGATTTGGCCATCAAAATAGGAAAAAAAAGAGTATTGCATGAACAAAGAAAATTGGAATTAATTCATCAAAATATGGATTTCGTAGAGGAATAAGAACCACCAAGAAAAAGAAACAAAGATATAGAATTGGAAAGACAATGAGAATGAATGAAACTCTTATAGTCAACAAGACAATTGAATTGTGAAGGTATGCCATCTTCCAATATTGGAGTCACATCATCATCTCATGTTGAATAAACACCATGTTCTACATTGGAGGGTGTGTGCACTTCATCATCTCATGTTAAAGGCGTGACATCAACATACCACCTATGTGATATTCTACCTTTCACATCTTATTATCAAGGCACATCATCTTCTCTTGAAGGTATGAAACTCATGCATAATTATGTTTATATTCATAATGTTGAGACCACTGAATAGATTAGAATACCTTCTACAATTCATTTTAGAAATCCAAGATATTTGATTGATATTGATACTAATATTTTGCAATCAATTCCCAATAAGATTCCAAATTTTACTTGTCAAAGAAAATTTAATTGTATGTGGATATTATTCTTTGAAGAATTAAATGTGACAATAAGATATAAATTATTTTTTATAATGACAAGGAAATTGAAATTTAGGCCCATCATGAATATTCTTTAGCCAAGAACAATAAATGAGTCAAACAATTTTTTTTTTAAAGAATCTAATGAGTACATATGAAAAAGTGGGTTCTAAGTCATGCAAAAGATATAGTAGTATCACAAGACATACATACTTACATGAATAATAGTAAGCACCCAAATGACAAAACCCTAATGCGTTCAAAGAACAAGAAAGACAATGCAAATAGGTAGAGATACTCTAATGAGAGCCATTGGAATGAAGAAAGAGTACAAGATCCAACAAAAAATGAGTTACGGACATTTAGTGGTAGACTACCATGAAAGGATAAATAAATTAGTGAAGCTTTGAAATTGTTGATTGAAGATTTTTTGAAAAATAACACACGTGCTTTGCCTCTTAATGTCATTCACTTTTAAAAAAATGTGTTAATTTTATTCTAGGTAAATTATCCACCTCTGTTAGATCTTAAACATTTACTCTTCAATCCAGACTCATTCTCAACTCCATTCTCAAACAAACTTAAACTTCTCAAATACTCCAAACTTTTCTTCAAGGAACACTACCCACATCAGCCTAGTAAAGTCATCAACAATAATCATGAAGTGTCTTTCACTATAAAATCCTCTTGTCTAGTAAGACCACTTAGATGTGTATGAAAAATCTCCAAATTTTTTTATTGTAGTGAACTTCTTTCCACGAAAAGAGCTTTTCTTCTTCTTAGCCAAAACAAATTCCTTGTACATAATATTAGTAGGCTTCATAATTTTTGGTTAATATATAACAAAAAATGTACTACTTTCCTTCACAATATTGTCAAAATTTATATGATGAAATCTTCTATGCCACAACTAACTATTATTAGCTTTAGCAACCAAACATGTTATCTTTGTAGGATTTAGATGAAAAATGTTACCTTATACCCATGCCAATCAATTTACCATGTTTTTCCTTAATAATGCATGTATTTTCTATTAAACATAACTAATATCCCTTATCAACCAATTATCCAACACTTAATAGGTTATATTTTAATCCATCAACAAAGTAAACATAATTTATGTTAGTTTTCAAATCAAGAATAATAGATCATATTCCCTTGATATGAAGAACTCCACTATTACCAACTCTAATAATTTCTCCTTCAAGAATATTGAACTTAAAATATTTATTCATATCACTAGTCATATGATGTGATAAACCACTATCTATGATCCAATCTATTCTCTTTTCAAACTGTGATACTAGGGTTATCTCTTTTTTGATTTTTTTTTAGGATTTTCTTCTTTTATAGCTAGAAATCCTAACTCATCATCACTTTCACTCTTGATTCATTCATCACCAGTCCAACATATAAATATTTTCTTACCATCTAATTCTCATTTTATAAGAAATCAAATTACATCTTCAATCCTTCTATCCTCCTCAAATTTGGATTTTCTTCTGGTAGCATAATCTCTATCCGTGCTTGCACTTCTTGACAAAGAAGGGTGAACACTTAATGCACTAAAATAAGTTTCTATCTTGGAAAATATCTAGATTATATATTTCTTCCAATCTTCCAAGAAGAGTCTCTCTAGAAAATTTATCAGTACAAGGTATCAATTTCTCAATCATCTACAATGTCTACTTGAATGGTGGTGTCAAATTTTTCAAAATCTTCCATATGATCTCATATTCATCTTTAGTTCCATTACAATAATTTGATTCCTAAAAAAAAATTTGAATATTTTTCCAATATAGCTTCTTATAGATTCATCTTCCATCATTTTATCCTCTTGAAAAAAACATTTCTATTTTTCTAATCTGATTCTCTTAGCATGCTTATCACCTTCAAAAGTAGATTCTAGAGCTATCCAAAGCTTATGAGATGTTGTTGGTTGTATTCATTTCCAGGAAGATGGTATAAAAGTGGTTCTTTCACAATCATGTTACACATGAATAAATCTCTTCCAAGTTCACTACACTCCTAAAGATTGTAGGAGTTGATGAAATCCAACTCCACAGCTCACCAAGATCACCTACATGCAAATAGATTGTCGAAGGGAAACCAAGAAGAAAGAGGTGGAGCTTGGAAAATTCCTAAATGGACATCAGAGAGAACATATTGCAAAATAATGAAATTGTATTTACAATGAAAATGGAATGTGAGAATATAAAGAGAGAGCCCATATATAAAGCCCTCATGGAAGCTTGTAGAACAAGCTAAAAAGTGGTAGAAGATAAGGTTGACAACTAAGCACTCTTCTACAAATAGGTAGAACATGCTAGAAGGGAACAACCTCCCATGTTGTCAACAACTCATCATTGCAACAATTAACTATTAAATACTAAATAAATGCATTAACCTAAGTAAGCTTATGTAAATAGAATAAATAACTACTAATTAATTATTTATTTACTCTAACACCCCCCCTTAAGTGCAACTTAGGGGAATGCCTTAAGCTCACAAAACTAAGATGAAAATTTAGAATGGGTCCCAAACATGAGGCCATGTTAGGTACCCATGTACAATGCAAAGAAATGCAACCTCTGAAAATGGGGAAAGAGAGAAAACCACATGGGAAAAACTCTCCCCTAAAAAGAGGTAAACCTAGTGAAGAACTAAAGAAGCCTCTAACTAGGGGAATGCCCCCTAAAATAGGAACAAAAGTGATCATGAAGAACATCACTAAAGCATGAAGAAGATGAAAATTCTATCATCTAAAATAAACTGCTGGTCTGAAGAACCTCTAGGGAAGAAGAAGGCATGAACCCAAGCATTTCTATATGGTAGATGATCCATCTCACTAAAATGCATAGGTAGCCAGCCACTGCAATCACCTTGTATATAGGATCAACCACTAAATACATAGTTCACACTATCGAACCATTGAACGAAGGATGCATTAGAATAATAGCATAACCTCCCCTTAATACAAATAGGGTGAGATGATAGGAAACTGAGAAGGTGGGCCAAAATCCTCTATAGACATGACTAAGAACAATGAGAGAGGAAGAGGTACAAACACCTATAAAGACATGATCACATCGATTCTATATGGGAAAACAAAAGGAAGAAGGCGTGAAACACTAAATAACTATCCCCCCATGGTGCTTTATAAAAATAGTGCAAGTACAACTATCTCAAAAATAATGTTCATGAACCCAAAATGTAAAAGTGGCACTTTATCTCAGTGCGTATACATAAAAGTTCTTACAAATGATGTCTACAATGACCAGAAAAGAAAAAAAGTTGATACAAAAGGTAATACAACCTAAAAAAAAAGAAACCATGCCAAGAAAATGATCCTTAAACCTAAAACACCCAGGATATCCATCATAGAGGAAAAATGCCAAAAATATGATAGAAAGAGCATCTGCCTGAATCTAAGGAAAAAGACCACAGTTTTGAAGAGATGACAAAACCAACTTTCCAAAAATATAACATTTTCAAAAAACTAAAATGGGATGCAAAAGATATGCATGTCGGAGAGGCCTAAAACAAAAAACAACTATCCCCCCATGGTGCTTTATAAAAAAAGTGCAACTACAACTATCTCAAAACAACGTGAAATGCACGAGTGGCACTTTATCTTAGTGCATATACATAAAAGCTCTTACAAACGATATCTATAATAATCAAAAAGGAAAAAAGCTAACACAAAATATAGTATAGCCCAACACAAAAGAAACCATGCCATGAATATGAACCTCAGACCTAGAACACCCAAGATATCCACTATAGAGCAAAAATTCCAAAAGCATGATAGAAAGAGCATGGGGTAGAATCTGAAAGAAATGATAGCATTTCTAAAAATTTGACAAAATCAACTTTCCAAAAATATAATATTTTTAAAAAATAGAGATGGGACACACAAGAAAAGCTCGCAGGAATTAAAAATAGAACTTTTGACTTTGATCGCAAAAATGAGCTATAAAACTACATGAAAACTAAAAGATACCTACACCAATGTCTCCATCTTGAAACTGGCTTTAAGCAAGAACCACACAAAAAAATATTTCACAATAGAAAATTAGAATTACTTTGTTAATAGATGAATTTACAATGAGAGAGAGACCACTTATAAAAATCTCAAGGAAGCTTGTAGAACAAACTTGGAAGGTGGTACAAGATAAGGTTGACAACTAAGCACACTTTCCACAAAAAGATGGAACATGCTCGAAGGGAACAAACTCCCATGTTGTCAACAACTTATCTCTACAACTATTAACTACATGCATTTACTTAAGTAAGCTTAAGTAATAGAATAAATAATAAATAAATAAATAAATAATTATTTACTCTAACACCCCCCCTTAAGTGCAACTTAGGGGAATGCCTTAAGCTCACAAAAAATAATATGAAATGCAAGATGGGTCTCAGCAACAAGGCCATGTTAGGTACCCATGTACAATGCAAGAAAATGGAACCTCTAAAAATAGAGAAAGAGGCAAAACCACTTGGAAAAAGCCCTCCTACAAAAAGAGGTAGAAAAAAACATGTTGAAAAAAAGGCAAAAAAAATTGAAGGTAGGTCCAAAATTACCCTGAAGGAGAGGTAGGAAGCTCTACTGATGTAGTGATGATGTCAGCATTTTACACCATTAAAATTGATGACCAGGAAGCCATCGAGGCAAAATAGATGCCATATGACATGCCATGTGCAAGTCCATGTGGCAAAGTTGATGTGGTAGGTGATGTGGTAGGGTCCATGTGGAAAAGTGCCACATGGCACCCAGGTCATGTTTCACCTCCATGCAGTGCCAAGTAAAATACAAGCATTGACTATACCTGCCAATGTGGCTATTTATGTAGACAACTATACCACACACTGACTAGACCATGAACTCCACATGGATGCTGACATTGGTGCTTATCTATCAAAAGCTAACTGGGTACAAAAAATACTATGTAGGTGTGGAGTATGCTACCAAGTGTATAGGTGGAGTAACCAGGAGTGCCCTGGAATAGAGGCAGAGAAAGCCAGCTGAGCAGCACTGCGAAGGAATGCCACTAGTGGAGAATGCAAAGGTGTCATTGCACAGGCTGAGGTGGCAGCCAAGAGGGAAAATGGTGGCACTACTAGACTATGGTGGGGCATGAGTGATTCATGGGTGGCCCCATGGTGGCTTCTGGGTGGAGTCATGGTAGCACGCTCTGCACTACCCTTTAAAAAAAAATTTAAACACCAAATTGTCTATATAGTCCATATGGCAGGGCCTGAAACAAAAAAATTTTCTCCCAGAGCTCTGTCTCCAAAAATGAAAAATTTTATATGGATCCTAGCTATAAATGGCCTTTCGAATCCAATGGCAGTGTCTATTTGGGCCCAAAGTGCTCTGAAAAAATAGTCTTCCCCCAGATTAAAGAAAAATGCACAAAAAAAGTAGGGTTTGTGTCTTTGACTCATGGCTTCAAAAAACCTTCAAAAAAGTAGCAATAGGGTGGCTCTAATACCATGTAGGATTTGATTAAATTCAACTCCATAGCTCACCAAGAACACCTGCATACAAATAACCTATCGAAGGGAAGCTAAGAAGGAAGAGGTGGAGCTTGGAAAAGCCCTAAAAGGACATAAGAGAGAACATATTACAAAAAAATGAAATTTTATTTACAATAAAAATGGAATGTGAGAATACCCAAATATAAAGGCCTCATGGAAACTTGTAGAACAAGCTAGAAAGTGGTAGAAGATAAGGTAGAAAACTAAGAACTCTTCCACAAAAAGGTGGAACATGCTAAAAGGGAACAAACTCCTGTGTTGTCAACAACTCATCACTACAACAATTAACTATTAAATATTAAATAAATGCATTAACCTAAGTAAGCTTAAGTAAATAGAATAAATAATTACTAATTAATTAATTATTTACTCTAACAAAGATTGCTTTCTTCCACAATTTTCTTTTCATTCTTCATCATCAGCCAATATCTTGGACCCATGCATAGAAAATGTGTCTTCATCTTCTCTTTCTAGTTGCCATAGTTAACTCCATTAAACTTAGGAATTTATTTTCTAAAATGGCTTGCCATATATTCCCTTAATCTATTTTGCTTTTTTGTCAAGGACCTAAAGCTGTAATATCGATTGTTAGAAAGTAAATTCCACCAAGATAACTAAGAGGGGGTGAATCAGTTATCAAATAAACATAACTTTTATCAATGTTATTAAACCTTAAACATGTGATCAATATAATTAGAAACCATAAGAAGATACAGATACACAATAACACTAGATATGTTAAGTAGGGAAACCCTTAATTAGAAGGAAAACCCTAGTGGCGATGGTACCCACAAAATGGTGTACTACTATGAAAGTTTCTTGTCAGAGGATGAGCTCTATTAGGAGATAATGAAATGTATTCCGTAAATATTAGTTTTTTTTATGATAATTTGAATCCTTGTTAGGAGATTCCAACCATTTTAGAAGTTGTGCCAAACATGTTAGGAGTTGTAGAAGGAATATGGATCCACTGTCCAAATATCTTCAAGGGTAAGACCATGAAACTCACTATCCAACTGGCCTTTGTATTATTCATTTCAGAATAATAAAAATGCAACTAATCTTAGAAAATTGAACTCTTTCTTTTTCCTCTTACTATACTAATACTAGACTAGATATTTTATAGAACTCAATAACAGATCTCCAAATTCACATCACAATGATCCCTTTGATCACTTACTCACATTTATCAACTTTGCATATTAATTTCACTATTCATATTTACACACATTCCACATATCATCACAAGGAAAATAAATTTCCTTTATAACATGTCTTCAAAATAATTCATTGAGTCATCCTCAAGGCTTTCCCAATTAATTAAAATAGGACCCGAGTAGATAATATAATTCTTAGCATCTTTTCATAATTACAAAATATTATCGAATCATAATCTTCATATGTGTGATCTTAAACCTTGTACACTCATTGATGTTATCATAAGGATTTCTATTGTCACTATCATTAACTTTTCTCATAATGATTCTATCCATGTTAGGAGATACAATCTGAACACTAGAACATTCTTTTTTATCTCTTATGTTCATACTTGTACATATATGTATACTTCTTTTAAATTTAATGGCAATTGAAAATTAATGTTGAATGGTCAATATTCAAATTATTTGACCAAAGCTAATGTGAGATTGATTTTGGAGGTGTGGTCATTACATTTAATTGAAATATTGAACTAATATACATTTCTACATGTTTTTTTTTTCTCATTCATTGATCTTTTGATTCTTTATATATAAAAATAAACAATTCCCTATGTAGATAGATACAAAAAATTACTGATCAAGTTTTAAAAGAAGGGATAAGTTTAGCTTGATTAATCATTTTTTAATCTAACTACTCATAATTTTTTTTGGGTTGCTTCATTTTTAAAAATCTTACTATTAAATAAAAATACAACTAAACTTACCTAATCAAAATAAAATAATTACATGTTTTGACACATTTTGAGTTAAAAAGAAAAGAAATATAGAATAACTATATCCTCCTCTTGACACACAAATTTAAAATATTCTAGGAGCAAAGGAAAGTACAAAGGTAAAATCCCTCTAATATGTTTTTCTTATGAAGAAATTGATCATATTTCTACTAGGTGCCCAAACAAAGAAGGTGAGGAAGAAAAGAAAAGCTACAAGTACAAAGGCAAGAAGGAATACAAAGGATACCAATCCTACAAGGCAAAAGGTAAGAAAACTTGTTTTATAGCTTAAGATTGTCATAATAGTAAAGATGAAATAGTGTATATTGTTGTAAAAGATGAATCTAATGATGAAGGAGATAAGATGGCACTTTTCTCTCATGTTACCAAAAATGACACATAGATCATAGATGGTGGATGTTCTCATCATATGACTAGAGACAAAACTAAGTTTGAAAATTTTGAACACTATAATGGAGGTAATGTAAGATTTGGAAATAATGAACCCTATTGCATAAAAAGGAAAGGCTAAATCTCTTTAACCAATGAACTTGTATGTGACAATGCCTATTGTGTTGAAGGATTAAAACATAATTTTCTGAGTGAGGCATAGTTGAACAACATTGTATTCAAGGTAGAATTCATGAATGGAAAGGCAAGAATACTAGATAACCAAGGAAATCTAATTGGATCAAGTAGGCAAACAAAAGGTAACCTATTGTATCTTGATCTTGGTGATATTTCATGTTTCATTGCTCAAGTAGAAGAAAGTTTCTTATGGCACAGAAGGCTATGTCATGTAAACTTTGATAATATGGTCAAAATTAGCAAACTTAGAAGAGTAAGAGGTCTTCCTAATCTTAAGAAACCTAATGTTGGATTATGCAAGAATTGTCAAATTGGTAAAATGGGAAAGACTAGTTTTAAAAGCAAAAACTATGAGATAGAAGATGTCTTGGAAATTGTGCATAATGATTTATGTACACCCACTAAATTAGAAACTTATAATGGAGAGAAGTTTTTCATTCTTTTTTGTTGATGATTATTATAGAATGATGGTTGTTATGTATTTGAAAGAAAAATCAAAAGCTTCTGAAAAATTCAAATGGTATCTTGCTAGAGTAAAAAAAGAAACTAGAAAAAGATTAAAATGCTTAATGTCAAATAGAGGTGGTGAATTCATCTCAAATGAATTCAACAATTTTTGCATTGAAAGAGGAATCAAAAGACAAGTATCAGCCCCTGGTACTCCTGAGTAGAATGGAATATATTAAAAAAGAAATCAATCAATAATGGATTGTGCAAGAACACTAATGATTGAGAAGAAAATTGCTATCAAATACTATTTAGGAAGCCATCAGCACTACAGTTCATACTTTGAATTGAGTTCAATTGAAGAATTACTCAAACAAAACTCCTTATGAGCTATGGTATGGCTACAAACCCAATGTAAGTTACTTGAAAGTATTTGGCAGCAAATGTTATATCTTGAAAGAATCAAGAAAAGGAAAATTTGATGTAAAAGGTGGTGAAGGTATATTTCTAGTATATTCCTACAGAAGTAAAGCATACAAATGTCTAAATCTATCTACTCACAAAATCATAGAAAGTGTACATGTGAGAATTGATGAGATTGCAAAAAAAAATGAAGAAAGCAAAAAGGAACCAGAAGATTATAGAAGATTTTTCTACTATGAACTTGATACATTGCCAAAAATATTTTCCAAAAAGGAGACCATCTCTCGAACTAACCAAATCTCCATTAGTTACTAAGTTACAAGAAGTTCAAATTGAGTTACAAGGACCTGAGTCACATTCAAAAGTTATCGTGTTCATGTATATCAAGTTTGAAGAACTTGAGCCATTGAAAGAAGGACCTAAGTCAAAAGTTAAAATTCAAAATGAAGACAGTGTAGTTCATTCAAAAGCCAAAGAACTTGTATTGGCTAAATATGTCAGAAGACATCATGCACCTGATCAGATTATTTAAGATAAATATATGGAACAATGACAAGAAGTAAACTAAAAGGTACATTTTTACTTGCTGAATTTGAACCTAGAAGTGTTAAAGATGCATTGGAAAATGAAAGTTGGATTGAGACCATGAATGAAGAAATAGAATAGATAGAAAAGAACAAAACTTGGACTCTTGTACCTAGGCCCAAAGACAATAATGTGATTGGTACAACATAAGTATTTAGAAATAAGCTAAATGAAGATGGAAAAGTGTCAAGAAACAAAGCAAGATTGGTATGTAAAGGATATTCTCAAGAGGAAGGTATTGATTACAGTGGAACTTTTTCCTATGTTGCAAGATTAGAAAGTGTTAGTACTTGACTAGCTTATACACCTTACAAAGGATACAAAGTATATCAGATGGATGTTAAATCTACATTCTTAAATGGAATTCTTAACGAGGAAGTCTACATTGAATAGCCATAAGTCTTTATTTATCTAGACAAAAGGGACATGGTCTATAAATTACACAAAGCCCTATATGGTCTTAAACAAGCTCCTAGAACTTGTTTTGAAAGACTACATAACTACTTGATAGAGATTAGTTTTCAAAGAACAAATGATAATAACAACCTATATATCAAGGAAAGACTAGATAAGAAGATTGTGTTGGTAGAAATATTTATGGATGACACTATATTCACAAGAATTGATGATTTATGAAAAGCATTTATAGAACAAATGAATAAGGAATTTGAGATGTCCATATTTGGAGAAATAAAATTCTTTGTTGGATTGTAGATACAGTACAATAGAAATGGTATCTATATCACTCATTCTAAGTACATCAAAGAGATACTCAATAAATTTAAAATGGAAGATTCAAAACTAGTTGGAGCCCCCATGTGTAGTAGACTCAAGCTTACAAAAGATGATGACTCTAAATAAGTAGATCAAACCTTATATAGATCAATGATTGGGAAACTACAATATGTGGTACATGCAAGGCCTGACATTGCCTTAGCAGTTGGGATAGTGGCAAGATTCTTAGCTAAAACT
Source organism: Cupressus sempervirens (assembly GCA_028749045.1). Classification (NCBI taxonomy): domain Eukaryota; kingdom Viridiplantae; phylum Streptophyta; class Pinopsida; order Cupressales; family Cupressaceae; genus Cupressus; species Cupressus sempervirens. The sequence goes on from CM053790.1 coordinate 95,630,372, forward strand.
ACAAAAAACCACATGATGGCAATAAAAGGAATCTTAAGATATCTAAAAGGTATTGAATACTATGGCTTATGGTACAAACTTGGAGGCAACCTTGGCTTAAAAGTGTTTACTGATGTTGATTGGGCAAGAAATCTTGATACAAAAAAAGCACTAGTTTTGGAGCATTCTTTTTTGGTAAAAGGTTGGTATCTTGGACAAGCAAGAAGCACAGTTGCACATCTCAATCTATAGTAGAAGTGGAATATGTACCAGTAGTAGTGAATTGTTCTAGCATTGTTTGGTTCAAACAATTGTTGGAAGGAATGAAGGTTGAAATCAAAGAGCCAATAGTGATGTATTGTGATAACACCAGTGTAATCAACATGTCTAAGAATTCAGTGATGCATTCCAAAACAAAGCACATTGCTATCAAATATCACTTAGTAAGAGAATTAGTACAAGACAAAGAAATCAGATTGGAATATGTGCATACAAAAGAATAGATTGTAGATATATTCGCAAGCCATTACTTAAGGATGCATTTTTGTATCTATGAGGTAAGCTAGGGGTCATTCCTCTATCTAAAACTCACTAAATAAAGTTTATTGATGCATAAAAAAGAACCAAGTTGAAGATCAATTAGTTCATGCAGTAATGAAAAAGGAAATACTATAGATGAATCTTTACTCAAGGTACATTGGCACTAATCAAAATTGTCTTTGGCATGTGTTGTCAAATAGGGCAAAAGTCTACTATCATAACTTTCTAAAATTTTGTAGAGGGAGAACACTGTAGGAGAAGTATTTTGCATAAAATCAAAGAGGGAGAAACCTTTTGATAGAGGGAGTCTTGTTCTTAAAATTTTGTTGTGCTATGACATGTTGTGTTGCCATCAATGCCAAAGAGGAAGATTGCTGGATATAATTGATCAATTCTATGTTGTCCTTGATATTACACAAATGTCATATTAGTTGACAACCAGTGCATGTTGAGCTCACTTGGTCAATGAGGACAATTTTCCTAGTCTACCAAGCATTCCTAAGTTTACTTTATACAGAAGGCAGTTTCTACCGAGCTCACTTGGTTAATGAAGAGAAAGTTGAATAGAGTTAATGCTAACCAAGTTCACTAAGTTACCAAAGGAATTTTGTAAGTTTGCAATGTTAATCGACCTTCTATTGGTTAACATGGGAAATCACTTTGGAATTAGTTTCTACTAAGCTAGGTCGGCTACAAAATTTTTTTTCATGTTTTGGCATATAAAGCTTAATTATTTTACCTATTGATTCTAGCAAACTGAGATGATGAATAATGGCTATTCTAATTTGTATATGAGCTGACTTGACAATCTAAAAGGTATAAGTAAAAGGTCAAGTTTTTATTTCAATGTATGTTATGTGTGGAAGTTGAATGAGTTGAAAAGAGATAAGAAGAGGAAGCAAACTTGAAGGATAAGCAGGTATCCTTATGGAGTAGAAAAGTGTTATTCAATCAGGAAGGATCAAGTATGAACCAGAGTAGAGATTTGTAATCAGAAATTCAGTTGCATCACAATTAGGTTATTTCATTGTTACTTTCTAACCATTGTAGCAGTGATCTAAAATCTCTTAACAAAGTTGGTTTAATAGCCATTTGTAAATCCTATAACAAGGTGGAAATTCCTTTGAATTATTTCAAGACCTTCTGCAAGGCCACTCCTAACAAGGTGATTAAATCCTTTAACAGGGTCACACCTAATAGTGTGTTTTGTAACCTTTAGTAGGGTTGGCTCCTAACAGGGCTCACTTCAAAAGAATGAAAAACAGTAACTAGTTACATAGTGGTTTTTCCCAAATTGGATTTTCACGTTAGACCCTGGTGTCTCTTTTCTTCATGTTATTTCTTTCATGCTGGAAAGTAATTACTGATAACATCTTAAAGTAATTCACACTTTGCATTTACTGAGTTACAACAATTTCTATATGTTTACTGAGTAACAATAGTAATCTGTTTTATTAGTCTGAATTTTATAGTTGACATCTAAGGGATCTGTGATTTATTTTAGTGGTAATTGATTCACCCCCCCCCCCCCCCCTCTTAGTCACTCTTATATTTCCAACAATATCTACTTGACTTTTCAATTTACTTATTTTCTTATTTGAACTCTTTAACAACAAGGTTTTCTCTTTATAAAAATTATTTAACTTTACAATATGTAATGCTAAGTCTCTACTTGGTTTGAAATGGCATCCTTTAACAAGTATATCATGAATCAACCATGAATTTCTTGACGGTTATCTATTGTATAATTTGTCATTTATTTAGTGGATACAGTAACCAAAGTTCTACTGTATTACTATTTTTGTTAAACTTGTATCCATAACATAACTTATTCATTCCTTCATTACTAATTTTGCAATCAATATCTCAATATCTCATTAAATTGTCAAATAAAATATTTATGGATGCATCCATACCTAGAAACAATAAGAAACCAATATCACTCAATATTTTCATACACTTTTCTAGGATTTTTTTACACCTCTTTTCTAACCTCTTGTGAGAAAATTTTGATAACTTCAAACCATTTATCCTTATTCATTATGTCAACCTTCTTAATTAACTCTTTTTCTTCATATTGTAAATCGACATTATAAATTTAGAAGTTTAAATAAAAAATTCATCGGTAGCAATAAATTCCTCACCACGCCTCCCTAAATCCTAATTAAGATACTCAACAATTTCTATAATATCAACATAATCCGTCATCATTGGTTGATAGGTCTCTAAATAATTAATGAACTAGTTTTGTATAAACTTGTTAATACGTATATGATTCTTATATGTATTATATTGTCAATACTTATCCCATTATTGAGGTATTTTAGTCAACCCTATTATCGAGGTGGTTTCATGGTTGAATCTTCTTAAATAAAGCTATTGTGAAGAATAAATTTTGACTATGCATTTCATTCTTTTATAATAGATTCATGATTAATGGATACAAAAGTTATATGCTTAAATACTTTATGAACCCTTGGTTGAAACCTAGGGTGTAGGCATCTAGATGAAACTAGAGACACTGACTTTCTATGGTAGATAAGGCCCTAAAGTGGTTTCTTGTGGTAAGGTGACACATTCATGAATTTATTGATCAAATAGTAACTTAATAAGTGAAATAGGGTGAACACATTGAAGACAATGATTATAACTCCTTGCCCATGCCTTGAGTTCTTTTATAGACTGAGGATGGGAATGTGATGATTATAATCCCTAGGCCATGCCCTGAATGCTTGTTCATTCTCAAGATGGAAGTGGGATGATATTTTTCTGTCCATGGGATATATAGAGCTAGCATAGTCAAACTTCATTGTCTTCATCAAAGGATTATTTGGCTCCACAAAAGATTTGAAATAGAGGTTTAGACCTATAGATAGACTACTAAGATAACTCAAGTTGAGGATATGTGATGACACTCTTTGACACTCATATTCTATTATCTCACACCATTGAGTTTTAAGTAGAAGTGTTTGTTCATTTCTTGTCATTATTCATACTTGTTTTTGTATGTACTATACTAATTTTGGATATCTTTTTTTCAATGTGATTGTTGTACTTGAGAATAGGCTTTTCTCCTTGTTATTGTTTGCATTCATGCAATTTTAGGATGTACTAGAATTATTAGTGATGGGTGAAATTAAAATAAAAATATATTGCCTTAGTTTTCTATTCAAAATGTATCTTTCCTATGATATGTTGTCTTATCTCATTAATTACGATTCTATCTTTTTTTCACCAAGTGGATATCATTCGATGATGAGATAATCTTGGGACTTTTCCCTATTAAAGGTTGTGTACCTATTTATGTATTTTATTATACATCAAAAATAAAAGTATGATGAATTTTTTACCTTTAAAAAGATAGAATTAATAATTTATGGTTCAAGATTAAAGAGTAGAAGTACAAAATATCTAAGTTTTAATGTACGGAAAGCCATAATGATGAGCTCGGGAAAGGCATAGGTTTGTCCCCTGAGGATTTATTTTGAAAGGACACTCTTGGAAGACATTCATAGTTCATCTAAATAGGATATTGATGAAGGATATATTAATGTATATAAGTTTTAATGAATCTTATGTTATGCATCTATCTATGTAGGCAATTGATAAATTATATGTGTACATCATATAATACTGAAAATAAATAGAATAAAACTAATGTTTTCAGTGATAAATTAATTATTTACTTATGCACAATAATAAACACTCCTTTTATTAGATGAATTCTTGTTCTATCTTATTTATTAATTACAGTTTGTAATAGGAATATTTTATTTGGTTATGAAAATAAGCTTCGTGGGAGAAGATCAATGTTGTCTTTTCTACAATTGTTCATATTATTTATATATTCTAGTGTAGGTCTATGATAGGAACCCATTAAAGAGGTTGTTCTCAAAGAATATTTATCTTTTTCTTGTGCATTATAATAAAAAATTAGATGTCATGTTAGAGTATAATAAAAATGAGAATAAATTATTGTTATTTTATTTAAGTGCTTAGTGGTTATCATCGACGGTTCTCTAGTAGGGTGTTACATGTATTATCAAGTTAGGAGTTTCACCAAAAATGCCATACACTCCCCTTTTACTTCAAAGTGATCATGGAAATTCAACAAATGATTGATCATATGCCAATAAAAATGCTCATTTCTTTTCTAGTCCTAAGGATAAACCTCAACCTTAGTCATCTTTTTGTCTAGAACACTAAGTTTCCCCAATAGTCTAAGGGGATTTTGACTGCTTGTATGCAAGGGATTTGCAAATTTTAATTTTCTCTATAGTCGCACTATTAGTGTAAATGGGTTATGGTCTAAGTTTAACTTTCTTTGGAAAGTCATATGTATCTATTACAAGGGAAGATGCTTAAAGTTACAATTTATTTTATTCACTTTTGACTATAAATAATAGAAATATCATCCTTTGCTTTAGAATATTTGGTGTGAAAGGAAATTAAAGATCTTTAAAGAAACCGTAGAGATGTTTCTTCAAGTTGGAAACATAATAACATAAGCTTTGAAATCAACAGGAAATAAACATTTTTCTTATTAATACAAAGATTTCTTAAGGAAAAGGTCTATCTATGATCTCAAGGCCTTTGATTTCCCGACTTAAATATTTAAAGACCATTGAAAGGATGGATTAACAGATTTTTTATTTTAATAGTGTGTCAAAACTTTCTTAATTGGTCTCAAATTTTGATTTCTTTTTTAATATTTGATAATTGTCACTTCTCCTTATTTTCTTTCTCTTTTTAACTTTTCTTCTTTATTACTTATGCCTTCTATTTTAAATGGTTAAAACAATTACTATTATTTACAACATTCAATTCATAGTCACATTCTAGTACTAAGCCTTCTCATCTCTCAAATCATATTTTTTTAACAACAATTAACTTAATAGTTTTACAAGAATAAATTCAATGAAATTGGCTCTTATAGTAAGAAGATTTACAGTCAGACATATAAACAAAAGAAGGCTCTATTTTCCTTGTCATGCTCTCATGTGAAATGTGAGAACATAGGAAGAATTAGATAGAGAGTTAAGGGTCCATTTGGTTGCTGGAATACAATTAGAATAGGAATAGAAAATTAGAATTTATTTTTAATTCTCTGTTTGGTGCACCGAATCAGAATTGGGAATAGGAATATGTATTCCTATTTTATCCCATACTAAGCATTTGTCCATTCTCCAAAATATTTGTAATTGGAATTGCTATTCCCATTCCCATTTTGAATTTTTCTTATTGAAAATGTTTTCAGATCCGCCATAGCAGATGCCAATCACCATGGAACCAATGTAGAGAGATCCCTGCATTCCGACCACCATTGTTATGTACCCCACTATCATCACGACCTGCGATATCGCCATCCACATGGGTCTTGGCACGCCTGATTTCCTGAAATACCAAAAAGTTTTGATGAAAAAATGAGATCTTGAGATCAGATTCTAAAGCTTGAATATTTGAAGAGTAAGATAATTTATTGAAGAACAAGAAGATACCTCAGAAAATGCTCAGAAATGGAGCCAGCTCCAATCCTGCCAAAGAATCCCCAAACACTGATGAAAGACATAAACATAGACACGTCAACGTGGTCCATGGCCAACGCAATATGCCCCATGTTGTTAATCATAGCCATTCATGTCCCAACACCCCAGAGAAAAGAAAAGAAGACTAACCAGAAGTCAAATTTATGAATTGCCTCAAATATCGTATGATCTTCCCCAATTATCGGCTTGCACCTAACCTAATTTGTAATTGGTAGCGGCGGTGTATAATCAGTTACAACAGATACAGAATTGCCCTCCTCAGCTGTCTCTAACAATGGCTCTATAATTTTCCTTTCGCTCGATTTTCCTGAAGACCCCTCAAGATTCGAACCTGGGTGGGCAGAAACTCGTCGCTAAATCAAAAATTTTACAAGTTTGATGGGGCTTAAACTTTCATTCTTCAATTCAAGTTTGTGCAACCAAACAAGAGATAAATGGAATTGGATTGTAATTTCTTATTCTCATTTCCTATTTCCATTCCCATTCAAATTTTCTCTCCTAATTCTTCATTCTTATGCTTGCAACCAAACGAGTTTTAAGAAAACACTTTTTCCATACAAAACGTGTATTGAGTGGACAGCTCAACACGAAAACATGACATGACACAACAAATACTTAGGAGTTGTGTTTATGGCTACTTTATATGCTTAGTCTTCGTATTAAAGTTACACCAGCCTTTCACTTCACTTCTTTCCACCTATGCTCCAACAGCTAAACCCATAGTTGGTTTTCCCTATGGCTTGCACATTGCCGTCCCCACTTTTGATGATCCCTGAGTTGTAACCTATGTTTTTGATGCCCCATGGATAATCTCCAACCCATAATGACTCTCTTTCTACTATTTTCAAGACAGTACTCACAATATCCTTCAGCTGCCTATCCTCATCGCTAAACAAGTAAAAACATTAAAAGATCAAAATATTGCAAACTATTTATTACGCCATGGCAAAGTTAGAAAAGCACATATACTAAAACAGAATAAATATTTGTTAGAATAGGGAGGCCAACTGTGTGGGATAGTCCTTACTCTTTATTTGTAATGACTTCGCCCTTGTAAAATGAGGCCTTGTAGAGTGCCTTCTTCCACTCATTCAGTTTTCCTAGATACCTATTCTTCCTTACGTATCTATTTAAGACATCAACATACTTTCCTTTCCCTTGGTGTACCCGTCTGAGATTAGTAGGATCTACATGGTAGAAAATGGGAATAATTGGGGTGCCAGACTTGAGCATAAACGATAGCTCTGCCAAAAACCAGTGTGATTCTGCATACCTTTTAGAGAAAATAGCAATATGGACCAGAGCGTTGCTCATTGCTACTTGTAATGTTTGGGGGGAGAAATCACCATTTTCCAACTCTAGTTGATCCAAACACACGGAGTGATGACATCGAGTGAGCATGTTATAGAGAATGGTAGCTACAGTGGATTTGACATCTTCTCCATGATGATTGATGAAAACATCGTAGGAATTAGGTGTTTTCATTGGTTTTGAGGTAGGAGGAGACGCAAGTGGTGCAAGTTCATCAAAAGCATCCAATTCCATATCCTCACCCTTTTCTTTGCTCCCGTTGGCAAAAGTAGAGGCCATGGACGTTATAGATAACAATGAAAGGGGATGAAGATGTGAGAAATATCAATTAAAATCAAATTTAAACTCACAACCCTAACTCTAAAAACTTTGCTTGGCACTTAAAAGTTGCTCGGCATATGAAGGTGCCGAGTGCCAGTTTTACTCGACGCTTGATGGTGCCGAGTGACAGGTTTCTCGGCACTTGAAGAAAAGTGCTCGGCATAGGAAGGTGTCGAGTGCCAAATTTACTTAGCACTTGATGGTGCTGAGTGACAAGCAATAGGTGCCGAGTGAACTCGGCACAAAGAGGAGCTTGGTAGCAATAGATGCCGAGTATGCTCGGCTCCAAAAGAAATGCTCGGCAACAATAGATGCCAAGTGAGCTCGGCTCCAACTGAGAAATTATAACTGAAGAGATTTCAACGTGAATGCTTTCACCATTAAAACCAGAGAGCCAAAGCTTTAAGCTTTCAACCAAACTTGTCAAATACAATGAATAGAAGAGGAAGAACAATAGATTCAAGTATGCCTACTTTCTTTTCTATTCAACTGAGATTTAAACTATTACAAAATCTGGGAGCATTCGGCTTCAACCAAAAAACCCTAAAATAACCCTAAACTGATAATACTTCAAACTTCAATAAACTTTTAAACCTGCAACTCGAATGGCTGCATACAATGGTGCCTGAAGCAATCACTGCTTCAATAGGACAAAAAACAAACAACAACAAACTCACAGAATGAACAGAGGAGTCACGTGCAACTGCAAGCACAAACTTCCTTCCTCTTCATTCTCTGCTCAGCTCTGCAACTTCTCTCTGATCTGCTTGATCTACAAACTCTCTGCTTATCGATGAATGAATGTAAAAACATTCCTTTTGTCACATACCAGTTTCCCTCTCAACATTCAAATTTCAAAACTTACCTACCAAAATTAAATGCCTGTCGACCATGGATGCCTGCGGTGCTGACAGGGTAGATGGGTGTGAGGCTCAAGGACAAACAGCTGGCTCTTGACGTTAATTTCCAACAGAAGAAAGGGCAGAGTTATTGTCAAAATTAAGTCTGTCATGAAACGAAACTAGGTTTAGTGTTGCAACAGGTGAACCGCAGAGGGAAACTAGATAATGGGAATGAGCAAAGAAGACCAGAAATGAAAGGCGGTGGTAGGAAACCACGTGGAAAGAAGAGTAGAATCATGTGAGAGGTGGAAGACAGCAGGGCCATGTGAAAGATGATCCTACCTTTATCTCCTTTTGAGTATTATTTTTGCTTTTTGAGGGCAGAATATAGAAACGAGATAAACTTGGGAACGAAGATAAGAATTGATCAAAAGCACATCGTCAATCGGAGAAGAAATGGTGAAAGACTTGGATTGAATGATGAGTAGCTTCGATATGTGTAGAAGAATACGGAAAAAAGTGATTCTGTTGTTGGAAGAAAATGTGGAAATTGTTTGACTCGATCAGCTTTATGTTCAAAATTGGTGGAAAAAATGTGGAATTTTGTCAGAGTCGATGGACCCCTTTCGTTGAGAAAGCATCACGAAAGATGATTCGAAATGTCCACAATAAAGCATTGTAGTGCTCTCCATCTTTACTCAAATTTCTGTGTTTTCCAGGCGCTTTCCTACACAAAGTGCACCCACTCATGAATCTACACATTTGGCGACCTTTTAGCAGGTTGGCAAATGCTAAAGGTGACCAGCTGGTAGATGGCTGACCGATCTAAGGGCACAGGCCTACGTTGCAGGCTGAATGAGGGATGTTTTTTCTAGGGATCATTATAATTTAGTTTGAACAATTTTTTCTTGATGAATAAATAAAATGTATAAGTAGCTCATATATTTATAAGTCGAGAGATATTTTTAAGACATATATTTTATTGAGTCAAATTATGAAAAAAAGATATATACCTGTAGCACTGGTGATAAGGAATGAATTAAATATTTAATATTTTAGAATATATTATATATTTAATATGTGCAATTAAAATATATTTTATCGTTGAGGTTATATTATAATTTAAAATAGAGAAAATATTGAAATGGAAGCCAATAATTATATATTATATAGAGTAAAGCCCACATTTATGAAGGCTTAATTTTTTAAATATATAGTTTATTTGGCACTTATGAAATCAAAGCCTCAAGAAATCTCTCTCTCTCTCTCTCTCTCTCTCTCACACACACACACACACACACACACACACACACACACACTCGTATCTCCCCCATGATGGTGTATCTTTCTACATCATATTTTGCCCCCTCTTCCTCTCATTCTCTTGTCTCCTACGCCCTCTCACCATCTTGTCCAATAAAGTATTATTTATCTTTACACCTTGTCTTTCACCCTTTCCATTTTATCTTACTCTCTCCTTCTCTTTGTCTCTCTCACATATCTCTCCACCTAATTATTCGCTTTCACTGTCTTCCCCCTACCCCCCTCTCCCCATCTCCTACACCTAATTATCATTTATCTCTATACCATGTCTCTCACCCTTTGCCTCTCTCACATTTCTCTTCACCCTATTATATTTTGCGTTGCTTTCTTTCATCCCTCCTCTCACAATCTCTTCCACATATTAATCTATTACATATGTCCCCACCCCACCCCTCTCTCTCTCTCTCACACACACACACACACACACACACCCATCTTTCCCCTAAGTACTATATTTACTTCTCTTCCATCCCTCATCTAGCAATCTCTTTCCCCTATTCAACCTCTCTCTCTCTCTCTCACACACACACACACACACACACATATCTCTTTAGCTCTTACAATATATCTCTATGTCAACCTTGTGTTTCTTTCCCTATATCCTATCCCCATCTCTTTTTCTCTCAAATTCTCTCTCTATTGTTAGAGTGATTGTTTACAGTTAGAATTTACGACATGACTTGAGTTAAACTTAAAGCCTAACCTAAATTTAAATCCTAAGCATTTAGAACACTAAATGTCAAAGATATAATTTAAATTTAGTTTGGCTATATTGAAGAATCTTGGCCTAAATTTAAATCCTAATAATTTTGGAGCTTAACTAAGAACATATTAAACTGCAACAAACTATTTAATCAAAAAATTATTATAGTGTAAAAATAATTGAAATATATACCAACTCTTATCTCATCTACACCCTATCTCTATTTGATGTATTAATTAGATGCAAATTGAGCCTTAATCACTCTTGCTATAATTTTAATTGTAATTTATTATTATAATTCTTTATATGAAATATATTATTTATATTTTAATTGAAGTCGAGCTTATATTATCCTTTTAGTTGTAAAATTAATGAATATAAATGAATCAAAATATTCAAGAGTAATGTAAAACTAAAAGCTTATATTAATAGAATCATTTTATTTATTTTTAAATATATTTATTGAAAAAAATTCTATTCTTTTTAGTTTTCATGTTAATCATTTGATAATTAGAAAAATTTCCTTTTTGATTTTCAATTAATCATATAAAATATATTATTAATAAATTTATATTTATATTGAGAAAGCCTTTTTAAAACATAGAGTTAAGTTAAAAATATAGAATTAATCTAAATATTCAAATAAAATTACTACTCTATCTTTCCTTTTGGAATGCAAATTAGAGAAAAATTTGATTTTAAATTTATATTAAAAAATAAAATAGAATGTTATCCACCTATATTTATAGATACAAATTTGTGTTTCTTGTATTACATTAAACTATTATAACTATTAAGATAAGTTTTAATTTCTTAAAATCTCCACATTCGTCAAAAGAAATGAAGGATAAGTTTCACATTTAACAATTATTTTAGTTTGGTAATCTTTGAATGAAATTACATGCAATATCATACTTTTGGCTCTTATGTAAGTGAAGGATGAGTTTCGCAAACTTACCAATTATTTTGGTTTGGTAATATTTGAATGAAATTACTTGCAACATTCTACTTTGCGCTTTACAACTTGATGCACCTGGCCTTCTTCCTGATTCCGTGCCGTTTTAGTCTTGGGAGGGATAGATTCCCCCTCCACGTTTAGCCCTCCCCCTTGCTAGAACTAGCCCCCATCTACCTAAATTTGGAGGTGTTTGTTAAATTCAAGAATAGTCACATTCTTCTTTAGGAGGACACTCCTTTCTTGATGGATCCTTGTGTCATTCCTGATGATTGTGTCTATTTGGGCCCAAAATCCCAGGGTGGTCCCATGATGGAAGCCACAATAAAGGCTGCTCCACAGTCAAACTAGCTGGGGGTTATTTATGGATCCAAGACTCCTATGGACTCTGGTACAAAACCCACACTATCCTTAGGACCCACTAGACCTCTTATTCTATGACTTGATTCTATTGTGCATTTAATTTCCTCGAGGTTTAACCTGTGCCTTGTTGGAAAAATTGTCTCATTCTAACCTACAGTGGATATGGTTAGGAAATGGTTATTAGTGAATTAGAAACTAATGGGTTCATTTTCCATTTTTTTGATTGCTAGCACCCTTTTCCTATATAGTTTCACAGTAGAAAAAGACTAGGATTCAGTCATGGCAGAATCCTAAAACTTTGGCAAATTTTGGTGAAATTAAAACTAGTTTTTAACCTAGAGAGTGATCTTTACAAATACGCTCTGGTTTGAATACATTTTCTTGGACTCCCTTTGGAATTCTAGGATGCATATGTTTTTAGATGGATTGGTAACTCCTTTGGATAGTTCATTGAAATAGATTTAATGATTGGTTCAAAGACTAAACTAGGCTTTCCTAGGATTTGTGTGGATGTGTGTATGAACAAACCCTTACAAACCATAGTAGATTTGAAGTTTAAATGGGGTACCTGGTCGCAACATTTAATCTATGAAATCATTGCTCCCTTTTGTGAAAAATGCAATATCTTTTGTCATTTGTTTTTGGATTGCTCAAACAGTTAGAAATGCAAGAAAAAAGTCTCATCTCCAAGAGTGGAGGTAGTGGAAAGCTTGAAATAAGTTGAAAAGGCTATCGCATCCAAAACCCATGAAAACATGAAGTCAGTAAGTTTGATCAAAACTCATGTGGAGAATCTTCAAAATCTAAAAGGAACCCCCTCATTCAAACCCCTATGAAAGTGAATAATGATGGGTAGGGGGAGAGGACCATAAGTGATTTGACCAATAAAATGGACACTATTGTACATGAAGAGGGGTATATTGTTGACACGTAGATCTTGGAATTGCTGCATTGAAGTGGATGACTACTGGAAAAAAAAATGGAGGCTAATGGGATTGTTAACTCTTGCATTTGACCCATTAACTTGGGGTTTGGCTTACCACTCACAAATGGAACCCTGGTGGTCTCTATACTAGGTACTTTTGATGGTTTTTCCCCCACCTCTAAGAGCCCAAGCCTCAACTTTCTTAGGAATGATGCTGAATGGATGGTCCCAAAGAGAAAGCCCACATGAGGAAATAGGGTTGATGTTAGTTCAACCATGAGGGTTTAGAGATCTTCAATCAAAAACATCTATCAAAAGGAAATGGAAAAGGATATAGCACATGGGAAACAAAAAACCCAAAAGAAAACCCATAACCATAAGAGATAGAGATCATATCCTAGAATGTGAGAGGGCTAAATAGCCCAAGGAGGTAGTATGAAATTAAACAAAAGATCATTGAACTTAATACTAATATGATCCTTTTGAAGGAAGTGAAAATGATTAAGAAAATTTTCTCTAGTGTGGCTAATTATATTTGGCTAGGTGCTAAATTTTCTTATATTGATGCTAATGGAGTTTTTGGTGGCATTGCTACAATGTGGAATCTAGACAAGGTGGTGGGTGTGGTTATCTTTTTCAACACCCATTTTGTTTTCACAAGCTTCACCACCCAAACTAGCTGGAATTTGTTTAATATCTATGCCCCCAACACTCAAAATGGTAGACTTGTTGTATGGGATGAAGCTAATAGGCTAGATGACCCCATGAGGGAAGAAAATATTTTATTCATAGGAGACTTTAACACCCCACTCTACCCTTTGAAAAAAGTGGGAGGGGGTGGGGGATTTGAGTCTACTTTTTGAATAGTATGTAAGACTTGGAGGATTTCTTGAGAAGAAATGATTTGGTTTATAATTGTGAGAGCATGTGGATTTAACAAGCTTATCATTGAGGGGGACTCAATGTTAATTATTAATGCTACTAAGGGAGAGGGTCAAAGCAGCTTGTCAATCAAATTTCTAATTGATGAAATCTAAGATTGATGAAAGAATGCCATGAGATCCATGTGGATCATATATATCACGAAGGGAATGGCATAGTAAATGAGTTGGAAAAAATTGGCTATAGTGTTGTGTGGTTAATTGAATGGGAGGATGTTAGATAGTTTCCATCATGAACTCAAGTTACCATGGAAAGAGAGCATACTTAGAATAATGCCATCTAAATGATCATAGCATGTTGCAAGCCATCAATTATCTATGTGATTAGGAGGACAAGGCTCTTCATAAGGGGATCATTTGGAAAGATTGTATTATGATTCACATTAATGATTCATTTTTCATGAGTTTTAAGTATTTTCAAAAAGGGACATAGACCTGGTGGATTTTTTGAGATGTTAAAAAACTATCAATTGATGATAAAAAATACAAGTTACATTAAATTCTTGCTCCAACTCCAATTGGCGATGGTCTTTGATGAATGGAGAGAGACTACTAAAATGTTTCACTGAGGGTGGTTTTATCAATTTTTTAGGAAACCTTGGGGACTTATGATGGTTATTCATTTCCTTTTCCATTTAATATTGGATGCTTTTTATTTAATCTCTAGTAGCTACCAAACTTGCAACAAGGCTATGTCAAAAAATTATGAAGAGTTGTTGGTTGAACTAGGTGGTCTGGCATGGGCACTAATGATTGTATTGAATTTGTGGGAGTGGATTCAGTTGAGGTTATGCTATCAAAATTGTTCGCGCATCCATAATGCCATTATTGGTCACATTATTATTTTTAGAGAAAATTGTTTCCTTGTCATTAGATGAGTTTGTGTTTGTGTTTTCCTTGTTCGTCTTGAGGATTCCTTTATGGATAACATCATCTTCAATAGTAGCCCCTTTTTTCATCAGTTTGGAGATGGTTCTTGGAACTTTTATCTTAAGTTTGTACATTAAGTCAAGGACTAGGTTTTCAATACATAGGTTAACTTGCTGTTCTTTAGGAATGTTTAGTGAGCATTGACTGATTAAGCTTCTCAAGCATAGTAAGACTGTGATAAATGGGTCTCCCATATTTTGTTTATTTGAGCACAAATTAGAGAGTGTTACCTTATTTGTAATGTTAAGGGAAAAGTGGGAGATAAATTTTTCTACCAGCTCTAACCAATATTTGATAGTACTAGGAAGTTTTGAATACCATTGAAGTATAGGTCCACCTAGAGAACAAGGGGAAAAGCTCGTTAGGTAGGTGGGCTCATCAATAAGTTTGGTACAAGAGGCTCAAAACTCTCAGATGTGATCAACAAGGTTTCCTTTTCCTTAGTATTATTCTAATCTTGGAGCCTCAAAGTGTTTTGGGAATGGAGGCATATACAAAATTTAATCAAATGGATTAGGATATAGGTCTCTTTTTGTATATAGAGCCTTTTTCTTTTAGACTCCCAATCCCTCAATTTTTCTGGAAAGTTGTTTGAATTGTTCTAATAACTATTCATTAGGGTTTTTCATGATAGTTTTTTCTTCTAGAATTTTGTGTCTATGAGTAGATCATTTTCTATGGCAAGAACTATGTGTACTTGATTCTAATATTTCTGTGTTTGATAAATTAGGTGATGTATCACTAGGTGGTGGAGGTATGTTAGTACCTTGAAGACAAAAGGGTCTTTGTTTTGGTAGATGTTGGGGAACTTGTTGTGGTATTTGCTATGGTACTTGTTGTGGTATTGACTATGATTTTTGTACCATGTGTTGTTGTTCTGGAATTTTTTGTGGTTTTTGTTGAGATATGTGGGACCATGTATGTGACTATTGTTGTAGAGATATCTATTGAGGTTGTTGTGGCACATGTTGTTGTTGTAGAAAATTTTGTTGATACACAATTTGTTTCTTAAGGTGTCTTTAGTATTCCAACAGTTATTTTAGTTTCTCTTGTTGTTTAGTGAAGAGGGCTTGTTGTTGTTGGAATTACCATTGATACATCGCATGTAAGTCAAGTGGATTTACATTGGAGTATGTACCATTGGATCCTTTCACCACTTGAGGTTGTTGTTGTTGTGGTTGATGTTGTTGTTGATATGTCAAATGTGTGTTGAGTGGATTTAAACTTGGTTGTGGATTGGAAACATTATGTCCTTGTACCACTATAGGTTGATGTTTTCATGGGCTCTAACTGTGTCCTTGGGAATTAAACATCATATTTGGGTTGTAGTTTTGGTACCTTTATGTGTTAGATGTTTCTCTTTAGGACATCATATTGATTTGACAATGAGACATTTTCCTTTTGGGAATGGGTGAAGTGTAAATAAGACATTTCCTCTTTATGTCAATAGGGATTGTTGCAATTGATGTTTCACATGGTGTACTCATGGGAGGCTCCATAACATTTGATGTCATAACATTGGGTAGAGTTAGGAGAAAAGGTGCACTTTGTTGATTTTTCTCGAAAGGAGGTATGTTTGGTATCCCTAGAGCGCAAGTCCCTTTAAGCATGTCTTTTTGTTGCATTATGTGATTGAGATCAAGTCTTAACATCCTTTTGGGATATTTAGGAAGAGTCTTGTTTCCCTTTATTGTCGGTTGTTTGTAAAACAAAAGATTAATATTGATGTGTTCAAATGTACCTTGGAGGATTTCAATGGTTGATTATTGATGGAACCTTATAGGTGCCATCATTGTGTTTGAAAACTCCAAAGGTTGTTTTCCCTTATCTACATCCAAATTGATCATGGTTTGTATGCTTTTGAGTGTTGAGATGGTTTTATGTTTGGACTTAGGCCCTTCAAAGTTTGGGTTGAACTTGACAATTTCTTGGGCTACCAAAAGTTTAAAGTTCTTTTAAAAGGTTTTACCTTGACATACGCTAGCCATTTCTTCATCAGTGATTTTTTAATCCATATCAAAGTCATCACTTAGGTGTATAGTACCTTGTGTGTCTTATGTGTTATAGTTGAAGGTACTTGTGTTTGGTTTGCTGAATTTGAAAGAGTGTGTTTGTTCATCCTTAGGTGTGGTTGGTACAATTCCACCTCCAAGTGGTATCGACATGAATATAGGTTCAAAGTTAGGACTCCTTTGAACCATTCCATGTGTAGGAGAAGTGTTAGAAGTAAACCTCATGGTAGGTGTGTTGCTTAGGGTTTTTTGTGTCAAGTCTTGATTATTGTGATCTTGCAGATACATGTTTAAGGGGTCTACAAGTAAAGGTTGTGATGCTTTAATTTAGTCTTCATCAAATGTTTGTTGGGTTTTCTTGCTCTTATTTGGTCTTGGATGAGGTTTTGGTTGTGTTTGTGCTTCAGAAAACAAGGTTTCATATAGTTCTTCAGGTCTCTAAGTTGACTGTGTCCTTGTGAGTGTTGGGATGATACCTAAGGATGCAGATGCAATGGAGGAAAACCTAAATGGACTCCCTACCTCCCAAGTACATACATATACTACCAACTATGCTCAAATAGTACCAAGTGCACCCTTGGTACACTTGGGGCCCTGAACGTAAGCAGTTGGTAAGCATAAGGTATGTAGTTGATAAACATAGGTGTTAGGGTGACTAAAATGCAAAATGTGAATCATTTGAGTGCTTTTGAGTGTTTTCTAAGGTTGAGGGATGAAATGTAAGTTATGGAAGTACCGATTAGGTTTTTGAAACCTAAGATGATATCCCTAATTACCAAGTGTGCTCTGAAACTACCAACTATGCACTAAAACTACCAGTCGCACACCTAAAGTGTGTAGTTGGTAAAACATGGATGTAGTTGGTAAAATAGTGTAAAACATGGAAATCTGGAAGTGGGTATGTGAGATATGAGTTTGCTGGATTTTAAAGTGTTTAGGGATATTATGAGACCTAAGGAGGTGACAAATGAAATATGGTTTTGATATGCAAGGTGAAAATGTCCTAGGAAAACTATGCAAATATAAATGTAAAGTGATGTTTTGGAATTTAGCTAAAGGAGATGAAAATGACTCTATGGTGTGCAAAATGAAAATTAGGGTTAGACTTTTGGATTTTAGAAGTTAATATACACTAGGTAGGATATACAAGGGATAATGTGCTAAGTTTGATAATGATATTTGGGTTATGTATAATGAGGATAAGTAATCAAGGAGACAAGTTGGTTGATAAACAAGTTGATATAGTTTGATAGTAGAAATGATGATAGGGTGTTGAACAATGCAAGATGAAGGGGATATACAACTAGGGTAAGTCAAAATGACATTTAGGGACATTAGGAATATGGAAATTCTATGGTAAGGGGAAATGCAAGGATTTAAACTTAGGTGAAATCTTTGAAAGGTATTAGCCTAAAATTTTAACGTTATGACAATAAACTTTGGATCTTGACAACAAAGAGATATGTGGTTTTGGGCGCAAGATTTTGTCTTGGGTCATATGCAGAATGAGGACCTATAGAGGCTTCTAAATGTAGTTTTAGGTTCCCAAAATGTAGTTTGGAGGCCCAAAATGGTCATGCAGGTAACCAACTATGCTTTGGTAGCACCAAGTATGCTCTAACAATACCAACTACACCTATGGTGCACTTGGGGCCAATTTGGGCATAGTTGGTAGTTTCATGGTGCAGTTGGGAGATTGGGTTGAATGGTTGCTAATTTTGAGTTGGGTGATTGCCAAGTTGTTGTAATAGAGAGCTAGGATGTTGGGGATGATGTTATGGTTGAATTGGAGATATATAATGAAGCCTATAAGCTAATAAATTATGTTCTAAGTGAAGACAATGATGCCTAGGACATGGAGAATGTAGATCAAGGCATGCTGAGATAGAGGGGCCTATCCAGGTACTTAAGGACACTTCTAAAGTCTCAAAATGCTATTTGGAAGTCCAAACTAGGTTCTTAGACTACCAAGTGTGCTTATATACGACCATTTGTGCCCATGGTGTAATTGAGGCTAGTTAGATAATAATTGGTAGTTTCATAGTGCAATTGGGAAGTTGGGTTGAAACTAAGGTAATTTTGGGGCTTTGTTGTTTCCAAGCTAATGTTCAAGAGAGCCAAAGGGTAGAAGACAATGCTAAGAGTAAGATGAAGGTGTAGAATAAAGGTTAAGACACCTTAAATGATGGTTAAAGTGTGTAATATGAATGTTGGTTAATGCAAGAACATAAATGGTTGATGCAAGATGAAGATTTTGGGGTTGTAATGCAAAGACAAAGGGATGCAAACTAAACCCTAATGGATGCAATATGAAAGATAAGGGATGCACTATGAAGACTACTAGGATACAAAATGAAGCTTGGATGATACAAGTATGAGGCTCAAACTATGGTGAATGTAAGTGGATGCTATGTGAAGAGGAAATCTAAATTATGCCAAGCATGTCTAGGATCACAAGTTGCTCTGTTTCGAAGTCTTGAATGTTTTGGACCAAAGTTTGCAAGGTTGTAAAATTTTGATAATGTTTGAAGTTTTCACAAGGTATGAACAATATCCAAGGTGTAAAATTGCAAGTTGGTTTTTATCTTAATTAATGTTTTACACACATGCAAGCCATAATAAGACAAGAATAATTGTTGTTAAAAGTGAAAAGACACACCATAGCCTAAGATTTAGGATTGTGTCCACTAAATTCCTACATGAACTGAAGTTCAAGTGTGTTTATCTAGAGTAGAAAACTTAGAATCTTTGCACCACAGGCTCTCCCTTATAGTGCACTCACTTCTCGGGGCTACCAAGATCCACTTCCTAAGGGGCATGACTTCCCAAAGGGATTAGTTTCTCTACTAAGGACCATGAGAATGTAGGATGTCTTCACAAGCATAGGTGACCCCTTGAGCTAGTGGATAGAAAGGTTTTTGGGCACTAAAATAAGGATTTTAGTAAGGGCATTTTGTTTGGTAAGTGAATGATAAACTTCCTTAGAAGGTCTCCCAACCCTGAGAACTAGAGTTTGACGCATCGCAAGGGTACTAGGGGAGAGGTATCATGCAACAATACCACCGACAAGGCATTAACCATGTCAAGTTTGATATAGTAGATCAAAGATTGACCTAGCTTTGGCCCATTACTGATCTAAAGTTGTCCCCTAGCATCCAAATATTGGGTATCTTGGTCCAAGGTAGGCTTCTCTATAAAAGTCACATATATTTCTCTTACACCAAAGATCCATGAATGGTGAGGGGAGAAGATACATCCATGTAACTCCTAGCATTTTAAACACTAGGCATGCCAAGTAGAATAGAAAAAGGTTCATTTTAAAGAACCAAACGAAGTGTTACTTAATCTAGGAAATCTACATACATAGTTTAGACAAGCACAAAGGGTTTTTGACAACATCCTGCAAACAAGCATCAGTAGCTTGCAATGATTATGTCTTCATCCAAAGATTGCCACATGCTACAAATAGACCATCAGTAACACAAAAGCATCTAATCTAGGTCCTAGAAAGAATCAAAAACCCTAGATGCAAATTTTTATTGAAATAGGTTCTTTCTATGAACCAACTACACTTTGACAGAGAAAACTACACCCTAGAAGGCTAGAATGACCCAAGATGTCCCTAGATGCACTCAAATAGTGCTAACTACGTCCATGGTGCACTTGGTATTTTTGGGGTGTAGTTGGGAGAGTAGTTGCAAGTTGTGGGAAAATGGGCCCTAAACAATACCCAAAAACTAAATTTTTTGAAGCCTAACCTCCCAAGTGTGCTCAAACAATATAGACTATTCCTATGGTGTAGTTGGGGCCTAGATGGGTACAGTTGGTCATTTTTAAGTGCATTAGATGACTTGAGAATAGTAGATGGGGGTTATGGTGTCTTCTAGGCTCCTATAACTAGTTCTTAGGCAAGTGTCCTCTAATAGAGCATAGTACACCTGAGGATAGAAAATTAACATAATGCATAAAACAAGAGCATATAACCATGTTACTAGACCCCCTAATTAATATAGGTGTTATAAGGTAGTGTAGATAGTTGTTATACCCTTCTAAGTAAGCTCTTTCCTTGCACCTACAAGCACAAACACAACAAACCCAAGTTATTTAAGCATGTTCATGTTGAGTTAACCAATTATAGGATTAGAGAATGGGCTAATGTCTAACATACAATGAGAAAATCAGGAACTCAATAAACATAGATTAACAACCTCTATTCTACCACGAAACCCAACAAAGAAAGGAAGAACACAAAGATAAAATGCCCTCTTTCACTTGTAGCTCTTATGTCCTTCTTTCTTCTCCATGTGATATAGCTCCAATTTCCTATAGTGAACGTAATTTGGAAGTAAAAGCCTAGGGTAATGGTGATGCTATGAGAATACTAGAAGATGTTATTTTAGCTTGAGAGAGTAAAAGACCAAAAAAAACTAGGGACTCAAGGACTTAGGACCTGAAGCACCTAAAATGAAAGGAAGAATGCTCAATTTATAAACAACATGCAAGATGAGAGCATTGGACTTGTCAAGTTGGATATGCGGCTTGACAAGAGATTCCTTTGAGAATCCATGATGCATATGACACAAGATGCCAAATGTAAGATTGTATGATGCTTGGAAGTCAAACATGTCTATAAATAGAAGAGGATCTATGATGCATCATGTGACACCTTAAACCCACTTAAAGCCAAGAATGTATGACAAGGAAGGCAAATATGGACATGTGTAAGGAATAAGAATATATGAATTATGACATATCTTACGATGTGGCATGCCCATATGTCACAATGATGTCAATATTATGTGGAATATTTGAATTAACAATTCATTATTCCACACAAATAGAAATTAGTAAAACTAGAATTAATGGTGAAAAATATGACCTAGAAATTTGTGAATTTCCATGGTTTGCGACTGATGAATTAACTAATTAATAAAATCAATTAACTAAGGATGATAATTAGAAAGAATAATTAGTCAAATGACATATGATTAATTTATGGGACACTTAATCCTATAGAGAAAATTAGTAAATGATTGGCCAATTTGATTAAATAAGTGTGACCATATCCTTTAATTAAAATATGATGATTATTGAGACCGAATAGGATGATGATGGGTAGACAAAATCCATGGTCAAATTGATTGACTAATTAAAATTGATAGCATGCCATAAACACATGATATGAATTAAGGATATGTAGCATTTAACTAATATCATAAATGCTACAAGATCAAGATTGATTGATATGGTTGATCATAATAACATCAAAAAACATTATTAATGTTATTAAAATGGTTTGATGATGTCATGATTTGACATTAGGACTTGACAATGTCCATGATCAAATGACAAAAATGATGGTATGACCTAGCACTGAGAGCCATGATAGTACTAAGGTCAAATTTATAGGTTTGATAGATTGATAAGTTTCTAAGACATTGAAAGCCGAAAAAATTCCTAGGATTGAAAAAATGATAATGGATTTGGGATGTTTGACATGTTTCAAGTTGATTAAGACCGACTCTAAGTGATTATGGGTTGATTTGGGGTGATTCTTGATTGATTTGATATGATTCCAAGTTGGTTTGATATGATTCTAATGATGTGAAAATGATGCCAAAAGGGGATACAAATGATGAAGAATATTTTTGAGATATGATCAAGTTGGCCAAAAGATTAGAGTTAGTGGAATGAGAAAATGGGATGAGTTTGTACAAGAAGATGATGGAACCATAGACTAAACCATTTTTGAGTGTCTATAGGCTCCTCCAGATAGCGGTTTGGTTTATGAAGGAGGTGAGATTAGTTCCTATAAAGGAGATGTAGAAGGTTGTGGGGAGTTCTAGATTGTTAACACTATTGAAGATGTTTTTGATTCGTTTGACGAACTTGATTCTTGCATCATGACTAAGAACAATGAATGTCTAATTGAACCTCTTTCAAATGTTACTACCATAGAAAATATTATTTCTAATCGGAGGCTTAGGATATCATTATAGTTATTTGGGGGACAGAGGAGAACTCGGGTGGAGATTGGACTCAATTTGGAGATAAAAACCACTAAATCTAGAAAGAAAACTCAGGGTGTTTCTTCTAAAACAATTAAAGAGAATGCTTTTTTCAAAAATAGGAGTAATAAGTATAGAAATATCTCTAAAATAACTTTTGGAAAAGGCAGAAAAAAAGGTGATACTTAGAGGACCAAGGTCAAGGACTATTGTTTACCTACAACATTGTCGGGTAAAGATTTTAAAGTTGGAGATGTTGGGTTGTCCTCCCACTTTAACAGGTAGACAATCTAATATGTAGAGAAGAATGGTTGAGACAAATAGAAGTATAACAGATGGTAGTTAGAGGACTATCTTAGACTCAAAAAATTTCCATAAGAAATGAAGTTCATATCATGGAATATTAGAGGATTAAATAATCCTCTCAAACAAGATATGTTAAAAAATATGATTAGGGACAACAAACCAGATATTGCACTAATTCAAGAAACTAAAATATTGAAGGATAAACTGGAATGACTCTTGGTTTTTATGGAAGGAAAGATTATTTCAAATGATTCTGATGGGGCCTTAGGTGGTATGGTGGTTTACTAAAATGATAAGTATACTCATGGGGAACTTGTCTCTCAGAATAGAAAGATGATGAACATTAGATTTACCAACTATAAGGATGGCACTATGTGGGTGTTTACTAATGTCTGTGGTCTCAACTCTAAATGGGGTAGAAAGGCCCTTTGGGAAGGTATCACCAATCAAAGAAGAAATTTTTTAGAGGAGAATTGGATTATTATGGGGGATTTTAATACTCCATTGAAATAAAATGAAAAGATGTGAGGAACTAAGAGTAACTTGGATAATAGATTGGATTTAATGGATTTTATTAACAATCATCTTCTTCATGATATGGATTTGCATGGGATTGATTATAATTGGACCTAATTCAAGTCAAGTTGGATAGAGCTCTAATTAGTAGTGATTGGTTCTTAAAATATAAATGCTCTCTTTCTACTCAATTTTGTATAGTTTTGGATAACATTCCCATTTTTCTTGTGGTTGATCTATTAAAAGAATAATTTTCCCTTTAGATTTGAAAAATTGTGGACTTTCTATCTAGGATTGGAAAATCTTATCAAGGAATGGTGGAACATTAGTGTAGAGGGTACTGCCATGTTCAAAATTTCAAGTAAGCTAAAACATGCTAAAAAAAAAACAAAAGATGGAATAAGGATACTTTTGGGAACATTTTTGAAAATGAAAAAAAGGTTCTAGAGGAGCTTAAAGAAATTTAGGATATCATTCAAGTGGATGAATATGGGATTGTTTCTAGGGAAGAAGAGAGTGTTACATTGACAGAAATGCATGATATTATTATTAAGGACGAAATTCTTTGGAGGCAGTGTTCTAGAAAACATTTCTTGAAGGAAGGGGATCAAAATACTAAGTACTTTCACATGACCACTTTGAAGCATAGGATGGCTAAAAGCATTTCTAGACTTAACGCTAATGGTGATATTATGGAGGATGAGGAGATTATAAAAAGGGAAGCCATGGATTTTTTCAAAAATTTACTTCAGGATGATCCCAATTTGGATAAGGAGAAGAAGAATATGTTTTTGGAGTACATTTTAAACTATATTTCTAAGGATCAAAATAAAGTCCTTACCTCTATTCCATCTAATGAAGAAATTTCTTAGGCTATTTTTTCTTTTGATGGAGATAAGGCACTAGGGCCAGATGGGTTTCCTTTCATGTTTTTTCATAAGTATGGGGGTATCATTACAGATGATATTTGTAATGGGGTTAAGGTATTCTTTGGGTCTAGAAAATTACTCAAAGAACTGAATGGTACTTTCTTTTCTTTGATTCCTAAAAAGTTAGGTACTGATAGCATGGACCAGTTTTGACCTATCAATCTTTGTAATTCCTTCTATAAAGTTATTTCTAAAGTGCTTACTCTCTAAATTTTGTCTCTTCTCCCTAGTATGATTTGTAGGAAGTACAATGGTTTTGTTCCTAGAAGGTAGATTTTGGATTCAATTATCTCAATGCATGAAAATATTGACTCTCTCACCTTATCTAGGAAAGAGGGGTTTCTCCTTAAATTGGATCTTTCCATAGCTTATGATAGAGTGGACTAGGATTTTTTGAAAAGAGGTCTCAAATCTTTTGGCTTTAATAAGAGATTTAGGGAGTTGGTGTTAGTTTTGGTTATTCTACTAGTTTCTCAGTACTTGTGAATGGATCTACTCCTACTTTTTTATGGGCTTCTTATGGTTTAAGATAGGGGGATCTGCTATCACCTACTCTCTTCATTCTTATGGTTGAATGTTTGGACAGATTTGAGGAAAAAATGGTGTAGGTGGGGGATTTTGTTGGTCTTAAATCCTTGTCCAAAGAGCTGATTTGTTCACGTCAACAATTTCTCAATGACTCTATAGTGATGGGAGAAGATTTAGTTAGAAACTCTAGAAGCATAAATAAGGCTCTTGAGGATTATGGGAAAGTGTTTGGTCAAACAATTAACTAGAACAAAACTGTGATATATTTTATCAATGTCAATGTTAGTAGATAGAACAAAATTGAAATAATTATTGGTTGTGATATTGGTAACTTATTTATTATTTAGGTTTACCCTTTTTTTTTGGACCCACCAGAGATATTTTGGAGTTCATTGATTGAAAAAATTCATTTGATGTTAGAAGGGTAGAAACATTCCTTCCTTAGTCAGGCTAGAAAGTTTATTTTCCTCAAATCCATGTTACAAAATATTACATTGTATGCCTTGAGTGTTTTTAGGATACATAGAAAGTTTGCATTGGCTATTGAAAAAATTCAAAAGCTTTTCTTATGGATAGGTATGGAAAAAAAGAAAAGACTGCCCTTCATTGCTTGGGAGAAAGTTTGCATGCCTTTTAGTAAAGGTGGTCTTGGCCTTAGAAGAGTCACCACTATGAATGATTCTATGCTTGCTAAGTTTTTATGGAGATGGCATAAAGAGGAAGGAAAATGGTGTGATATTTGGAATGACAAATACAATAGGGAGAACCTAGATCTTAATCACTTTCTTAATAATGAGTCATGAAAGGGGGTTCAATGATTTTGAAGCATGTTCAAAAAAACTAAATAGATTGTTAAGAAATGGGTTAGATGGAAGGTGGGAAATGGGAGGATTGTTATTTTTTGGGATTATATTTAGATTTTATATCACCCATTTAGTGCTGATCAAAGGTGGAATGCTTTTATGGAGCAGTGTAAGAATCTCTTCGAGAGTTTTGTGGAAGATTATTAGGTGGAGAATAAATGGTTGGATTTCAAGAGAGTGGATAAAAACCTGAATAATCCCAACAAGATTCTAAATGATGTCTTTTTAAGAAATGAGGAGGATTCTTTGATTCGGAAATATAAGCCTAATGGGTTCTTCTCTATGTCCTTGGTGTATGTCAATTCCTTTGAAGAGCATCATGAGCCTTACTAGGCTAAAGTGTGGTTTAAAGGTATGACCCCCAAAGTTAATATGCTTTTTTAAAATTCTCTTGCAGGGAATTTTTTTGATAATGGATAATTTATTGAAGAGAGGGTTCAACATTATTAATCCATGTTATCTCTACAAGAATGATGCTAAATCAATTAACCATATGACTATTCATTGTTCTTATACTAGAAGGATATGGGAAAGGGTCTGTGGTTTTTTGAATATTACTTGGGTTTTCCTCGCTATAATTCAAGACTTTTTCAAGGGTTGGAAGTCACCTTCTAGTAACACTTTATTTTTTAGAATGTGGGAGCATAATGATAGGGTGTTTAGGGGTGTTGAGTTTAATCTTGATCAAGTTTTCTATAAGATAAAAAATATAGTGACTAAGAATATCAAAGCCAATGGAAAAGGTCAACAATCTTAGAATGAATGGGAAGAACTAGTGATTCAAAATTGCAATTTAATTGGTGTCAATGTGCTACAAAATGGTCCTAACCTAAGGGATCTAGCTAGATGGGATTTCCCTCCCATTGACTAGTATAAGATAAAATTTGATGGGGCCTCGAAGGACAACCTAGGAATTGTTAGGAATGCAAATGGGGATAGATTGGGTAGAATGGCCATTCATATTGGTGTTCAAACTAACCATGTGGTAGAAGCTAGTGTGGCCTCCTATGGTCTTAACTATGCTAAAAGTTTTAATCTGAATAAGATATGGATTGACGGGGACTCCCTTAATAATATTAATTTCCTTAATAAAGTTACCATTCCTTCTTGGACTATTAATAATATTATAAGTAAAGCTATAGATCTTATTATTTCCTTTGAAATCTATGTTGTCACTCATAATTATAAAGAAACGAATCAAGTTGCTAACTTGGTGGCTGATGTGGCATGCAAGAGTGATGAAAAGCTTATATGGAACTTCAATGATATCATACCTATTGAGGGGTGCTTAGCGATTGAACATGACAAAGTTAGAAGTAAGAAAAAGTGCTTCATCAATGATGAATATGTTAGGAAGGAGTAATTATTATATGGATAGATTTGGGAAGTGGTGGACTTTTATGAGAAAGACATTGTATTACCAATCAATGCCACATGAATTTTGCATTTTATATCCCAAAATTTTCCTTTTCTATGACATTGACTACAATTTTTAGATGTAGAGGGTTTTTTTGAGAAATGAGCTCATTTTTCTTAGAGATAAGAAGATGGGAGGAAAAAAAGAGTTGAACCAGCTAGTTATAAAGAGTGGAGGAAGAAGAAGAAAATTTGCAAAATTATAGAGCAAGGAAACTTTACAGTCTTTATGAAAAAATTGAGAGGTAGTAATTCTCCCATTACCCTACATTTCATTAAGAATTGAAAAGATGGAACTGTGCTTGTGGGAAACCAAAGGATGGAGGTCTCAGAAGACATAATGCTGAAGCTACAAGGTTGGATATGGAGGGTGTTAATTTCTACTAGGATATGAAACTCTCTGATAGGGCAATTGACTAGTATGCAATAGACTGGTTAAAATAGGTAATTCCTACTTTAGCCTAGCTTCCATTTCATACCCTTGGAGGTTTTTTCTATTTTTTATTATTGAGTATATCAGTTTGGATGGATGCTTCACTATGATTTACAGTCACCATTTCATGTTAGTCAATAATTTTAGGCATGGAGTTAGAATAAATTTTCCTTTTTACCTTAGACAGTGTCTAGGTAATTTTATGTCTACCGGGCTTCAAAATGACCTTGACAAAGATCATGGCTACCATGAGGGGTTAATGGTTCTTATTATGAACCTTCTAAAGTTAAAAAATGTGGAGAGGCCTAGGTAGAGTAAGAAATCACTCGATTATGAGATAGAGGAAAGTGAATCTAAGGTGATTTTTGATAAGGACACCAAGGATGAGGTGGCTTTAAAGAGGACCACAAAAGGGGATTTTGGAAGTTCTTCCAAGAGAAGGAAGGGAAAGGGGAGTGAGTTAGATCAAGATAGTGATTACAAGGAGGAGACGAGAAAGGCTTCTTAAAGGAGAGGAAATGCAGGGAATGTCTTGGGAAATAGGGGAAAGAATGAGGAGAGGGTCTTGGTCCCCTATGATGATGAACCTTTAATCAAAAGGATGGAAAGAAAAAAAATATGGCATGTGCATAGGATGAAGCCGATGACCATGTTCCCAAGGAGATGGGTGTGAATAAAAACAAATAGGGAGAACAAGAGTACCACTTTGAATATAATATGGAAGATGATGGAAAAGGGCTTCTTAAGGGAATCATTGGTAACCCAGGGTCAATTTTGAAGGAAATTGGTACCCTTAAATAACAATTGCAAGAGATTTTTAAGGACTTTGATTAGTTCAATAGGATGGCAAGGGGGGAGCGTATACTAGGCCAACATTTTGATAGGCTCTCTAAAGTCATAGGCAATGTGGAAAAGGTTAAAAATTTAATGAAGCATGTACCAACCATTGAAAGAAAAAATAGGAACCTTTATCAAGTAAACAAAGATATATATAAAAAGGTGGACATTATGGATGCTAGAATTAGTAATATGGAAAAAAATAGTCAAGAAGTTAGCTAATTAGAATTGCAATATTTTGAAGACTATGGATGATAATTTCAATAACTTGTTGAACAAGATGGATTAGATTAAATGTCTTTATTTCTATGTTATTGTTGAGGACTAGGGACCAAAAAAGCACACAAGGCCCAATTCAAAGAAGGTTGAAGGGGTGGAAGAGAAAAATATGGATGAAATGAAGGCTTTTGCAGAAAATATGAACATTCTGGCAAATCAAGCTACTAACCTGTTGAAAACTCTATAGTTGTTTGGGTGCTATCCTTTAACTTTCCTTTCATTATTTTTACTACATAGCTATTATTTGGCCTCCTATTTTTGTGGTTGTTTATTTTTTTTTAGAGGTCTTTATTTTCTATATTTATTTGGTTGTACATCTATGATACTTTGTTAAAAGTTTTGAGTCCTTTAAAACCTATTTTTGTGTAATCAAAACATCATCATCTAAATTGTAATTAACTATTATCTCTTTTATTCTTAAATTTTCATCAATTCTCACATTTTTACTTTCCATATTAGTCTTAGTTCTCTGATTATAACATCTATAAGCCTTTCTTTTTAATGGATAACCAAGAAACATACCTTTTTCACTTCTATCATCAAACTCATCAGTGTCATCATCTCTCTTTATGGAACACTTACTTCCAAATATTCTAAAATACTTAACTATAGGTGACTGGCCAAACCACAATACATAAGGTATCTTGTTTGTGTCCTTCCTAACTTACACTTTGTTCATAGTGTTGATTATTGTATTCACAACTTCTCTCCAAAATGTCTTGATACATCATTTTCTACCAACATAGCTCTTGCAATTTTTGTAATAGACTTGTTCCTTCTCTCTGCAACACCATTTTATTTAGGGGTCTTCAAAGCTGATAGCTATCTTTTAACACCATTTTCTTCATAGAACATGTTAAACTCATTTGAAGTAAATTCTCCTCTATCTAATCTTAAACATTTAATCTTCATACCAGATTCATTCTCAACTCTATTCTTGAATATCTTGAACTTGTCAAATGACTCAAATTTCTCTTTGGGAATTGCAATGTACATCATTCTAGAAAAATTATCAACTAAAATCATAAAATATCTTTCATCATAGAATCCTCTAGTCTTTGTGGGACTACTAAGATCTATGTGTAAAATATCCAACTTTGTGGTAGTGGTAAACTTATTGTTGGGAAAAGTAGTTTTGTTATGTTATGCTGAAACACATTATTTACAAATCATGTTAGTAGGCTTTAGAATCTTTGACAAATCTCTAGTAGTAGACATTCTACTTGTCCTCACAATTCTATCAAAGTACATATGACAAAATCTCTTATGCCACAACCATCTATCATCTATCTTTACAAACAAACATGTCATTTTAGTGGGATTCAACTGAAATACATTACCTCTAGATCTAGTTCCTGTTCCAATTACCTTTCCATCTTTATCTTTGATCATGCATGTCTTTTCTTGGAATTGCAACTAATAACCTTTCTCCACTAGTTTTCCAATACTTAAAAGATTTTTCTTTAAACCATCAACAAAGTATACATCCTTAGTATTATTTTTTCATCAAGAGTTATAGATCCAATACCTTTTACTTGACATGTTGCATTATTTCTAACTTTGACAATTTCTTCATCCTAACTTTTGAAGTTAACAAACTAGTTGATGTCACCAATCATATGGTGTGAACAACCACTATCAATTATCCAATTAGATTTCTTCTCAACCTGTGATGCCAAATTACCTTCTTTCAAATTTCTTCTTTAATTGCCACAAATCCAATTTCATCATCACTATCACTCAATACTTATTCATCAGAATCATAATCTTCATTTGCATACAAACAATCTCTATCTTTTCTAGGCTTATGATTTCTCTTATACTTTTTCTCCTTTTTGAGAAACTTAGATGCATAATGACTATATTCATTACAAGTCCAAAACCTAAATATTTTCTTCCCTCCTTTTTCTCTTCTTACCATAAGGGCTACTATATCATCAATCTTTCTATCTTCTTTAGATCTAGTGCTGCTAGAAAAATCTCCTCTAGAACTTGTGCTCCGTGATAAGTTAGGTCAAATTCATAAGGTATTGAAGGTTGTCTCTATTTTGGTCAATTGCTTGGACTGTCTTAGTTCATTCTAAACTGCTTCAAGTCTTCCAAGTAATATTTCCTTTGTGAAATCCTTGATACATGATTTTAACAACTGTATCATTTGAACTACTAGCTTGAGTGGTGGTGTTAGAGTTTTTAATATCTTCCATATAACTTCATCATCACTTTTGGTTCCTTGTTGAGCTTTAATACCTATAGTAATTTCTAATATTCTACCTTTATATGTTATTATAGATTCATCTTCCATCATCTTAGCATCTTGAAATGCAAAAATCCAATTTTTTAGCCTCAAATTCTTAGAGTTTTCATCACCTTCAAAACTATTTTCCAAAGATTTCCAAATCAAATGTGAAGTAGCGAGTGATTTTACCTTATTTCACTCAATTTTAGGAACTGTGGTCAATAGTGCTTCTCTAGCTGTCATGTCACACATGAAAATATCTCTTTCTACCTTAGTGCAAGTTTTCAAATCATTCTCTTCAATGATTGTCTTTTCTAATTTTGTCAAGATCTAATATCCTGGATGCATAGATAACAAATGTATATGCATATTTTCCTTCCATCTATCATAGTTTGTTCCATCAAACTTTGGACTATCTTTTTTGAACATGTTCACCATAGATCTCCTAGAGCTGTTAAATTTTTTCTTCAAGGACCTGATGCTCTGATACCAACTGTTAGAAATGATAGTCCACCCAAGATAACTATGAGGGGGGTGAATTAGTTATCCAACAATTAAAATAATTATCTTTCTCAAAAAAACTTAACCATTAAATGAAAGAAAATAGAAACCATACAAATATGCACATAAAAAAATACACTAGACATGTTGACTAGGGAAGCCCTTGATTAAAGGGAAAAACCCGATTCGAATGATGCCCACAAGATGATGTACTCATATAAATATTCCTTGTTAGAGTATGGACCCTATTAGCAGTCTATTACAATATTTAGTACAATGAGTCCTTGTTAAGAGACTTTGAATCCCTATTAGAAGATTTTGACCCTATAAGGAGTTGTGGTATAATGTGTACAAGAAGAGCCCACTACCCAAACATACAATTTCAACTATAGGAGGGGCTCACTACTCAAATAAGTAATCAACTATTATTTTCTTATTTCTTTTATCCTTTCCTCTATCCTATCAACTAGATCAATCACTTTTAGACCTTGTAGACTAGGTTACAAACATCAAATCCAAATACCACACCTTGGATCACTTAGCAAAACCTTAGAAATGAAGTTTCCTTCACTTCTACACTACTCTAGTCAACTTTGCGTTCTATACTCTCTACTTCTTTCTGAACATTCATAATTGGTATATATCCATACCATGATAAAGGAAAATATCCTTCCATCATACCATTTCCATTAAACAATTCCTTAAGTTGGCTATTAGTTCTTCTCAATTAATTCTTATAGGATAGTACTAAGAACACACTACACTTTGTGATAACACAAATCTTTCACCTTGCAACTTGAATAAATCTTCTTACACATAATATTATTACAAGCAAGCTTATCCACATCATCCTTAATATTTCTTCTCCAAGTCCTCAGCCTCAATCCTCAAGTTATCAAATCTATGAAGAGATATAACAATTTTGCCTATGTAAACTCTATCTTAGAACAAAAATCACCAAAACCTACATAACTTCTTCCAAACTTATCCTTTCTTCTTATGATGTTAACTAAATATGCCAAATACTCAAATGTATCTCCCATTACCTTGGGTGGTTGTTATGCTCAACTAGTCATCCATATCAACTTGATCTTTTCACTATTCTTTTGTCAAATACCATAGAAGACATCAAACATACCATGTTGACATCAATGAGAAACTCAGTCATGCGTATAACATATCATTATCAAACCAATCTTCCAAAAATCTCTCCAATCTTCCAATATGATGAGGATAACATTTCTTAAAGATAAATTTGGAGATTTTCAAAAGTTTAAGATATTTAATAATAGAGTTGAGAATGAATCTGGTATTAAGATAAAGTGTTTGAGATTTTATAGAGGAGGAGAATTAACCTCTAGAGAGTTTAACATATTCTATGATGAGAATGGAATCAAAAGAAAGATATCTTCACCTAAAATACCTGAAAAAATAGGAATTTTGAAAGAAGAAATAAGTTTGTAGCAGAAGCAACATGAGAAATGTTGTTTGAGAATGATGTTTCTAAGAAATTTTTTAGAGAAGAAGTCAATACAACAATGTACACTATAAACAGAGTACATATTTGAAAAGGTATGAACAAGATACCTTATGAACTATGGTTTGGTCATTCATGATTAATAAAGTATTTAATAACATTTGGAAGTAAATTTTATATTAAGAGAGATGATGATATTGGTAATTTTAATCCAAGAAGTGATGAAGGTATGTTTCTTGGTTATTCATTGAAAAGCAAGGCATACAAATGTTTTAACTATAGAACTAAGATAGTAGTTGAATGCATAAATGTAAGGATTGATGAGAAGTTTGGAACTAAAAAAAAGATGATAGATTATAATTAAAATGAAGAAGAAGATAATTATGGAATTGTAAGAAAAAATGTTGAAGTTTTCTTTGAGAATAATAATAATTTGTAGAATGATGCACTAACTATTAAGAAAAGAGGAGAGAAAATATCTAAACCTAGATAAGAGATAAGAGTTGATGTGTCAACTCCTACCCCTAGTAGAAATATGATAAATAATCATCCTCATGAGAAGATAATTGGAAGCAAAGACATATTTGTGATGACAAGAGAGAGAGTAAATGAGGAGATATGTTTGATATCTCAAGTTGAGCCTAAGACTGAAAATGAAGCAAGTAAATATGATCATTGGATTCAAGCAACGAAGGAAGAATTAGATCAAATTGTAAAGAATGATACATGGGAGATGGTTCCTAGACCTAAAGACAAGAATGTGATAAGAACTAAATGGGTAAACAAGATGAATGAGAAAGGTGAATTTATGAGGAATAAAGATAGACTTGTATGCATGGGATATTCATAGCAAGAAGGCATAGACTGTGAGGATACTTATGCATGTGTAGCCATAATGGAAGGAGTAAAGATATTCCTAGCTTATGCAAAGAATAAGAAGTTCAAGTTTTATCAAATAGATGTTAAATCAGCCTTCCTACATGGAAAACTTGAAGAAGAGGTATATATTATGCAACTTGAAGGTTTTCCTTTATTAGAAGACAAAGACATGGTATGAAGACTTAGAAAATCTCTATATGATCTAAAGAAATACCTAGAACCTGGTATGAAAGGTTCGATAGTTATGTGGCAAAGCTTGGATTTGGTAAAGGTACGATAGATAATAAATTGTATCTCAAAGAAGTTGAGAATGGTTTGAAAATTACTGTAATATTTGTTGATGATATCATTTTTGAAGGTAATGATGAAGCATGAGTTTGAAATGAGCATGATAGGAGAAATGAATTTTTTCCTATGATTATAGATTGTGCATAATAGTGATAGTATATTCATTACATAAGCTAAGTAATTATGTGACTTGTTGAAAAGGTTTGGTTTAGAAAGTTGTAAATATGTTGCTAGACCTATAATAATTGGTCACAAGTTATCCAATAAAGATGAGATACCTATTGTAGAGAAGAAGGATCACAAATCAATGATTGAAGGTTTGTAGTATCTCACTCATACCATACTAGAAATAAAAAATGTAGTTGGGATTGTATTTAGATTTGAAGCTAATCCATGGAGTATTATTATGTAGGAGTAAAGAGAATATTCAAATATTTTAAAGGGACATGTAACTATGGAATTTGGTA
Source organism: Cupressus sempervirens (assembly GCA_028749045.1). Taxonomy (NCBI): domain Eukaryota; kingdom Viridiplantae; phylum Streptophyta; class Pinopsida; order Cupressales; family Cupressaceae; genus Cupressus; species Cupressus sempervirens. Next base: position 95,665,026 of record CM053790.1, read on the forward strand.
TGATAGATCAAGTGATTTTACCCTATGTGCATATACTGATGTAGATTGGGAAGGTAGTATGGATAATAGAAAGATTACTAGTGGTGGAGCTTTCTTTGTTGGAGGAAGATTGGTTTCTTGGTTAAGAAAGAAGCAATATTTTATTTCATAGAGTACTACTAAGGTAGAGTATGTTTTAGCAACAAATAACAATAGCTAATTTATGTGGATGAAGAAGATGCTAAACTATATCAGAATTGAGTTTGAAGAACCTATTATTATTACTATGATAATACAAGTATAGTGACTACGCCTAAGAATCATGTATTGTATTCTAAGACTAAGAATATATCTATTAGTACCATGTGCTAAGAGAGAAAGTAGTGGAGAATGAGATTATATTAGAGTATGTGAAAACTAAAGTGTTGGTCTCAGATTGGTTTTAACAATTTAGTGTCAACACACTTAAGAAATTTCTAAGTTGATGTCAAGTATAATATAGATGATAAGCTACAGTATGTGCCAAGCCAGAAATTCAATAGGTACCAAGTTATTCAGGTGGTAAGAAAGTTTCAAGTGCCAAGTGAAATAGATGCCAAGGAAATTATAGGTTTCAAGCAAGATAGAATTCCTATAGATGCCGAGAAAGACAAAATTCCTATATGTGTCGAGCATCAGCAATCAATAAGTGTCAAGTAACATAGAATTAGCATAAGAGTTTGTATCTTCACAAACTCAAATGAAAAACATTTTTGAGCTGACTCAAGATGAATCTTAGAGGAGCTAAAAGATGAGAATGAATCTATTATATTCCTTATGTAATCAGTGTGCAACCAATTAGAAAAATGAAAATAATTGAGCGAGAAAGATGGATGAATCTTGATCATAGATTCATACCTAACCCTAAATCTCGAAACCTTTTTAAGGAGGTCAAAACTCCATAATTTAGTGTCATGTGGGAATTCATGAAAGAATGCTAACAAAGTTTTGAAGGAAGTTTAAAGGGGTGAAGAAGACTTATAGGAAGAATAGCATTGTAGAATCAGTTGGTCAGAATAGAGTATCAGGACTATGACCATAGATATATCAAATCAAGAAGGATTAGGTTAGATTGGATAGAAGAAGGATCTGGAATCAGCAATTGAAGATTGTAAGTCATCAAATAAATACATTCCACTATACTTTCTAACCATAGTATTAGGAGAATGAAAATCCTACGCTGATAGGTTGGTTTAACAACCATATTGTAAATCCTTAATAGGATATTAAATCCTTTAATAGGGTGACATTTCAAGTGAATGTTTGTAAATCCTTTAGATAGGTCACTTTTAAAAGGGTGTAGAGCCTTTAACAATGTAGACCTTTAATAAGACAGACCATTGATGGTGGTCAAACTTTGTAACCTTAACCAGTTACATATTGCTACAATGATAAGTTGTGGGTGTCATCCCCACCCCAATTTTACCTTCTCATTTTCGAGGGTTTTTGGGTGATCAAATGTTTTTTTTATCTATTTTCATGAATATCTTTACTTTCATGTTAATTATTAATTTTATATGAATGTATTGATTTCAGTTAGAAGTTTTATAGCTTGAAATATTGGTACTTCTAATTCTCCCCCCTCTCTCATAACTATTCTTCCCACTTGTGAACTGCAACAATTTGTATCAGAGCTAAGTTCTTCTAGGGAGAAGCCTTATAGCTTGAAGAAAAGATCTAGAAATAGAAGTCTACAAAGCTAGGAGCATCGTAGAGAACCAAGAAATTGAGATGCATCTAATTATACATTCTCTAGAAGAAGCTAGGAAAGAATTGGAGAAATCCTTAAAGAGAATAAGAGAGGTTTCCATAGCTAAGATGATATAGAGTACAAGGAGATTGACACCTCTAAAGTGTTTGCAAATGGAGATTCCAAGGAGTTTGATGCAGTAATAGCAGATCTGATGGAGAAGAATAGAGCTCAAGTAGAAGAGACTATAGGGCCCATTTGTTGTTGCACCAAAAGCCATGACTGTTAGTGAACATGGAACACCACATAATTAACCACCTGTGGGCAGGGAAGCACATCGTATCACCCAACAATCTCCCCCTCGACACACATACCAGGTGCTTACGCGGGTCAGGAAGGCACTGGGGAGATTTGAACCCATGACCAGGCCAAAACCAGGCTTTGATACCAATTGTAGGGCCCATTTGCCATTGCACCAAAAGCCATGACTGTTAGTGAACATGGAACACCACATAATTAACCACCTGTGGGCAGGGGAGCGCATCGCATCACCCAACAGAGACTAGAACTCTCAAGATTGAACAAGAATCACAAGCCATGATGCTCTATGAAGTGACTGAATAGAAGAAAAGAGCCATTGAAGATAAGGCTATGATAGAAGATGACAAGAGAAACCTTGTTAATAGATTGGAGGAAAATTTAATTGAGCTTGCAATAATTTCTAACATGTAGCTAGACATCCTAAGCTAGATGATGAATGCACATCATGAGTTGAATGCCAAGTTCATTGAGATCTCCAAATTGAAAATGAAAAATGAACAACTGCAAAATGACTTGAGAAGAGAAAAGGAAAATTTAGAAAGCTTCAACAAACACAATGAATTCATCAAGTATTTTGAATAGCTTCTAAAATCACCAATATCCAGTAATGACACTTCAGGACTAGGATACACCAGCACTAAAAAGGCAGAGTCATCCAAGACTGCAGATGAAAGAAGTGACAAAGGTAAGAATACTAAACCCACTTTTTATTTTCATGGTAAATAGGGACATACATCTAATGTGTGTAGGAGTAATATTGTCAAACAACATGAAAAATCTAAGAACATAGGTCACTGTCACAAGTGCAACAAGTAAGGACATCACGCACATGAGTACAAGACAAGAACTATTAGAACACCAAGATTTGAAGGTCACTACTACAATTGTAAAAGGTATGTACATAGAGCCTTTGAGTGTAGATCAAAGCCTATGTGGACATCTAACCAACTAGTAAAGACCAAAAGTCATGGACATCACTACAATAGGGACTACAACACTAGGCAAAGCTGTCACTACTATCAAGAGTATGGACACATCCCTGAAAATTGCATAAGAAAACATTTTAGTGGAAGCTACAGTAGATGGTTGAGCCAAACTACATGCTTCAATTGTTTGAAGACTAGACACATTAGTAAAAATTGCCCAACAAGGTCAAAGGCACCCAACTCAAAGTTTAACAAAGGAAGAGAGAAGGTAGTTGTTGAACACATCAAAAGAGAGATGAATAAAACTTGGAAGAAGAAAGATGGAAGTAGCACATCCAATGGAGGGATCACTTCACCCAAAAGGTCAAGTGGTCATAGTTCATCCAACTAAGAAAAAGAAGGTGTGTGGAACTGATATACAAATGTTTTATCATACATCAATTCCAATACTAGGTAAGTACTAAAAAGGATAGATCAACATGAATAAAAATGCAAAGTTAAAACTTCAAGTTTTCACAAGTGTTGCTGAGGAAAGCGTGTTGTCTTTAGATGGTAGTTGTTTTCAAAAGTTAGTAGAAGCTCAGTGATTAGTTGTCAACTAGTTAGTAGTGGATTCCGAGTGAGGAGAAATTTTTATTGAAGTTGAGTATGTGAAACTGTAGTGTATGCCGAGTGTTGGAAAGACAACGAAAGTTGAGTAAAGTAGAACTACTTAAGGAGCTAAGTGGATAGCTATAAATGCACTAAGCATTAGATGCTATGAAATGGAGGGTATATGATCACATTTTGAATCATTTTTCACCATCGTGAAAAAAGAGAAAAAGGAAAGAAGAGTGAAATACAATTTTCAAGCTAAGTTTGAAGCATTTGAATAGATTTTAATAGAGATTTAGCACAATTTTGATGATTCAACATATTTACACTTGTGCCAAGCTATGTAGTTTCAAAATTTCTTTGTATTGGAACCTTAGTTTGAAGAAATGGCCTCTAGCACTAGAAAATATTAGGATAAAGAGTCATTTGAAGTCTAGTTAGTATCAAATAAAGTCAAACAACTTGATTTTCAAACTATTCTTGAAGTTGCACAAAAAAATGACCCTGTTGGAGACTTGTTTGTAATTCCTCCTAAGGTTGTAATGGTTCAAGATGTTAGGAGATGTTACAACTAAAAAATAGATGCTATTGGGGTCTTAAAAAAAGAATTTGAAATCATTGAAAAGAAGGGCTTAACCCACGCCCTAGATTTTCCTACCATGTTTAAGACCGAATGGATTAGAATTGTGTTAAATAGGATACATGATCGTAGCTTGTGGTTAGAAGATGGGCTAGTTAAAATATCAAAAAGGATTATTCATAGGGTAATGTCATGCCCAAACTACGTGGGCATAAACACACACATTTTTTTTTTTAAAATGAATAATTAAAATGCTCTAAGTCTGAAATGATTGTGATCTTAGATTAAGAAAAAGGATTCATTACATTTTATCTTAAGTTTATAAACTTGTGGAGGAATTACATCATTAATATTTTGAAACTTTCATTATTAGATTAAGATTTATCACAATATATAGAGATTAAATGATTGACGATCCAATCTACCCTAGATTTTAACTAACAAAACTAACTAACATTATCAAATAAATTGATATTTTTTTTTACTAAATTAGAACTAATCTTCAAACTTCATCTTAAAATCTAAGCACTAAAAAAATTATAATAATTAAAAACAAAACACTATACCAAGATTTAAATTAAAGTTATTAATGTGGAGCTTAAACTAGACATAAACTTAATTAACTAACAACTAACTAAATCTAAATTCTGATCTAACTATATACAAAATAGTGATTAAACTTTAAATAAAACTTAACTCTAATACATATAATTGATCTATTACTATTAAATATATATTAGCATTAAAAAAAGAACAAATGACTTTAAAAAAATAACAATTTAAACAACAAAAATAATAAAGACCTCTCTGATAAAGAGAATGAAACTCCTCTATCTGTTTCTGTCAGAAATCCTCTGACAAGTACCTCTCTCAAAATCTCTCTAGGAATGATTCCCATGTGAGGGTATTCATCCTCACTCCTCCTATGGTCTCCTCCTGATGCCACCAATTGGAGGGATCGCCTCTCAACTGATGAACTGCTAGGCATGCCTTTAGATTACTCCCATAGGGTCATAATCCAAAGCATTGCTATAGGCTCTGCAACCATGCCTCTACTACTATCCCCTTAGTGTAACCCATAAATAATGGTGGCCCAAGTCGAATCAATTCCTTGATATCATCTCCTACATGTCTAGGAGGTCTATCAAGTGGGGGTCTTCTCTGGTGTATTGACTCACCTTCATGCTCATCCTTCCCCTCTAACTATCTCAGTGGAGGACTCCTAGTCCTCTCTTTGCCTCTGGGCCCACCTCCTCCGGACCCCTCTACTTGCACTATAGGAATTTGCTAACCTGGCTGAACCACAAGTACTACTCTCTGCTAAACTACATTGATCAATATCTGAAGTGCATCCAAAATGTCCTAGTTTGAGTTAGGTGGTGGTGGAGGTGGTCCATCCTCTTATCCCACTCTACCACCTCCCACCCTACGACCTCTACCTTGTCGGTTGCTTCGAGTAATAGGAGGCATCCTACACAATTTAATATTTAGTTTTAAGTTTCAAAAGCATAATGGTCTAAGGTTCCTAGTGTTGAAACAGGAGCTCTAATACCAAAATGTCATGCCCAAACTATGGGAGCATAAACACACAAATATTTTTTTTTTAAATGAATAATTAAAATGCTCTAAGTCTGAAATGATTGTGATCTCAGATTAAGAAAAAAGACTCATTACATTTTATCTTAAGTTTATAAACTTGTGGAGGAATTACATCATTAAGATTTTGAAACTTTCATTATTAGATTAAGATTTATCACAATATATAGAGATTAAATGATTGACGATGCAACCTACCCTAGATTTTAACTAACAAAAATAACTAACATTATCAAATAAATTGATAAAAAGATTTTCCTAAATTAGAACTAATCTTCTAACTTCATCTTAAAATCTAAGCACTGAAACAATTATAATAAATAAAAACAAAACACTATACCAATATTTAAATTAAAGTTATTAATGTGGAGCTTAAACTAGACATAAACTTAATTAACTAACAACTAACTAAATCTAAATTCTGATCTAACTATATACAAAATAGTGACTAAACATTAAATAAAACTTAACTCTAATACATATAATTGATCTATTACTATTAAATATATATTAGCATTAAAAAAAGAACAAATGAATTTAAAAAAATAACAATTTAAACAACAAAAATAATAAACTAAATAAATAAAATTATTAACAAACAACATAAAGTAATTACAAAATATAATATAAACTACTAACTAAATTTTTTTTACTAAATTACACTAATTAAACTAACTTTAAATTTAAATCTAATACTAAACTAAACTAACCCAACAAAATAACTTATCACATAAACTAACATGCTAAAATTTAAAATAACTATCAAATAAACTAACCTAACACCTAACCTATCTAACTCTATTACTAACTTTCTCCCATCCCTAAGCTCAATGTCAAATCGACCCCCTACCTTCTCCCCTAAACACCCCCCCTTACTCCATGAAAAATATAGTTGCACTTCCCAAGTGCTACACTTGGGATAGCACGCTACCCAAGTGGAGGGAGCAAGATACATCCTGACCCAGACTTGCCATGAGAGGTAGCGTCCCAGAGAAAGAAGGTAAAAAAAATATTTTTGAACTTAATGCATTTCTCAATCAAAGATAACATGAAACCAGTGCTTTCCAAGAAGGCTTTACCCAAGGTTGAAATGAGGGGACAGGGTGACGTCACCCTCATAACCATTTTGCTGTCTTAGATAATATTTTACAACAAAATGTCTTTTCAAACCATGTAGAAGGGCTGCGTCAAGCAAGGGGATGAAAGAAAGCATTGAAGACAAAAGTTTTCTAGGTAAGTTTGGATATTTAGTTATAAATTATATTATACACATTTTTCTAATATCATTATCTATTTAGTCTTAATTTTAAAGATTTTACAATTGATTTACAAGAGAATTTTGAAGAGGATATTCTCTGTTTCAAAGGGCATTTAATTTGTTTCTCTCATACAAAAGACAGAGAGTTTTTACTCTCTTGAAACTCCTTTTTTTTTTTACAAAATTTTTTTCTAAGGTTTACAATGCAATGCATTTTTTTTTCAAGGTGTATTTTTTTGAATGGATTTAAACACATTGATACAATAGTTTGTGTCACATAAATACATGATTAATTTTATCTCCTAAACATCCTGAATTGAACTATCAACCATAATCATTTTTCTTTCCTCAACATAAATGTTCATTTTGAACATATAAGGAAATTTGAAAATTTTTCTTACCTAAACCATCATCATTTTATCTTATTTTTAATGAGCATCCATATAATTTAAAAATTATGATTAAATCTCATGGTAAGAAACATTACTCAATCACCATTTTTATTGGCAAATCTAATTCAAAGGCTGGGCTAGGAAAGAAGCAGGAAGAAAACCTTGCTTCATTGCCATTACAACAAAGTTTGAAATACAAATTACATAGCATTTCAATCCAAAATTACAACAATAAAATTGAATTTCCTTCATGACCCTCATCAAGGGATTCATAACAATTTCTACAACACTTTTCTAAGAACCGTGGAGGGAACAAAATCTGATCCGGTGACAACAAGCATGACCAAGAAACAAATCAAACATGCATATTCATACTAGGTTTTCACAATAGGATTCACAATGAATCAAAACTAGGGAAAGGTGGATTTTTCCAATAGGAGATGTTAGACACAACACAAAACTAGGTGCCCAATTGAGGCTATAAATCAAGAACTTTCGTTCTTCCATTCTTACATGCCAAAACTCATACGTGGTTTGTGCTGACAGGTAGGGGCCCATAACACCCTACCCTCTCTCCCTCTTCTTGTTCTGAGAAGAGACTCTACACTATTGGAGTCCAACTAAAATGACCTTTCCCAAAATTGGCCACTTCTATCCTCTCCAAGGGTGAGTAATGCCAAAACACCCATGCAAGAAAATCTCAAAATTCAAACATAAACATGAAAGGAAAACATTTTAAAAGCATGGTTTTCAAACCTTCCCAACATACCCACATACATACAAGCATTCAAACAACAACAAGGTAGCATAAGCATGAAACAAACATGAAAATCTAAACAAGGGAGATGAGAATTCCTACCTTCACAAAGAGGTAATGGCAAATGAACAATTTTGAGTAGATATTTTCTCTTCCTTCCTTCAATCTTCCAGGACTCCTCTCTAAATGTAGAGATTGGGTAATGACCTCCACTACTCCAAGAAGGGCCTCTAAATAAGCCTTAAACTCAACCACTAAAAGGATCAATAACTTCTCCCACCCACCTATAAATCTAGAAGCTCCTAACTCAACCCATACTATGGTTAACCACTAAGTGGAGGTGAGGTGAGACAACTCATGGTAGCCATAGTCAATTTTCGCACAAAGGAAAAAAGAGACTTTTTGAGTGACTTGAAAAGTCAATAAAAGGGGCTTAGGGGTTGGAAAAGACCGCCAACGCATACCCATACCCCTTGGGTATAAATATTTCATATTTTAAAGCCTTAGGAATAGGTTTAGAGCCAAACAAAGGCTAGGAAATGAATAGGACCAACTAACAACTCTAAAATGCAGATTAAGCACTTATCCGGATTAGGGTGACTAAACTCGATTAAGAACCAAATTAGCAAAAAGACACTAACTTAATCTGACTTCGGTCCAAAGGTTACATAGCTAACCCTAACTAGCACACTGAAGAACATAAACAATTCACGAGTGTCAAGCAACACTAAAAGAACATAATTACGAACATTAACATTTACTAATCACAGAAAGATACATAAATACATCTCACAATTAAAATACTTGAATTATGAACAACAAGGTTTCCAAAATTAGCAGATAGAGATCAGTTTTGTTCATCCGTCAGTTTTCTCGGCTAAAATATCTGCACACTCATTGCACACATTAGTAGTCTCGTAAAATCACATTTACATATATATATACGTATCAAAAATTCACATAAATTGAAACATACTTCAATCAAGGTTTCTTTCATCCTACTTATATCCTTAATCATAAAGATTCCAAAATCAATGTGTTAATCCTATATTTTACTTATTTCATCAACATACTTATACCTAAAACCTTAAATGAGGAACATCAAATATTTGGAAGTAACATCACACAGCATGAAATAATATAATATTTTGTAAGCATCAGATAATGTCTTGACATCTTGAGTCGTGAGTATCAAAATAATAGTGTAACAACTAAGGCTATGAAGGGTCGAGGTGAGGCCTCACAGGTAACAATGTATGCAACCCTAGAATGGCCTAAAACCCTAAGGAGTGACTCGAAAGAAGCTATTGAGAAGAATATTTGATCCAAGTGGAACAAGAGAGGCATGACCATTGATACCATTAAGGATCCTCTTGTTGATTTTGTTGTCAGAGTCATATCCCAAAAATTCTACCAATCTAGTAGACTTAACAATGTTCCCTGTATTGTAGTAGATGTTGGTTACAAACTTTTCAAAAAGGACCATACTTATGATCTAATTGAACTACAATTAAAATAGATCAATGAGAATTTAAGAGTTATAAGAAGAACAAAGGGAGCTCAATGCAAATTTGGAGCAATTTTTATATGTATATTTTTCTATGTACAAAGTGAATTCCCATCTTATGTAAAGATAAGGTAGAAAACTAATAGGTCTATAGTAGCCCAGGTGAATGAATACATAGAACAAATGGGAGACAATTTTGAGACTATCATGAACAATTATTTTGAAGATTTCAAGAAATCAATGAAACAAAAACTTAGGATTCCAGTGTCACTTGTGGAGTAGCACATAAATGATATTTGTTTTCTTGTTCATATTGATTACACCTACATCCAAGCAGCCATACCAAGGGTAAGATGGTTTAGACCTCTTGGTTATGAAATAAATATTGATGAAGCATCTATAGAAATTACAAAATTTATTGCAGAAGAAGTAGATAAAAGTGCCCAACACTTTGGCACATATGATGTAGTAAGATCCAAGGTGGATATGGAACTAAAAATAGTCTCAACACTGAAGAAAGAGGATAAACTAGTAAAGAAGCTCAAGGCTAAATTTGGTGAAGGCTCAACAAAAGCAGAGGAAGAAGAAAATGATGAAGAGGAAGGTGAGGATGAAGAGAAACAGGGCCATGGACCACTTGCTTTAAACCAAGGCATGGGTAAAGATGCTAAAGAACAATAAAGTATTGAGGAAGAAGAGGAAGCACCTAAGGTAGAGCCCAAGAAGAGGAAAGCATAGAAATAACCTACTGAATAACCTAAAGGCAAAAAGAAAGCTAAGCCAAGACCTATGAAACCTACCACTAGGGAATATAAAAGGTCTACAACAAAAGGTGGCCAAGGAAGAAGAAAAGAAGAAAGCTAAAGAGAAAGGAGGACTAGCAGAGAAGAAGTAAAGAAGAAAGTATGTGGCACCTCCAAAATCAGATGAGGAGAGGATAGATTCTGATGATAATAGCCAGTTTAGAGTGGTAAGTCACACCACTGAATCTAATTTAGAAAACATATGTGACAACATTAGGGACAATGCAGACCTTTTAGGACTGAAAGGTATTGATTTTAATAAGTTTACAAGAGAGGAGAAAAACATGGTGGAAGAATCAATATACACCATGATGGAAAAGTTCAAGAATACTCCACTTGAACTAGATAAAACAATTCCTAAGGATTTATATTCCATTTTAGAAAATAAATGGCATTATTTCCTAAACATCAAAAAGGAAATAAGAGAGTCAACATTGGATCCTATGATGCCTAAACTCACAAAAGACCAAATAAGAAAGGGTAATAAGAACATAGGAGAAAATTTGCACTCAAGTATAGAGCCTTTAGTATATTGTAGAATAAAATTGAGGATGTTGTGAAGAAGTTCAATCTAATGTGGAAAGTAATTTATGGGCTCACAACTATAAAGGAAGGATAGGAAGATCCCTTTGAGGGAAGGAATAATAATGAGGAAGAAGAGGAAAATGATAAGGAAGAAGAAGGTGAGAAAGAAAAGGAAGATGTTATAGTAGAGAAGGAAACACAAAAGGTTGATATTGCAACTATTGAGGAGTAATAATAGGAATAGAGTGTGCAAGACACACAACTGCCACCATCAAGTCCTCCACATGTAACACCCACACCTATGCAGACAATAATTGTAAAGGATGTACTGACAACTTTTGTCAGAACATCAACCAACTATAGAGGATCAAAAAGATCCTTCAGAAAACTACTTTACAATAATAGCTATGTACAAACCCAATTTTGGTGAGTGTAGAGGAACTTTAGAAAGTTGTAGCTGAGATAAAAAAGGAGAAGGTGAATCCATAAGAACCACCTTCACATACTCTAATAGCTAGAAGTGGACAACCACAAGAGCAAGTAGCACAAGATGCATTAGCTAGGGTTGATTCCATAGTCACAATGACTTCAACTACCAAGGAGCCAGCAAAGGAGAAAATAGGACATAAGGATACCTCTGTCATTAAAACACAAATTCAAGGTGTGCCTCTTTAGATTACAATCATTGATCAAGGAAAAGTTGAAGAGGACAAGGGGAGCCCTAAGGAGAAAGAACAAGAGGCAATTCAAACATTGATCAACTTGCCTATAACAGGGACTCCTACAAGAACAACACAATAGAAGAGAAATAATGTGCTCTACGCTCAAGCTTTACCAAGTTTGTAATGGTACTTCACTATGGAGACCCTACCCTTGATGAGGAGATAGTCATTCCAAGATATGATGATAAAACATTGAACATAGACCAGATTAATGAAGTGGAAGAGGAACTAGAGAAGAAGAAGAAACAAGAGATACTCATAAATGAGTATAAACAAAGGAAATATTTAATTGAAATTAAAGAAGTCTTTTTAGATGCATTTAGCATGCAAGTACCTGATGAAACCAAGCCTATAATGGAACAATTATCCAACATAGTGAACCAGGTACAAAATGAAGACATAGACACAAATGAAAAATTGCTAGAATGGTCTGAAAAGAAATTCCAAGTGAAGGTGAATGATTGTGTATCAAGTGAGCTAGCACTATCTCAGGTGGAGCTAGCTAAGAAGGTAGAAAAGGTAAAAGTTGTACTTCAAAATATATTCTCATTGTACTGCAAATTATGGTCCATCAATTTTCACACAAGAGACCAGCTTGAGGATTATGAGCTAGGAAAGGAATCTAAAAGGATCACGTATATAGCTACCCAAGGATCCAGCTCAAAGTGAGAAGCATTTTGCTACAATGCTTCACACTCAAAAGGAATTAGATGTGCTCACAGCAGATGAGGTGAACATAAAGGCCAAATTGATACAACTTTAGTCTATTATAACCCCTCACATGGAAGTTTTGCACAAAGAAATAGCCTATGCAGAGAATGTCTTGAAGAAAGATCCCAATATTTCTACATTGGAAGGCCTAGTACACCTTACAACAGAGACAACCATCTATCTTAAAGCACTGGAAATTGTATTAGACAATTGGGATGTTTCTCTGGAGATCATAATAGAGGTAAGGAAATCCTTTTTGGCTAAGTATTCAATTAATGCATATAACCATTTGACATAAGTTTCAAAAAGGGGGAGATATAATAAAAAAGGGGGAGATAATAAAATTTGAGTTTTTGAGAAGATAAAATGAAGGGAGAAGTAAGGAGATAAAGACAAAAGGATACAAAGACTATAAGGGAAGATGTGTGAAAGGGGGAGTAAACATAGAGAAAAATAGAATGATAAGGAAAATCATGGAAACAACATGAGACAAATCTAGCATGAGGAGTTTATAATATAAAAATTTCATGTTAGCTCAGGGGGAGTTACAAGTTTTGAGGTATCTTCACAAAATCTTGAATAGTTTTGAATTTTTGTACATATGTTAAAAAGATGTATATTATTCTCATAGAGATTAGATTCATAATGTTTAGTTAAGTATTTTTAACACTCATGTCAAAGGGGGAGATTGTTGATCTTAGATTGGTTTTGAAAATTGAGTGTCAACACACTTAATAAATTTCTAAGTTGATGCCAAGTATGATATAGATGCCAAGCTACAGTATGTGCCAAGCCAAAAATTCAACAGGTGCCAAGTTATTTAAGTGCTAAGAAAAGTATATGTGACAAGAAAAGTATAGGTGCTGAGCAAGATAGAGTTCCTATAGATGCCAAGCAAGATAGAATTCCTATATGCTTCGAACATTAGTAATCAGTAAGTGTTGAGTAACATAGAATTAGCATAAGAGTTTGCATCTTCACAAGCTCAGATGTAAACCATTTTTGAGCTAACTCAAGATGAATCTCAAAAGAGCTAAAAGATAAGAACAAATCTATTATATTCCTTATGCAATTAGCATGCAACTAATCAGAAAAATGGAGAGAACATGAAACCAATAAGAAAATTTCAAAGAATTGAGCAAGAAAGATGGATGAATCTTGATTGTAGGTTCATACCTAACCCTCAGTCTTGAAAAATTTTTAAGGAGGTTGAAACCCCATTATTTAGTGTCATGTGGGAATGCATAAGAGAATTCTAGTGAAGTTTTGAAGGAAGTTCAAAGGAGTGAATAAGACTTAGAGGAAGAACAACATTGCAGAATCAGTTGATTAAAATAGAATATCAGCACTACAAACAAAGTCATATCAGATCAAGAAGGATCAGGTCAAATTAGGTAGAACAAGGAAATGGAATCAACAATTGAAGATTGTAAGTCATTAGATCAATACATTCTACTATACTTTCTAACCATTGTATTAGGAGAATGAAAATCCTATGACGATAGGTTGGTTTAATAGCTATATTGTAAATTATTAACAGAATGTTAAATCCTTTAATAGGGTGACATTCGAGGTGAATGTTTGTAAATCCTTTAAACAAGTCACTTTTAATAGGGTGTAGACCCTTTAGTAGGGTAGGCCTTTCACAGGGTAGACCACTAATGGTGGTCAAAATTTGTAACCTTAACCAGTTACGTATTGCTGCAGTGATAAGTTGTGGGTGTCATCCCCACCCCAGTTTTATCTTCTCATTTTGGAGGGTTTTTGGGTGATCAAATATTGTTTTATCTATTTTCATGTATGTCTTTACTTTCATGTTAATTAGTCATGTTAGATGCATGCATTGATTTCAATTAAAAGTTTTACAGCTTGAAATATTGGTACTTCAGATTCACCCCCCTCTTAGACGTACTCTTCCCACATGTGAATTCCAACATAAAGATCAAATTGCAAACATATTTACTAAGCCTTTTCCTAAAGATACATTTGAGTACTAGAGAGGTATGCTTGGGGTTATGCCCTTGCCTACTTCTAAGTAGGTAATTCAATAAATGCATCAATCCAGTGGTACAAAGAGCTATTATTAGCCTAGATTGAATGTTGATGCTTCCTATATGGGGTGGTATCTATGATGATATAATTCATTGATCACTCTTGGTATTTGGTATTAAACATGATCTTTGGACACTCTAGCTCATTAAAGACTTGGTGCAAAATACTATTAATTGGTATTTTGTAACATTAAGATTGAAATATTTTACATTGATGTCAATGGGGAAGAGTATGAATGAAAAAAATCATGTAAGTTATGGGAAGAAGAACTCCTATAAAATGGGAGAAAAACATCTCTTTAGGGAGATTTAAAAATTTTTAGGGAAAGAAGTAGGAATATATACCTGATTTATTGTGAATCATTTAGTGTGCATTAAGTAATTCATGTCAAAGAAGGAGTATGCAACTATTGTGATGAGATCTATTTAATGTGTGAAAAATTGATGCCATTCCTAAAATCCAAAAGATTTAAAAGTTTCTCAAGGAAGAGGATTTGAGAAAATGAGAGAAGTAGGAACAATAGAATATTACTTGGTATTCTTGGTACATAGATGTTTTTCATCTATGTTACCATCAATGTCAAATGGGGATATTGTTAGCATGAATGCTAATCATACTACTTTGAGGGAATATCTTGAGCATTGGAGAGTACTGAAATGTTGCAATCATGACTGTGTTTGACACTGATGTCAACATAACATCACTTTTGTATAGAAAGGCTAAGTAACAGACATAAATCTTAATGGTATGGATAATGGTTTGATTGTCTAGTAATGCATAGTAATGGACATGTTCTATGCTATTTCCTAATGACATGATCAAGTGCACAGAGTCTAAGTCAAAGGCATATGGAAGATGTACCTAATTTATAGATTGTGGTTTAGAGACAAAGTATTGGGAAAGAAGTTCCTAATGTTTGTTTTCTATCTTCCATTTGAGATATAATGAAAAGATGTGTAGTCAAACAGTGGAAGAGGATAGTTGGCTAATAATGTCAGCAAGTGTGCAAGCCCTAGTATCGCACATGTGAGTTTTGTATAGACTATAATCTAACCATGCTATTATAATTATAATTAATTAATTATCTTATTGTAATTAATTGGGAAAGTCTCAAGGCCAACTCAAGGAATTATTTTGAAAATATGGTATAAAGGAAAGATGTTTTCCTTGATTGTAAGAAATATCTATTATTCTATAAGTACAAAGTGAGAAAAGGAGAAAAGTGCTTATTGAATGCATGTATGAAATGTAAGGGATTATTGGATTCAAGATTTCTAATTTGGTGTCAAGATCAAAAAGAGTAGAATTCTAGTTGACAGGACAAAGAAAGAGGAAGGAACAATACAATGCAATTCTATTATTCTACAAGGAATAATATAGAGATTATTTGGATAGTCATTGGTCTTTCCCTTGAAGCTATTTGGGTAGTGGTTCCAACTATTTTTCAAAACTTCTAACATCATTGGTACAATTCTTGACAAGGTTGGAATAACCAAAAAAGGATTCAAATTCTCCCAATAGGGACTCATATGTACTAAAAGTATTCATATACCCCTAACAAGGGCCATCCTCTAATAAGGAAAATTTATATTAGTACATCACATTGTGGGTACCATCCCCACTAAGGTTTTCTCTCTGATCAAGGGTTTCCCTAGTTAACATATATAGTGTTATTGTATATGAGTATCTTGTTTTGGTTTCAATTTATATTTCTCATATGCTTAAGTTTTTGAAAGGATGATAATTGTGATAATAGTTAGATAACTAAATCATACCCCCCCCCAGCTTTGTGTTATATTAGTGGACTATATATTCTAACAAAACCATCATCTTCAATGCCCTCTACATCAAAATTCACTCTGAACATTCTAATTTTCTATATAGTTAACCTAGAGAAGAATCTTTCCATACTCTCAAAGTTATCTACACAATTCACCCAATAATCTTCTAACATAGGGACATGCCTAAATACCAAACCTAGTTGTAGACTGTATTTGAAATTGGTCATCATCAAATCTAAACTATGATAGGGAAAGGGATACCTACTTTTTCCATGTTGGCAAAAATTATAATATTCACCTCTATGATTTGGAAACATAGCTTAATTAGGATTATTCTGTCATCTAGGTACCTAAGTAGCTTCAAGGAGAAGTCATCAACCCAACTACTCTAATATACCTAAATGAGGGGAACTATACGAAAGAAATTCAAAAATTGGGTAATGCTAGAGATAGAGATAGCTTCTAGGGATAATTTCCACTCTCGACATCCCTAGAGTTATCTGCAAAATCTCATTGTGAAGCTATCAATCACTTTCATAAACTTCACATAGCTATTTTGAAACTAGAGGAAGGTGTAGAAATCATGCACATTGATATTTTCATCATAATCCTCTACGTGTGGAAACTCAGGCTATAGTTGAATAGTAGCTAAGACATATATCAAATAGGATGAGATGATAGATTACATTTGGGAGGGCTCTTCCTACCTTTTCAACTCACCCTCTCATGGTGATAACTTTGCCTCTATCTTTTGCAGGAGTATTCAATTCTCTTCTTTTCTTTCTAGGATACTAGTAGGGATAGAAAAACACAAAATATCAACATATTAAAAGCACTATGTTCAATTGGACACTCTTCTCATCTAGCAAATATTTTAAGACCTACCTTCTTATGAAATGCATTGAATACTCAATATGAAATGGACATATTTCTTTTTTCCAATCCCTATACAATGTTGTTGAAGACATAATCTATTGAAAATAGATTGATACAAGTATGAGAATATCTTTCAATCATTGTTTTGTCATTGATGTCAAACCTGCTACTTATTGTTAAGATAACTACTTAGTTGATTCAAATACTATCATTTGTTTTATTGATGAAGAGGATTTGATCAAATGTGATAACAAGAGCACCTAGACAAAAGGTTGAGTTATGAGAAGAAAAGGGGGTACAAAGTTTGGTTAAGATAGTGATGATATAGTGCACTGATGATCTACTTAAGGCTACAAAGGTTGGATACAATGACTAAGTCTAGATAAAAAAAAGTAAGAAGAATTGAGTCTGACAAGCTTGACTGAGTGGAAAGTAGATGCCAAGAAAAGTTAGTGCAAGTCAAGCATAAACTTAGTTGAAGCCAAGAAAAGTGAAAGATTAGTTTACACAAAGTGAGACAGTGTAAGCAAAGTAAAGTTTAGTTTATGTTGAGCACTAGTAAAATTTAGTGTTTGTCGAGTTATCTAGAGGATGATGAGTGGAAGAATAGTTTGGAAGCTGAGTAACAACATATTGATGCTAACTTCTAGTATTCATGTTAAATCACATATTTGATGAATCTCAGCTGACTATTTTGTTTTCTTGAATTTTGTGAAGTGTGTGGAAGTAATTATGATGATTTGGTGGCATATACTATTTATGGTGCTCCTACCCACATGATGATCTAGAATGTCTTCAATCTCCTCCTTAAAAGTAGGAATTGGAAATGGCTCTAACATCAGCTCCTCATCTGCACCATCATCATGATACTCTATTAAGTCTGCAATGTTGAAAATAGGAGAAATGTGAATACCATCTGGCAACCCCACCTCATATGCATTTCTTGAGTCATGTTTCTTCAAATTTTTGTAGGGACCAAATTTCTTCATTTTTAGCTTGTCGTAAGTACCGGATGGAAATCTTTCTTTCTGTAAGTGTACCATGACTAGATCCCCTACTTGAAATTGCTTATGTCTTCTCCTTTGATCAGCCATAACTTTATACTCTTGATTCATCTTGGTAATGTGTGCCTGAACCTCCCCATGTAGATGCTTGATATGTTTAGAAAATTCTTTAGCTTCAGCACTTGTCCTCTCCCCTTTCTCTATCTTCCTCAATTCCGGTGCAGTCCTTGGGCTACTTCCATATACAATTTGGAATGGTGATCTACCAATACTCCTGTTTATAGAGTTATTTTAAGAAAACTCTACTTGTGGTAGAATAAAATCCCACCCCTTGGGTTTATCCCAAACTAAACATCTCAGCAAATTGCCCAGACTTCTATTTACCACTTTTGTTTGGCCGTCAGTCTACGGGTGATGTGTGGAACTAAATTTCAACTCTGTTCTCAACTTTTTCCACAATGTTCTCTAGAAATACTCTACAAATTCAGTATCTCTATCAAAAACTATACTCCTTGGAAGACCATGTAGTCTTACCACCTCTCTGAAAAATAAGTCTCCAATATGGATAGCATCATGAGTTTTGTGGCATGGAATGAAATGTGCCATTTTGAAGAACCTATCAACCACCACAAATACTGAGTCATTACCCCTTTGTGTCCTTGGCAATCCAAGAACAAAATCCATACTTATGTCCTCCCATGGCTTTGATGGAATAGGCAATGGTTGATATAGTACAGTATTTTGACTAAATCCCTTGGAAACTTGAGAAATTTGACAACTCTGTACAAACTTCTTCACATCCTATGAAATTTGAGGCCAAAAATAATATTCTTTGAGAATGGCAATGGTCTTATCTCGACCAAAATGTCCTGCCATCCCTCCACTGTGTTTCTCTTTAATCAGATTTTCCCTCATGGAACTCCTTGGAATGCATAATTAAATACCCTTGAATAACATACCATCCTGAATTAGATAGTCTAACCACTTAGTTTTGTCTATAGCAACAGGCTCCTTACAAGCTTTCCATGCTTCAGAAAAATCAAGATCCTCAAGGTACAGATTCTGGAGTTCATCAAACCCAACTACTTCAACCTACATTACTGTAAGCAACAACTATCTCCTACTTAGTGCATCTACAACCCTATTAAATTTTCCACTTCTATGCTTCAACACAAATGTATAGCTCTGTAAGAACTCTACCCACTTCCTATGCCTCTGATTCAATTTACCTTGGCTATTTAAGTACTGTAATGCTTGATGGTCAGTATACAAAAAAAGTTCCATTGGCAATAAATAATGCCTCCATTTCTTTAAGGCTTGAACTATTGCATAGAACTCTTGATCATAAACAGAATACTTCTTTTTTGCATCATTCAATTTTTCACTAAAATATGCAATAGGCTTACCTTCTTGGCTTAATACAGCCCCAATAGTGCTGCCACTATCATCACAATCCACTTGGAACACCTTTCTAAAATCTAGAAGTGCCAACATAGGTTGTTCTATTACCTTCTTCTTCAGAAATTCAAAACTTCTCGTAGTTGTCATAGTCCATTTGAACTCTTTTCTATCCCCTCTTATTGTGTTAGTCAGGGGTGCACATATGCCATTTAAATTCTTAATGAACTTCCTATAAAAACTATCCAGACCATGAAATGATCTTACCTAAATAGAATACCTTGGAGTAGGCCATTCCAAGATGGGTTTTACCTTCTTCGGATCCATTTTGAGATCTTCAGGTGATATAACAAACCCCAAGTAGACTAACTCCTTTTTTGCAAAGATACACTTCTTTAGATTAATTAACAATTTCTCTTCCCTTAACCTTTCAAGGACACTATGAATATGCAATAAATGTTCTTCCAAAGTCTTGCTAAAAATTAAAATATCATCCGAATAGATAATAACAAAATTTTTCAAGAACTTCTTAAGTACCTCATTCATAAGCCGCATGAAGGTGCTTGGGGCATTCATCAATCCAAAGGGCATGACTAACCACTCATAAAGACCCTCCTCAGTCTTGAAGGCTATTTTCCACTCATCTCCTTCTCAAATCCATATCTGGTGATAGCCACTCTTGAGATCTATCTTTGTGAAGTACTAAGCTCCACTCAAGCAGTCCATAAGATCATCCATTCTTGGAAAAGGAAACTAATACTTGATGGTTATCCTATTTATAGCTCAAGAGTCTATACACATCCTCCACTCTCCATCCTTCTTTGGTGCTAGTACTATAGGTACTACACATGGACTCAAGCTCTCCTGAATCAAGCCCTTTCTCAATAGCTCCTGCACCTGTCTATTTAGCTCCTCAATTTCAGTAGGAGTCATCCTGTGAGCAGTCGTGTTATGCAGACTAGCTCCTGGGATTAAATCTATCTAAAGACTGATTTTCCTTATCGGTGGCAATCTTTCTGGAAAATTATCAGAGATGATATCTCCAAACTCACCTAGTAAATCTAAAACTTCAAGTGGTATTTCACTACTACCTTCTTTATCTTTCCTAAGGATCAAAGCATAGCACATACGTTGATGTTTCATGCCATCTAAAAACTTCCTTCCATTAACAAGACAAATTTGCTACATACCTTTTTGCCTTCCTTTTTCATGGGCTTCAGTTTGTGGTGAACTCCATCCTTTGCTAGAGAGTACGTGTTTGCATGACCATCATGTACTGCATGCCTATCAAACTGCCAAAGTCTTCCCAAAAATAGATAGAAAACATCCATTGGAATAACATTATAGAGAACTTCATCATGGTAACTCCCAATTTTGAATTTCACTAAACATTGTTCACTTACCAGGACCTTATCATCATCTTTCACCCAAGCAATCCAATAGGGCTAGGGGTGTTTCTCCCTCTTGAGCTTCAGCTTAGAGACCATCTCTTCTGATACCAAGTTATTAATGCTACCACAATCAATGATCACATCACAACATTTATCCTCACACTTGCACCTGGTACGAAATAAAATCCTCCTTTGTCCTGGTTCAATCTCACAACTTAGTAGGAACCTTTCATTTACTAAAGGCTCTCCTCTTTCTAAATCCTCTGAATGTGATGATTTCGCATCCTCATCCACATGAACAACCCTAGCTTAACCCTCAGCTCTCCTATTTGTCCTTCCGTGTCATTGAGTGCATTCAAAGGCACGATGACCTTCTTCATTGCAATGGAAATAGGTACCACAAAAGCCTCCTCTTCTTTTTCCACATCCTCTACTTCTTCCTCTCTAATTTCCAAAGTCTTGATCACGGGAGCAGTTGAAACCCTCATTCCTCTGGTTCCTACTAGTACCCAAATCTTCATTTTTCTTTTGGGTTTCATTTCGGCCTCTAGATGACCTACCACTACCCCTTCCTCCTTGACCACACCCTCTTTGTCTCCCTTCAAACCTCTTATTTATCTTCTCTTCAACTCATAGGGAAAACTAGTATGCCTCTTCAATGCTGGTCATTCTTACTAGATTTAATTCCTCCTAGATGCTAGGTCGCAACCCATTGATATAATGAGCAACCTTCTCCTTATTTTCTTCTGCATGCCCTGCTCTAATAAAAAGTTGGTAAAACTCCTCTATATATTCTTGGACTAGTTTTTCCACTTGCTTTAACCCATGCATATTCTTAAACAAATCAAGCTCATAATCAACAGGAATGAATTGCTTCTTCAATTTGTCCACTATACGATCCCACCTTGTGATCTTATCCTTTCCTCTTTTATTTCATTCCAATTGAACCTCTTGCCACCAAATTTTGGCATTTCATTTCAGTTTAGCCTTTGCAAACTTAACCCTATTTGGGTCCCTGATATCCTGGATAAGATCACAAGGTGGGATCGTATAGTGGATTAAGGATGAGGAATGCATTCTAGAAAGTGCTAGTAGGCATCCACCAACCAAATAGAAGGCTTTAGAAGTCACATTAGAAGTCGACGCAAAATTAGAAGAATCCAGAAACGGTAACCAAACTTTCGGGAGGCATAACTTTTGAACTGTAGCTTCGATTGATGAACCGTTTACATTTTTGGAAAGCTCTCGAAGCGCTCTATAGCCCTATGGATAGGCTTTTCTCATACCCCATTTTTGGCCCTTTTCAAAATCATTTAATGCCCCTAACCTAACTTTGAAGCATTCTTAGGAGGTCTCCAAAAATTGAAAAACTGCAATAACTTTCAAACCGTGGGGCCTTTTGAGCTAATTCTTTTTCTGGAATGGTTTAAATTACAATGACAATCTTTTGACCAATTTACACCTTCTAGTTCACCAAAATGATGGCTCAATTACATACTCCTATTTTTTTGGCATTTACACGTATCTCAAGGTGATTAAAAACTCTATCTTAGAACAGTGATAGTGGAACTGTGAGAGTTGGAACCTTTATTTGACCCAAATGGGTATCCAAAAATGAAAACACATGAAATAGAAACTAAGTCTAAGTACATTTTTTTGGGTGACACAGGATTGCCCTTATACCTCTAGATGCCCTTGCATCAAGTTATCTATAAATCCTTTAACATGGTGACATTCCAAGTGAATGATC
Source organism: Cupressus sempervirens (assembly GCA_028749045.1). Lineage (NCBI taxonomy): Eukaryota > Viridiplantae > Streptophyta > Pinopsida > Cupressales > Cupressaceae > Cupressus > Cupressus sempervirens. The sequence continues at coordinate 95,687,678 of CM053790.1, forward strand.
TAAAGTCCTCTAGCAAGTGTGACTCCTAATAGGGTGATTGAAATCCTCTAACCAAGTTATATTTAACAATATGTATTGTAACCTTTAACATGGTTGGCCTTTCATAGAGCATCACTTTAGAAGAGTGAGAATGAGTAGCATGTTACAGGTCATTTTTCCAAAATTAGGTTTCCATGTAAAATAATTGTGTCAAATGTGTTATTGAATCTATTATGTTTCATTTTTACATATGTACAAAGTTGATTTGATAGTAAACTACAAGTTTAAGCATTGTATGATCTAATGGATGCATGCATGCATATGTTTTATGGATATGTGTTTACCAAGCTATAAAAAAATTTATTTGTACATCAAGACCTTGGATAACATATTTAGCTACCCACCCACCTCTCAGTTATTCTAAAAGAAGTCAACATAATCTAAGCATGAAAAACCCAAAGTACTCTATAACTTAAAGGAGTGAACCCAATGTGAAAAGGCTTGATCCAAACTCTAATTTTAGACTTAGGTTTTATATTTAAACTTGAGCTCAAAATTTAGCATAATTTCACACAAAAAGAGAGGGAACAAAAACTTTAGACCAAAAATAGGGAAACAACTAGCTTTGACTATTGACATAGGTATGCAAGTGCCTAAGAAAGAGATCTAGACATCTTTGGTTTTGGAAATAAAAAGATGACAAGATGCAACAAGAGTGGAACAAAGAAAGAAAAATAAGTTGCAATGAAAAGAATAAAAAATGGAAAGATGCAAAGAAACTAACTAATTAACTATATTTTAGTACAAGAATTTCGTGCTATCATATTTGATATAACTTCAAGTCTTCAACATTATATGATAGTGGTAAGACTTTTCCACTTGGATATGTCAGCTTGAAGAATTTATCCTCATTGGCCTAATCTATTTTGAATAGTCCTTTTCACAAGGTATCAAACTATTATAAATGTTTAGAATAAATGAGAGAGGTGGGTGAATTAGTTACTTAAGATCTATAAGTACCATTTGAAGAATTAAACATAAAACATTACTATTATGCTTATCCTGTTGTTGCTCATTCTCTATTGTACTAATAAAATTACTATCCTAGACATAACATACTTTGTTGAATATAAACTTTATCAAATTTAAAACATATAAAGAATTCAACACAAGTTTGTCTCTAGGATATCCATGTGGAAACCCAATTTGGGAAAAACCACCAGCAAAATGTCACCACTTTTCACTCTTTTGAAGTGATCTCTGGTGGTAGCTAACCCTATTAAAAATTTACAATTTATATAGTTAAATGTGACCTAGTTAGAGGATTTAATCACCCTCTCAGAAGTGGCCTTGTAAGAGGACTTTGACCATTCCATTTAGAATGTCACCTTGTTAAATAATTTAAATATACTATCAAGTCCTATAGATGACTCTTAGGTCAACCTTTGTTAAAAGGATTTCTTGAATCAAAATATTTAGAACTCACTTTGAATGTCCATATCACTATTTGGTTCATGTGTTGATTTATTGATGAGCTCCCCATTTTCATCTCTATATTTAATTCTCTCAGAAACCCTTCAAGAAATCAACCTTCACCTTTCAATTAAACTTAAGCCAACTACTCAGATTCACTAATCAATATCAACATCATCTATGCAAGAAATTTCCTTACACTTTTCTTGTCCTCTTACAAACTTGTATTCACCCTTGTGCCTCTCTAATCTACCTTAATCTTTGTACCCTCTTTTTAATTCTACTTTATACCTCTTTAAATAGGTAATTCTTTCTTTTTCATTTTTCATGATCACCATAGATCTTAGAGTTTTTTTATCTGGTTCATTAGGTTCATTGTATTTGTTCTTCTTCCTTGTTTTTTAGAATCTTCCCATCCATCAAATTAGATCATAGGTATCATATCTAATCCTCATCTTGAATTTAATGATCGAACTCATCAATGTTATCTTCAACATGGTTTACATCTCCTAAGAAATCAAATGAGTCAACTAGAAATCAAGATTTCCTCAAATTCATCCTCAACATTATTACTCGGTAATCACTAAGATCTTACACTCTTTCATCACTTAATAAATTTGTCACTATAAAACTTATAACTCAGCATCAACTATCTTGCTTGGTCGATAATGATTCTTGGTCAACACAAGATTTTCTCGATAATTACTGTGGCGCAGTTAACACTAGCATCACTCAACATTCCTTAACCTTTTATTCTATGGCTTAGCTTAGCTTTATTTTCTTGATGTAAATAATCACTCAGTCTTATCAAACTCCAACTAATCAAATGTGCATTATAGCTTCCTTCCCATTACACATTCTTTCCTCTATGTTCTATTGTTATGATAAATTTTCTCAAATCTTCTTCATCAATCAAATAGCTATGACATTTAGATTAGGTTGCAATATGTCTTATCAGTAAGTAGATTTGATGTTAATGACAAAAAAAATTTATTCCAATTGTAAATTTCAAAAAATCTCCCTCTTTGGCATTGATGGAAATATATCAATATCTCATCCTTGATGTATGTAACTTTTTTACCATACAATCCAAAAGATTTCACTATCATGAATGATCAATATCCTTAGTTTCATTATATTTATCTTTACTAATTTTCTCCCTCTAAGTTCATAGATCTCCCTTTTTGATACATCTATCCTTTAGTAATAGATCTCACACTTTTCTATATCTCTCCCTATGTTTCTCTTATACCTCTCCCTTTTTTTCTCTTTATATCTCTCTCTCTCTTCGACAACAATATGAAATACTCGTAGCTTCCTTAGCTTCAATCTCTTCATACATCTAAATTATGTAGATATTTTCATATTTGAGAGATTTAGGTAACATGTCTATGTCTAATCTATTATGATGTACTTGACTTCTACCTTAGGCATTTCCCAAAGTAGAGATGTTTTGCATCCATGTGTAAGATATTTTGATTAGCACATTTGATGCAATGCACCCTTCCTCCTTAATTTTCTTTGCTTAGGGAAATCACCTTTAGTTTACCTATAAGATATTCATGAGCATCTTTAGGTAAGGCTTTAGTAAATATTTCAACAATTTGCTCCTTGGTGTGCACATATTCTAACTTCACTTCTTTGTCTTGAACTAGTTCCCTCAAGTAGTGATACTTGATAGAAATTTTCTTTAGCCTAGTGTGCCTCACTATATTCTTTGAAATGGTAATAGAAGTTGTGTTATCAAAATAGATAACTACAACAATTGTAATATCTTCTTTCATTATTTTCAATAATTTTTTTATCAACTTAATGTTTAAATAGTTCACTTCAACTGCCACATACTCGACTTTGGCTGTTGACTGGGAATACAATTTTGTTTCTTTCTTGTCAATGAAACCAATGTATTTCCTAGAATGAATGCACCTCCAAGTAGTATTTTTTTGTCATCAATATTTGCTTCAAAATTAGAGTCAATGAATACCTTTAGTTCAAATCTATCACTTCTCATGTAATACAATCCACAGTCTTATGTACCTTTCGTATATCTCATTATCCTTTCCATTGCCATCATATGATTCTCCTTAAGATTTTCTAAAAATCTAGAAACTATCCTAACTGCTAATGCAATATCAGGTCTACTATGAACAACGTATTGCAATCACCTGATCATGGATCTATATAATGTCTGGTTCACATCAATAGATTCATCATTCTTAGATAGCATATGTCATGTAGGCATAGATGTTCTCACTAGTCTTGAATCTTCCTTTCAAAAAGTCTTTATAATTTTCTTGATGTATTTGGATTGAGTAATGAAAACAAAAGACTTCATTTGAAATACTTGTAATCCAAAAAAAAAAATTATTTCACCAAACACAAACATTTCAAATTCCTTTCTTATTTTATCAGAAAATGATTTTCACAATGCTTCTCTTCCTCCAAATATAATGTCGTCAACAAATATTTCAAATATTATTACTTGATTGTTCTTAATATTCTTCCAATATAGATTACTATTATTATCTATCCTTTCAAAACCAATCTTCACCAAATAATTGTGTAGTCTTTCATACCATGCTCTTAGAGCTTGTTTGAATCCGTAAACAACTTTATTCAGTTTATACTCTTCTTTTCTAGATCTGCAAATCCTTTAGGTTGTTCAATGTACACTTCATCCTCAAGTATACCATTGAAAAATGTAGATTTGACATCCATTTTATATACCTTGAAGTTGTTTAAGGTTGAATATGCAAGAAGAGTTTTGAGACCTTTGAGTCTTGCTATAGGAGAAAAGGCTTCTCCATAATCAACTCATTCATCTTGAGCATATCCTTTTCATACCAGTCTTTCTTTCTTTCTTGTTACTTCAACATTTTTATTGAGTTTTTTTCCTATGAACCCACTTTGTTCAAATAACATTTTTGTTTTTAGGTCTTGGCACTAGAGTCCAAGTATTGTTCATCTCAATCTGTCCAATTTCTTTTTTCATTTCCTCAATCCAATCGTCATTGTTTAAAGCATATTTTTCTGATTTGGTCTCAAATTCACAATGTAAGAATGTATCATCTTTGAGCCTTTTCCTTATCATAACACTTGATTTTGCATTACCAATGATTTGTTCAAGTTTGTTATGTCTTCTTACAAAATGTTCTAGCACAAGTGGTGTCTTTCTCTATTCTTTCATGGATTCATCTTTGAAATTAATATTAGGCTCATTTTCTCTTTGTTATTCAAGTTCTGGTCTACTTTCTACATGCTTGACATTCTCTATTTGATGATTAACATTTCCTTTCTGTGACTCAACATCTTTAGTATACTGATAGACACCCACTATCTATATATATTAATGAAAATTAATCTTTAGGTTCTTTATTGAATCTAATGTTACTTCTTCCTACAAACTCATCAACTTTAACATTTTCACTTTCCACAACTTTGTTAGTGTTAGAGATTAAGCACTTGTAATCTTTACTCTTGGTGGAATATCCTAGGAATATATCTTCATCAATCTTTGCATCAAGTTATCTAGTATTATTATCTTTAATTGCATACAATTTACCTCAAAATATTTTCAAATATTTCATATTAGGAGCATATACATATCATAATTTAGAAGGTGTACCATTTGTATCTTTCTTGACTTGTACTTTATTCATGGTATCACAATAATAATCCTTGAGTAGTCATCAATTTATAGAATGAAAAACTTGTCTCCATAATAGCATTGAATGTCAATAGGTCTACATAGGTTAGTATAAACCAATTCCAAAATATCATTATAAGTGTATGTTTCTCTCTTAAAACAAGGCTTGCTCATTTTTCCCAATTTACATTGTTTACACATAGCATTATCAGGGTTTTTCACTTCAGGAAACCCTCTTACTTTCTTAATTCTATTAATATTCACCAAGTTGTCAAATTTTACATGACATAACCTCTTGTGCTATAACTAAATATCTTCATTTTGTGCAATCAAACATGTCTCATTACATAAATCTAGATAGAACAAGTTACCTCTTGTTTGATCACCACTTCCAATCAACTTACCATCAACATCATATCTCTTGGCCTTCCTATTATGGAATTCAAGTTTGTAACCTGATTTTTCTAACTATGAAACACTCAATAGATAATAAATAAGTCCTTCAATCGATTAAATATTGTCACATTTTATCTTATCAATTAGTTGAGTTGTACCCTTAATTTATAAAACACATGTGATGTCATTACCAAATTTAATAGATCCATCTTTGCATGGACCAATATCCCAAAATTTATCTTTATCACCAATCTTGTGATTGGAGCATTCAATAAGAATTATCCATCTATCACTTTTTTTTTACATATGATATTAATTTAGTTTTCTCATCTTCATTGGAATATTCTTTCATAGAAACAAAAAAAACTTAATTTTCATTACTTTTAGATTCATATTTAGTTTCTTCTTCAACAATATAACAAGATTTCTTACCTTTGTCATCTTTTTTTATCTTATAGTCTTTGTCATCTCTTATTCCTTTGTACTTTCTTTCCCTCCTTTCATACTTATCATCTCTGTCAAGACACCTAGCAGCAATATGACAAACTTTGTTGCATGAGAAACAAATAATAGGTAGTTTACCTTTATATATACCTCTTCCTCTTCCAAATAATTCTACAATAAGGGCTTCAAGTTCATTGAGCTCATCATTAGAACTGTCATTGTCATTGTCACTCTGCACATCTTTTCCTTTCCTTTTGCTAACAACCAATTATGACTTAAAGATAGATTCAATAGTAGAAAGTGTGTAGTTACCAAAGTTAGACATCTCAAAAGCAATAAGTCTACCAATTACACCTTCCAAGGTGAAAGTGTTACGTGGTGTACATCTTAGTTCTTGAATTCCAAATACTTTAATGTCATATATAGGAAGTAGATTCTTCAATACCTTAGTTATTATTGTTTCATCTTCGATTTCTCCATTTGTACCATAAATAGCATTAACAACTTCATCGACTCTTGACAAGTATTGTGATGTATTCTCACCTTCCACCATTCTCATGATATCAAATTTACCTCTTAGGCTCTTTGATTTGGTTCTTTGGACATCATCATCACCTGCATATATGGTTTACAATTTTTCATGCATGTTATTTTTTGTACCACATTCTTTTAAATCATCAAACTTGGCATAGCTTATGACTAACAAAATCTCCAACATTGAATGATTCTATTCTTTCTTTTTTTTTTTTCAGTTTTTGAGCTATCATAGGAGTAGTTATTACCTTCACATACTCATTATCCATAAAGTTGATAGAAGCATAACTAATACAAGATATATGTAACCTCGTCAAGCTTTTCCATGCAACAAAGTTCTCCTTGTTCAACTTTGGTACCTCTCTTTTGTGAGTCATGATCTTTAGCTTTAAGTACCTTTGAACTTTTCTCTATAATCACTAAGCTTTGATACCAATTGTTAGAAATGTTTAGAATAAATGAGATGGGAGGGGGTGAATCAATTACTCAAGGTCATATAACATTAATGTAGGGTGCTCATTTTAATACCATAAACTCATAATAGAATAAAGAAACAACAACAAATGCAATAATAAAATATGGACTTCTTACTTGCACCACAAATGTGGTATTACAAAATTCACAAGTACAATAATTTGCAAGACAAGCTATGAATTATCACCCAAAGTTGTCCTAGATAATGTTTGGGCCTTTCTTAAATATGTAGTTTTATGCTGCTCGGGAATGTTCTAGATGCTAGAACTTAATAGCTAGGGCCAACAGACCTTAGAAACACATGTAGAGTCAGCCAAATACATCTTTGATAATCATTTTAGAAATTTTGGGTCAACCAAATTTGGAAGGCCATAACTCACAAACTATTGCTTTGATTGGCTATAGTAACCACTTTTTAGAAATGCTAGCTCCTAATCTATTGGCTCACAATGATGCTAGCACCCTTTCATCAAGTTTTTGAACCTCATTTACACACTCTAAGGCCTTCAGTGGTGAGCCTAAAGATTTTTCTACAAATTTTCCTCCAAAAATCTGCAATGACTTCTTTGATAATTAAGTTGGAGCAATGAGATTTTAATGGTAGGTTTATATCTCTAAAATGAACCTTCCTATAGAAAATGAGAACATTCCTAGCTCATATGACAAACTTACCAAAAATATCAAGTTTCGATAAATAGTAACCACCCAGTCTACTAGTCCTTATTAAAATAGAAAAGACTAAAAATAAAATATTTTTGAGTGATGCAAGATTGTGCTTACACCCAAGTTGCTCCTACATTAAACACTTGGGATAATTTGTGAATGACCCCTTTCGATCTTAGGTGTTCAGAGGAAAACCAAGATAGCTAACCTCCTCCTTTTCTGGCCATGATGAATCCTCAACTGGTTGCCCTTTTCTTTTGACCAAATATTCCTCATAAGTTTTGTTCTGGTACTCTTTCCAACATGACTATCTAGTATCTCCTCAATCTCCTTTGTAGCTGAACTAGCTGCTAGAATTCTCCACTCTACTTCTATAACTGCATCTCCATCAGCTACTTCATAATACTTTGTCAAATTTGAAATATTAAACACTGGTGAAATATACAATTAAGTAGGTAACTCCACTTCATACACATTGCCAGAATCATGTCTCTTCACTATCTTACATGGTCCAAACTTCTTCATTTTCAACTTATTATATGGACCCACTAGAAAATGCTTCTTTCTCAAATGAACCATGACTTCATCTCCAACCTAAAATTCCTTATATCTCCTTTTCACATCTACCTTAGCCTTATACTATATATTCATCTTTATGATATGCTTCCTTACCTCCTCATGGATGTTCTTCAAATTTTTAATAAAATCTTCCACTTCAACACTACTTATCTCTCCTTTATCCAACTACCACAATTGAAAAGCATTTTAGGGACTACTCCCATATACAAGCTAGAATGATAATTTACTAGTACTCCTATTAATTGAATTATTATATGAAAATTCTACCTATGGTCAAATCATATCACAACTTTTGTCGTCCATCAGTCTATGGATGATATGATGAACTAAACTTAAAATGTATCTTCAAATTCTTCAATGATGTATGCCCGAAATACAAAACAAATTTGGTATCTCAATCTGAAACTATACTCTTTGGTAGAACATGTAATCTAACCACTTCTCTGAAAAACAACTCTACTACATGAACAACATCACTAGTCTTCTTGCAAGGAATAAAAGGTGCTATCTTTGAAAACCTATTACACACCACAAAAATAGAATCATACCCATGTTGTCTCATGTGTAATCCATGCAAACATCCTCCCATGGCTTCTCTGGTACCGGTACTGGTTATTACAACCCTATATTCTACTTCACTCCTTTTGTCATCTAACAAATTCTACAACTTTGTACAAACATTGTCACATCTTTCTCTAATTGTGGCTAGTAATAATTTTTAGCAATCAAATCTATAGTTTTATCTCTACAAAAATCTCCAAAAAATCCTCCACTATGATTCTCCTTAATGAGATTCTCTCACATTGAACTGCTGGGAATGCACAACTAGTTTCCTTTCAATGACATATTATCCTAGATCATGAAATCCAACCACTTTATCCTATCAAGTTCTATACAAGCCTTCCATGCTTCTCCAAAATCAGTATCATCTAGATACAAAGTACTGAGTTCCTTGAACCCAACCACCTCTATCTACATTTTTGTTAGCAAAATTTGTCTTCTACTAAGAGCATCTACAATGCATCTACAACTTTTTTAGACTTCCCACTCCCATGTTTAGAAACAAATGTATAACTTTAAAAAAGACTCAACCCACTATAAATTCCTTTGGTTCAATTTCCTTGACTATTCAAATATTGCAAAGCTTGATGATCAATATAAAAAAAAAACTCCTTAGGAGGAGGATAGTGTCTCTACTTCTCTAATGCTTGAACTATAGCATAAAATTCCTGATCTTATATAGAATATTTTATTTTTGCATCATTCAACTTCTCACTATAATAAGCAATAGGTCGACCTTCTTGACTCAAAATAGCTCCTATTGTAGTACCACTAGCATCAAAATCTATTTGAAACACCTTGTTAAAATGAGGAAGTGGTAAAATAGGTTGCTTAGTAACTTTCTATTTCAATAGATTGAAACTCTTATCTGCTCCTAGAGTCCCTTTAAAATATTTCCTATCCCCTCTCATTATTTCAATCAAGGGTCCACAAATACTATTGAAACTTCTTATGAAATTGTTGTAAAATGTAGCTAGTTCATGAAAAGATCTTATCTCTATCAAACTCCTTGGAGTAGGCCATTGAAGGATAGCCTTTCCTTTCTCTAGGACCATTTTTAGACCTTCTCCCAAGACTAAAAATCTTAGGTACACCAACTCTTTCTTTACAAAACTACACTTCTTCATGTTTATCAACAATTTTTCTGCCCTTTACTTATCAAACACCTCATGAATATGAATCAAATGCTCTGCAAATGTCTTACTGAAGATCAAAAAATCATCTAGGTAAAGAATGACAAAATTACCTAGAAACTCCTTCATTACCTCATTCATGAGCCTCATGAAAAAGCTAATGCATTGGTTAGCCCAAAAGGCATGACTAATAATCATACAATCCTTCCCTTGTCTTGAAAGTAGTCTTCCACTCATCACCTTCACTAATATAAATCTGATGGTACCCACTCTTCAAATCTATCTTTGTGAAACACTTAGCTCCACTCAAACACACCATAATATACTGCATCCTTTGCAATGGAAATTTATAATTTATTGTGATCTTGTTGATAGCATGAGAATCTGTGTACATCCTCCATTCTCCATTCTTCTTCAATGCATATGTGTGATATCACAGATGACATATGTCCATAAGTATGATATCACATAGTACCTCATCTTGGTAGCTTTCAATATTGATCTTCACTGAGCACTGCTCATTGAACATGACCTTGTGGTCATCTTGCACCCAAGCAATATGGTATGGACGTGGGTGTTTCTACCTCTTTAGCTTCAACTTGGTGATTATCATTTATAACACTAGATTGTTAGTACTTACACCATCAATAATCACATTACACCACTTATGTTCACAACTACACCTTGTGCAAAAAAAACTCTTTCTTTGTTTAGGTTCATTCTCACCACTTAGCAAGACTCTTTGGTTAGCTAGGACTTCTCCTCTTTTAGCATCTTTAGAATGTGAGGATCTTACATCTTCATCAACATCTGCAACTCTTGCCTAGCCTTTTGTTCTTCAACTTGTCCTTCCTTGGTGCTAGCCACATTCAAATGCTCTATGCCCTTCTTCTCCATACTAAAAAAATTTCCCACAAAGCCTCCTCTTCTAAATCATTGTCCCGTACCTCTTCCTCTCTGATCTCTATGTTCTAATCATGGAAATTATTACAATTGTTTCCCCTTTGGTTTTGACTATTACTTTCAGCCTCATCCTTGTTCTTTTGATCATCATTACGACCACCATATGATCATCCACTAAATCTTCCATCAGGACCTCTTCCACTTTTCTTATTTTCAAACTTCTTACTCAATTTTTCCTCAACTCTTAAGAAAAACTAGTATGCTTCCTCAATACTATTCATTCAAACTAGACTCAACTCATCCTGAATGCTTTTCCCTAACCCATTAAGCTAAAGGGTAACTTTCTTCTTAGTAGCTTCTGCATGGCCAGTTCTAATGAAAACTTGGTAGAACTCTTCAATATACTATTGAATAAATTTTCTTGCTTATTTTAACCCTTTCATTTTTAAATAGAACAAGCTCATTATCTATGAGAATGAATTGTCTTTCTAGTTTAGCTACCATATGTTCCCATATGGTGATTTTATCCTTTCCTTTTCTATTCTACTCAAACTGAACCTCCTGCCACTAGATCTTCGCATGCCCCTTTAGTTTTTCCTTCACAAACTTAAACCATTTAGGATCTTCAATATCTTCATATTCAAAGTACTCCTTCTATTCATGGATCCAATTAATCAGCTCCTCTACATTAAGACTTCCCAAAAATGTGGAAACTTCTAACTTAGGTTTTTTTCCAATGTTGGAGATTTCCCTAAAAAGCCTGTATTCCTCTAGGTTTAGAACTACCTCTCCTCTAGCATTTTCTTCTACTTCATCCTCATCCATTCTTTCATCTCTTGTAGGAAGATTTACTCCACTTCACAGTTGTTCTTCTAATGCTTGCATTTGCCTTTGGAGAGCTCAGAAACCTTTAGGTGTAACACCTATAGCTCTTCTACTATGCTGTCTTTATGGAGGCATTTTAAAGCTTCCACTAAAACCCTAGTGCAAACTGCCTCGCAATCAATGATCTATCTACACACATAGCCCAATCCATAGTCTTGGTGCAAATTGCCTTGTAATTGGCAATCTATACACGCATTCAATAACTCTAGCTCTAATACCACTTGATGCAGGGTGATCCCCTTAATACCATAAACTCATAATAGAAATAAAGAAATAACAAGAAATGTAAGAAAAAAATATGGACTTCTTATTTGTTCTACAGATGCGATATTACAGAATTCACAAGTTCAATAATTTGCAAGACAAGCTGTGAAATATCACCCACAACTATCCTAGACAATGTTTGGGCCTTTCTTAAATAGGCATTTTTATGCCACCCAAGAAGGTTCTAGATGCTGAAACTTAATACCTAGGGCTGACAGACCCTAAAAAATGTAGAGCTAACCAAATACATCTTTCACAATAATTTTAGAAATGTTCGGTAGCCCAACTTTGAAAGGCCATAACTCACGAACTGTTTCTTCGATTGGCTATTATGGCCACTTTTTGGAAATACCATCTCATGATCTATAGACTCAAATCCATGCTAGTGTCTTTTTAGACCTCATCTGGGCACTCTAAGGTCTCCAATAGTTAGCTTGACAATTTTTCTATAAAATTTTCCACTGAAATTCCATAATAACTTCTCTGATACTTAAGGTGGAGCAATGAGATTTTTATGGTAGGCTTATATCTCTAAAATTAACATTCTTGTAGAAAATGAGAACATTTAGTCTCATATTACAAACTTACTAAAAATTGAAAGTTCCCACAAATAGTAACTAACCTATCTACTAGTGCTTATTTAAATAGAAAAGACTAAAAATAAAATATTTTTGGGTGATGCAAGATTGCCATTACACCCAAGATACTCTTGCATGAAAAAAATTGACTATTCTACTTATCATGTTTTTGGTCGGTCTCTACTATATTGATAAAATTACTATCATAAGCATAGCATACATTACTAAACACAATCTTTATCAAATGTAAAATTTATAAAGCATTCAAGACAAGTTTGAATCTACGATTTTTACATGTAAACCCAATTTAGAAAAAACCACCAACAACATGTCACCACAGTTCACTCCTTTGTAGTGATATTTGTTAGGATCAAACTATATTTAAGGTTCTAGAATACACACTATTAAATGTGACTTGGTTAGAGGATTTAATCACCCTATTAGGAGTGGCCTTGTTAGAGAACTTTTATTATTCCATTTAGAATGTTACCTTGTTAAAGGATTTACATACACTATTAAGTGCTTCAAATGGTTGTTAGGTAAACCTCTATTAAAAGGATTTCAATACAAACTATTTACAATGATTAGAGAAAAATAATAGGGTTTTGATCTGTATGATTATAACTCACTTTGCAGGTTCCCATTACTTTTCAGTTTCCTATCATCTTAAAATGAAAGCACTTCCATGTTAAGAAGTTTTAGCCCTACTCAGGACATGTTTTGGGCCTTCATCAAGTTGTCTTGTATTTTCATTCCTCTTCCCATCTTCTGTGCCTATTTAGGGCTCTATTTTGGCCTCCTCGAGCGTTATCTTTCCCTTTTGGCTAATTCTCTAAGGGTCCTAAACCCTTGGGTCAAGGTCAACCTTGAATTTAACATGGGTCAAGGATGACCTTGACCCTGACCTAGGTCAAATTAAACCTCAAACTTGACCTAGGTTGCCCTTTTTTATCAAAAAGTTTTTCATATGTGGGGAAAAGTTCAAAAGTTTTTTGTTCCATTTTTGGGTCAGCTATTTTGGGCTTCAGGATGGTAAGCTCTTGAATTACATTTAATCTAGGTCCATTTCTAAGGATTTGGACTTAATTGGAATTGAGTTCTTCTATGTCATCATCTCTAGAAGTTTTTCCCCTACATTAGTATAAAAGGAAGATTTTCTCTCTCATTTTGACACCCATTATTCATAAGGAGACATCCATTTGTTTCATGAGCAGATATCCACTTTTCGTGATCAAGCATCCATCATCCATTGAATTCAAGAAACATAATAAAGTAAGCAAGAAAATTAACCATTTAAGCATTCAAGTTTCTCCATTGAAGATCAAGGATTCAAAAATTCAAGCCTTTGAAGGGATTTGGATCAAGAATTCAAGATTCATCATTCCAAACCCTAGATCTATTCATCATGGTGGTGTGATCTTCCTTCAAGATCCTTTATTCATCTTCAAGATCTATTCATTATTTCCACAAACTGGATTTCAAGCATAAAATCATAGAGTTTTTTATTTACATTTATAGTTATGATTTACATTATTGACTCCAAGATTTCATATTAACATACTTGTTTACCTTTCAAATACAATTGTATATCTATTGAATGACATAGATTCATTGTCAGATCTACTTCTACTACTTGCTAGCATTCTTTATGTCAATTCCATTATTATGGTGGATTTCAAACCATGGTTTGACCAAGGAAAACCACAAATCCAAAGAAAAATACATTTTTTTCTTATAGATATAGGTTAGGGACATTGAATATCAATGCACATTTGGATACCCTTTTTGACAAAATTTTAGGATCTATGAACAATTTGTTTGTCAAAGTAGTGTAGTTCGAGGTCGCAAATAAAGGGGTAAGATCTTACCCTACATTTAAGTCAAGGTCAACCTTGTTTAGAAAAGAAAAATATTTTGGGATTTTGTATATCTCATAGTTTTCATTAAGGATCATAGAAATCAATACTTTATGGGACTCTTTGATATGATTTTTAGTAGGTTCTTTTTCAAATGTAAGTACTTTCATTTCTTCATTTCAATATTAACATTTCTAGATTTACATTCCATGCTCTTACAATTCAAATTTATGTATAAAATATGGGTTTAGGGTCTCTTTCAAGTGCATTATTATAAACCCTATTTATCCATATTTTTATATCTTACATTTTGCTAATCTCATTTATGACAAATCATACATCTTGAATATTTATAAAAGTAGATTTATTTCATGCCTAAGTTTCAAAAAAAATTTAAAAAATTTTAAAATTGCATAATTTCTTTATAAGTACAAATATATATGCATTTTTAATGCTTTTAGTGTTACTTGTGTTCAACATGTATGATTTAGTTTTGAATACTTTTATGAAGCTTATATTATGAACAAGGACAAATCCCTTAGTAAGGTACATGGAAGTTGGGATGAAAATTGTTTGAATGAGATCTCCATTGATCCTATTCCTATTTCATCTTCCTCTACAACCTCTTTAATTGATCTTTAGAATAGGTTGTGTGCATGGTTACCTTCATGTTCCACTATTTACAACATTGATGCACCTAGAATGTTATATCTTCAAAATTCTATTCAAGCTATAGAGGTCTCTAAGAAAATCCTTTATTATAGTGATAAAGGTGTTAATCTAATGTGTGGTATCAAACCTATAATTCAAGAAGTTCAATATATCAGATTCACTCTTGATGTCACTAGTGTGGAAACTTCTTCCGTTCCTTTACTTAAAATTGCTACCTATACTCCCCCTACAATGGTTACATCTCTTTCATCTTTTCTTGTGAGTGTTCCACAAGTTTCTTTACCTACCTCATAGCCTTCTTACCATAGTATTCCTTATACCTATTCTAGCCCTCTTCCAACTATGGTTCCAAGTGTTCCTCTAGTGGTGTCTTCCATTCTCACCACTTCCTACACTCTTTGTAATTGTATCCTCCCTAATCTAGTTGCCAATCCTCCTAAATTTAATCCTAGCCTTCCTAATCCTATTCCTAATATTCATATCCCCAATTCTCCATCTTCTATTCCTAGTTCTTCCCACACTTATGATGAGGCTCAAGCTATGGTTTATGATGAAAATGTGAAAAAAATCCTTAAAATACCTTCCCCTTCTTATCCATTCCATAATGATATTAAATGGAAGAAAATTGAAACTTCCCCTTTGGGAATTCTTCATAATTTTACTCCTCATTCTTCTATAAAATAGATATTTTCTCCTTTTGTCTCTTCACTCAAGTGCAAGAGGAATTTATTTTAGTTCCCTAAGATCCATTATGTTTTATTTTGAGCTTAATTGGTTATCCTTTCTATATTTATACCTATGGTTTTGTATTATGGTAATAATCATCCATAGTTTTCTTTCTTTATTCTAGATATCATTTTTAATAATATTTACTTTGAAAAGGTATCCCTTGTCTTCATCCTTAGGGGGCAAGGTTCTTCCTTCTTTATCTTGGTCTAGGTATCTTCTTTCCTTGGCTTAGTGGCATTTTGTTTTATCTGACAACATTATTTCATTATAATGATTGATTTTTTGACTATGAATATCCTTCTATATGAGAGGTTGTTGACCTAGGTCATCACCTCTTCTTTATTTTTCAAATTGTGTTATTTATAAAATCTTTCCCTCACTTTAGGGTTAGAGTTTGATTCCTTTTGTTCAAGATTCCACTTCCTCTTGATTGCAGGAGGCTTATTGATTGAATCTTAGGTCCTTCTCTATTTTTCTTTGAAAGATGATGTTTTATCCAAAGCAATCCTCTATGATGCGTGTCTTGTTAATAAGATCTCTTTCTCTTTGAGGATCCTTTTCTATAAGTGACATATCTTGTTCACAATTGTCCATGCTCTTAGATGTAGGGGTCAATACCCTTCACTAAGAACATAGTGTACATTATTGTTAACATAATATCTCGTTATGTTGTTAAGTAGGTATCCACTTTCTCTTCCTTATCATGTGTAGTAGATAGTCATGATAAGGAGTGCAGAATATATAAGGTCTCTGTTATACTGTAGTTTTTAAATATATATGCTAAATCCTCTCAAGGTAACACACATAAGTTTATAAACCCTGAAGAGACACACATTTTTCAATTTTCAATATGTTAAATCCTCTAAAGATAATACACATAAGTTGCTAAATCCTAAAGAGACATGCATTTGTCAATTTTAAATATGCTAAATTTGTAGAAGGTAACACACATAAGTTTATAACTACTAAAGGAGAACACATTTTATATTTATAGTGATCCAAGAAGGTGGATCTATGGATATTTCAAAAGCCTTCAAAATATGCATTACACTTTCAAAGCACATTTTTTGGGTGAACTATCAGGTTGGCCTCCTGTTGGGCTCTCCCTCGGTGATTTATGGTAAAGTGGGCATCTTACTGGACGAGGTAATAATTTTTTTTTTTATGATAACTTTCCAAATATGATATTATTATAGGAAGTATTTCTTATTAAGGTTTCCTTTGCTATTTGATTTGGGTTTGTTTTTGAACTAACCCCTCTTTTTGTGTCTTTTAGATATTTTTTTTTAAACTTGTTTTCACATACTCATGCATGTATGATGAGATAAGATCCTTGTCTTTGGGGCTCATTTCCTTAATTAAGTACTCTTCTTATTTTTGTGAATCCACTTGGATCTTTCTTCTTCTTTTCAATGATTATGTTCAATTTTCATACTCCTAAAGTGGGGGCTTAATGTATCATCTTAAAATGGAAGAACTTCCATGATAAGTGATTGATACAATTGATAAATTGTGCATTGTCTTTGATGTTATACAAATGTCATATCATTAACAGTCAGCATATGCTAAGCTCACTCAGATAGTGAAGACAATTGTCAATGTCTACTAAGTATTCTTGTATTTGCCTAGTTTAGAAGGTAGTGTTCACTTGAGTAACAAAGGAAAGTTGGATGGAACCAGTGCTAATGAGCTCACTCGATCACCAAAGGATTTTTGTAAGTTTGTAGTGTTAACTGAGCTTCTATTGAATAACAAAGAAAATAATTTTAGAGTTAGTTTCTATCGAGCAGGGTCAGCCAACAAAGGATTTTCTTATTTTGTTGTATTAAGCTTAATTGATTTATCTATTGATTCTAACCGACTAAGGTAATGAATATTGATTATTGTAAGTTGTATTTGAGCTGACTTATCAAAGTGGAAGGTATAAGTATAAGGTCAAGTTGTGTTTCCAAAGTGTGCAAGTGCGTGAAAGAGTGTGCAAGTGAAAAGAGTGCAAGAGAATGTGTAAATTATGGTGATGTGATTGAAGATCTATTAATGAGTAGAGGAAACAAATTGAAAGGATAAGCAAAATATCATTGTGGTACAACAAAGCCATATTCAATCAAGAGGGATCAACTACAACCTAGAAAAAAGATCTAAAATCAAAAAATTAGTTGTAGTCAAATCATGTCATCTTATTGTTACTCTCTGACCATTATAGCAGTGATATAAACCTCTTGACAAAGTTGTCTTAACAACTATTTGCAAATCCTCTAACAAGGTGACAATTCCAATGAATTATTCTTAAGACCTCTAACCAGGCCACTCCTAATAGGGTGATTAAATCCTTTAACAGTGTCACACCTAATAGTGTGTTTTGTAACCTTTAATAGGGTTGGCTAGAGATTACTTTAGTGGTGAATATTTACCTTTTGGAAATCCTATCTCATGGGTCGATCATCATTTGGCAAATAGCACATGCAATGCAGGCCAACCACGTCACTAGATATTTATTAGATTTGGGCTCAATGCCTGTAGTAGTGACCCATTAGTTATCACATGATTGGTCAAAAATATCAGTCCAATCACCAATGCAATATACATTTTTTAAGATACATTTATTTTAAATAATTTGCTAGCTTTTGAATGTTTTTTTCTTATTGGCTCATGTTATTTCACCATTACTACAAGCAAATAATTTTCCCTTAGGTTGGGCATTACCTACCATTTTCTCTACATGTGTCAATCATTAGCCCCATTTAGCTAATTGTTTCATACTATGGGCTTGCATAGGAAGGTGTGCTTTTTCGACGTTTGACATTCCCACTTGTTAATCCTGAGTAATTCAACAACCTAAATTGGACCATAAGATATTATTATTCTACACAATTCACTATTTTTTGGTCTAGAGACTAGCATTTCTTATTATAGCTAATGTTTTAGAGTACTGAGTGCATTGCCCATTGACTCATGGACCCTAGTTTACATAAAAGGCAAGTGATTTTAATTTTTTTTTTTATGTCGATAGTGGTACTACCATACTGATACAATGGTACTAGTTATTCTTTAGTTTTACCACTAGTGACTGGACATCTCACATGCTAAGCTAGCCTATAGGTTTGTGTATCATATTGGGTAGTACCATAGACTATAGTACTATAGTAGTAGTACCATTTTTTGGAGAATGAATCATATTAATTTTATTATATGTACTCTAAGTAGTCTACTATCACTATTCATAGTCTTTGAATCGTCACCATTTGAGTCTTTTGTTCAACAACTAAGTTGATTTATTTTTTGCGGCCTTTATTGATTTGCAATGTCAAACAAGAGGGGTAATAGGGGTTCTAGTAGGATCCCTAAAAGCCAAGAGAGGCCTCCATTACCAAAAAATAGAAGCATAGCAGCATATTTTGGTGGTGGAAATGTTGGCAACCTGCAAGATTTGCAAGTTAGATCACTAGTGCTTATTGAAAAAGGAGATCCATCACAAGTTGGAGACTCAGATTGTATTGAAGTTCAACTTGGTGAACCTGATATCTCATTCGAGAATGAACTTGAACATGATTTGGAGGCACTTCCCCTAAATTGGGAGTCAAAAATTGATATTATAGAGTTGGAGTTAGTCTTGGACTAGTCAAATAAGAAAAACAAAAGTGATTCCATAAATCATGTTCATGCACAAAAGTGAAAAAGAAAATTGGAATCAAAGAAAGATTGATCTCATTGGGATCTGTCTTAAAGTAACTTTTAATTAGAATGGGTGGAAAAGTACTAGTTCATTGAACTTGTAGCCAATCCAATTAATGGTGAGCCTCTTATAGAATGTATATGTATGATTTGCATAGAGATAACAAAAATGGAAAAGAGGTTGCAGCTTAAACTTGATACCATAGAAAAGCATGTTAGTAAAGTTTACAAAAAGGAAACTATAGATGGAATTGTAAAATCTGTGCTAGCTTGGAAAAAAAATGACAACTGTTTGCATATTAGGAATGCCAAAATTAATGAGTTACACCAAAAAATATGGGAGAAGCATTCTACAGTAAAAGGTTCCATCGAAGATTTTATTGCGAAATCAGTGGAAGTGCAAAATATGGAAAAAGTAGTTCAATTAAGTGTGGTCTTTTATATTTTGAGTAGAGGACATCCTATGATAGACTACCCTTCAATTATTTCCTTATTGCACTTTTTCAAACTTTGAAACTATTCAAACAGTCAGTGGTCAGTAAACAGTGGGTGAGAATGCGCTAGATGTCTTGCATAGGTTGAAAAAGAAGATATGAAGGAAAATATAAAACACTCAAATATCATTGCACTACCTCTAGATGAAGTTATAGAAATTTATAATATTTCTTGGATGTGCATGCATGTATATATTTTGTAAAAAATCTTTGTCATCAACCCTTTCTATTATATGTTGCTAAATTAAATTGTAGTGAAAGAGTACTCTAATTGAATGTGGAGGTTTGGATAAAATGGAGATTACCAAAAAGTTGGTGTCTATTGGAGAAAATAGAACTTTAGTTATGCAAGGTCATAAAGGAAGTATTTTTAATAAGATCAAGATTGATTTGGCACCCTACACTATTCCCATTCATTGCATGGCCCATCAAATGAATCTAGCTTTTAGAATTGTCAGGAATTTTGGTTGTGTAAGTAAAGTGGAATCTCTAATCAAAGAGATTTACCAATACTTTTGTTGAAGTCAAAAATGAGTTCTTGAATTTCAACACTTTTCTCAAGGACTTACTAATGGGAGGAAGCTTCTTAAAGACAATGATACTAGATAGATCTCTTTGGATGGACCAACACATCAAGTAATCTTTGAATATCATTCATTGCTCTAACTAGTCCACTCTCTGCTAGAGAGATTCGCTCAGCTATATTAAATTCTAACTAATGTTAAGATACTCTTAAATTTATCAACTATTGTCCCCATGATATAGGACATGAGAAATATTATAAAAAAATTTCTAACAAAGAGCTATGTAGATTGCAAAATATAATAAGTTACATAAATTGACATGTAATAGCCTAGATACTCTATATCGATTACTACCATTAGATGAATAAAAATTTCCAAAGTTGATAGAAATCATAGATTTTAACAATCCTTGACACTTTTTACATATTTTTTCAAATGATGAGGTTTATGCCAGGGTAGATGGAGTTGACATACCAATGCAGTATTATGCCTACGTCAACCCCAACTCCAACCCCAACGAAGAAGGAATCGAGGTTAAATCAAAACCAGAGAAGGTACTTTTATGTGTTACAAGTGAAGACTTAAAGAAGATCAAGGACCCTATTCTTGACTCTATCAAGGGAGTTTGCTACAATATTTTGTTAGAAATTAGATTTGGATTCCCCCGAGAGAAACTGCTCAAAGCAATGTTAATTATTTTTTTTTACAATATTGCTCTTTAAACTATCCAACTGATTTTCAAAGAAAGATTATGAATTCAATTTAGTATTTTTGAAAACCTAAAGTAATCAATTGAGTAACTATAAATGGAATTTTAGATGAATCTCAGTTGAGAGATCAATCATATTCTTTTGCAAATATAATGAGGGAACAATATGATCTTATGGAGAACCCAAATTAAGATGGACTAGTAAAAAAGCTTTGGAAAAACCTTAGTGAGAGAAATTAGTTGAGAGAGTCAATACCAAAATATTTCAATCTTACCAATTTATGTTTGACAATAATATTGGGTTTAGTGGAGGATGAAAGATTTTTCATTACTTTGGGCTTCCTGAAGTCAAAGTTTAGAAATAAATCAGACAAAAATTTGGATAATTGTTTGAGGCTATATAATTATAGGTATGAGGTAGATAATTTCACTTATGATAGGGCTCTTAGCATTTTCAGAAACAATGTCAAAGAACAGGGATTTCCAACAGACCCAAGTGGTAGTGGCAGTGGCAGTGGCAGTGGCAATGCTGGTGGTAGTGGTAGTGGTAGTGGTTCATGTCCTAATATTGGAAGCAATGAAGATGATGTTGACTTTGGCATGCATATTGATGTTGATAGTAAATCCAAAGAAAACACAAAAAAAAATTAAATGTTATATGCAATAAAGGAGGAGGATTCTAATGATAGTGATGCTAAGCTAGTCCAGGCAAATTGGCAACTATAGCATCTTCTCAACCTCAAATTCTAACTTCTATGTGAGTCAAGTAGTAGGCTAGTAGTAGTAGCTTTGATCTAAGACACTATCTACTAATTAATTATGTTTTTAAAATTCAATTTATAGCTTTTATTCAATATCCTTTTATAGATTCTTTAAAAAAAAAAATTGAACATGTTGATGTTACAAACTTATATGTTGAGATTTTCATTTATTCTAGTTTCTTTAAGAAATTGTAATGTAATGCATTTAATAGAATGAGCACTGTTTTTTTTAAAAAATTATTATAATTTATAATTATTAATCAACTTGTAACATAATATATTTAACAATTACAAATAATTACAACCCTTTACAAATGACTCGATGTCAAATTGAAATGACCATTGACCCTAAATTGCCTTTTGCAGATAAAAGGGAGCAACAATAGATGTAGGTCAGTTTGTAATTATATATATAATCTAATTATTACTACATAATACATTATGTGTATACAACATAGTTTCAAGAATCATGATGATTCAAGATATTCACACGATTTGATTTGAGCTTGTTGATTCTAATTCTTGTTACTTTGGTATACAATCACATTGCTAATTTACCACATTGCCAATAGTAGGGAATTTTTTTCCATTTTCTCTATGTAGTAATAGTATGCCAGTGCCTAGCTACCCAACTAGCCTGATATGGTAGCTCTTGATTCTTGTAATAATTAACATTAAACAAAGTTGAAATTGAATCCAAAATTAGAAATTTAAGAGAAAAAGTAATGAATGATTATAGTACTATCACTTACTAAGTTGTTACTTCTTATTGCTATTAGCTATGACTACCACTGATAGCAACAGTAACAGTTTGAGAAGATGACCTTGGTTCAATGAATTTCTTTAGGGCACTCCATTCTACATCATTTGGGAGCTCCATTTGTTTGAGGTTATAGCTAAATAGTTGTAACCTCATCAACAATGAATACTTTTGAGAGATAGTTTTACATGAATCGAGGAATTTATCTATAACTTTATTCATTGTTGAGAGTGGTTTGATGCAACTTGGAACTCTTTCTAGAGTGGTTTCCTCAGGCAAGTTGCCTAAATCAGAATTCATGTTGTCCTATAACTTTTTCATGTAATTTTCATTTCCAATGAATTTGTCACCTAAGTTTGCTAGATTTGGTAATCCAATATTTAAAAAGTTGAATATGATGTGATACATCTTCATCAAGTCTTTGGAAGTAGATTTGAGAGCTTGAGCTATTTCTATTACTTGTTCACAATTGTGACAAACATCAATGGGTATTACAGAGGCATCCAAGAGGTTGTTTATTGCATGGTTTTCTAAATCCCTGTCACTAGATCAAGTTCCTTGTGTGTTTGAAATTACATTAGATACAATATGGTATATACATAATTAAGTCTAACTATGTAAATGAGATACAAATAAATTTTGGATTGGAAGATTCTAGGCTAATAAGCACACCTATGGTGATAGGACACAAATTTTTAAAGAATTATGATTCAACTAAGGTGAGTCAAACATTGTACAGGTCTATGGTTGACAAATTGCAATATGTCATGCAAAATAGACTCGATATTGCATTCTCTATTGGGATAGTTGAAGGATTGTTTGATAATCCCAGTGAGAGTCATTTGATGGTTGTTAATAGAATAATGAGGTTTCTAAAAGGAATAGAAGACCATGGTCTATACTGCAAGAAAAATGAGAAGTTTGAGTTGAGAGCCTACACTAATGTTGATTGGGGTAGAACTATTAATGACAGAAAGAACACTGATGGAGGAGAATTTTTCTTAGGAAAGAGGTTAGTTACTTGGACCAACAAGAAACAAAATTGCATATCTCAATCTACTATTGAATCTAAATATGTTGTTGCTGCAATAAATTATACAAAAATTATATGGATCAAACAAATACTCACATGTATGAAGGAAGAAATTAGTGAACCTGTGATACTTTACTATGATAATAAAAGTACTATAAATATATCAAAGAATTTTGTGATGCATACAAAGACTAAGCCCATTTTAATCAAGTATCATTACTTGGTAGAGTTAGTTTAAGACAAAGAGGTTAAGATGGAACAAACGAATACAAAAGAGAAAATAGTCAATATCTTCACAAATACAATACCGAAGGATTCTCAGGAGTATCAAAGAGGTAAACTAGGGTTGATATCCCTATCCAAAGCTATTTAAGAAGCATGAGTAGTGTCCTACATTATCTGGATCTGAAAGTTGTATCTTACAAATTGATGCAGTGGATCTTACTTTAGGAGCTGGCTAAAGTAATCAAAGAGCTAGAATAATTGATCACTCACACATTAGGTGATAGAGGGAGAAACTAAAAATATTCATATCTACATGTTGAGATGACAAGTCTTTGGCATTATTGTCAAAGAGGGACAAATTTAAAAAGAGAGAGGGAGAAATACAAAATATCAAACACAATGAGAACATAGAAGAAAAAATGGAATATCTACTTAGAGGGAGATAATGTCAAGAGAGATATATGAATAGAATAGACAGAGATAGATATCTGAATATTAGAAAGAGAAACTGATTAAGAGGGAGTCATACAGATGAGTTGTTGTCTGTTGATTAGAACATAGTTTTATAATCTATATAGAACATGAAAGTTGTTGATAGAGGGAGAGATTTCAATAAAAGCAATTATTATTATTATTTTGATATTTTTATTGGTACTAGTTTTCCATCAATTCCAAAGAGGAAGATTGTTGAAAAAAAAATTAATACAAGCATGAGAATGTGTTTCAATCATTTTCTTGTCACTAATCTGAAACTTGCTACTTGTTGGTAAGATAACTACTTAGTTGATTTGAGTACTATCATTTGTTTGTTTGATGAAGAGGATTTGATGAAATGTGATAACAAGAGTACCTAGATGAAATGTTGGTTTATGGTAGGAAAGGGGAGTACAAAGGTCAGTTAAGATTGTGATGATACAATGCATTTATTATCTACTTAAGGATACAAAGGTTGGAAGTACTAAGTCTAGATGGACAAGTAAGAAGAATTGAGTCTATGAAGCTTGATCGAGTTGATAGTAGGTGTTGAGAAAAGTTACTACAAGATGAGAAGAAAGAGAGTTAGAGGTAAACAAAGTGAAAGTTTAGTGTACACTAAGTGATATAGTGTAAGCTGAGTAAAGTTTAGTTGATGTCAAGCAACAATAAACTTTAGTGTTTTTTGTGTTACCTAGTGAATGATGAGTGGTGTAATAATAGTTTGGAAGCTGAGTGATAGCATATTAATGTTGAGTTCTAGTATTCATGTTTAAACATAGATTTGAAAAATTTGAGTTGACTATTTTGTTTTCTTGAATTTTGTGAAGCATGTAAAGATAAATATGATGATTTTGTAGGACAGCATAAATGATAAACTATTTGAGGGTGAATTCAAAGAGGATTGAAGAAGAAGTTTCTAGAGGGACTCAAATGAAAAAATGGGTATATTCATTGAATCCTATAGGTAATCCTACCTAACTATAAACTGGATGATAGAGGATGGACAACAAAAGATCTTAATTTTTTATTTATTGAGATGGCTAGCCAGTAGAAAGGTTGGTCATGTTCAAGAACCAAATTTAGACAAGAGGTCTAGGGTATTGCTTCATTTAGTGACCAAATAGAAGAGATTTCTATTGGCAAGAAAAGAAAGAAGGCTTAAGAGTATGGATTCTTGAAGGGGTAACAAGCTATCAGAGATGAAGTGTGTGAAAGAAAAGAATAATGTAGGAATAAAGTAAAGATCTATAATCTACAAGTGAGGTGTACTATTTATCACATAAAGCCTTACTATTGCCCTCCAATTATTTTATTAGTTTAGGGTAAATCCTTTGGATTATGGTTAACCAAATAGTTATTTGTAAATCCTTAAACCTGGTGACATTCCAAGTTCATTAGGTTCATTGTATTTGTTCATCTTCCTTATTTTTTATAATCTTCTCATCCATCAACTTAGATAATAGGTATCATACCTAATCCTCACCTTGAATTTAATATTCCAACTCATCAATGTTATCTTCAACATGGTTTACATCTCCCAAGAAATCAACTAAATCAACTAGAAATCAAGCTTTCCTCAAATTTATTCTCAATGTTATTACTCAATAATCACTAAGATCTTACACTCTTTCATCACTTAATAAATCTATCACTATAAAACTTCTAACTCAGCATCAACTATCTTGCTCAGTCAATATTGATTCTTGGTCAACACTAGATTTTCTTGATAGTTACTTTGGCTCGGTTAACACTAGCATCACTCAACATTCCTTAACCTTTTACTCTATGGCTCAACTTAGCTTTATTTTCTTGATGTAAATAATCACTTTGTCTTATCAAATTCCAGCTAATCAAATGTGCATTGTAGCTTCCTTTCCATAACAGATTCATTCCTTTAGGTGCTATTGTTATGATAATTTTTCTCAAATCTTCTTCATCAATCAAATAGATATGACATTTAGATTAGGTAGAAATATATCTTATCAGTAAGTAGATTTTATGTTAATGACAAAAAATATTTTTTCCATGATGTATGTAACTTTTTTACTATACAATCCAAAAGATTCCATTATCATGAATGATCAATATCCTTAGTTTCATTCTATTTCTCTTTACTAATTTTCTCCCTCCGAGGTAATAGATCTCCCTCTTGGATACATCTATCCTTTAGTAATATATCTCACACTTTTGTATATCTCTCCCTCATTTACAACAATGTGAAATACATGTAGCTTCCTTAGCTTCAATCTCTTCATACATCTAAATTATGTAGATATTTTCATATTTGATAGATTTATGTAACATGTCTATGTCTAATCTATTATGATGTACTTCACTTCTACCATAAGCATTTCCCAAAGTAGATATGTTTTTCATGCATGTCTAAGATATATTGATTAGCACATTTGATGCAATGCACCCTTTCTCCTTAATTTTCTTTGCTTAGGGAAATCACCCTTAGTTTACCTCTAAGATATTTATGAGCATCTTTAGGTAAGGCTTTAGTGAATATTTCAACAATTTGTTCTTTGATGTGCACATATTCTAACTTCATTTCATTGTCTTGAACTAGTTCCCTCAAGAAGTGATACTTGATAGAAATTTGCTTTATCCTATTGTTCATCACTATATTCTTTGAAATGTTAATAGAACTTGTGTTATCAAAATAGATAACTACTAGAATTGTAATATCTTCTTTCATTATTTTCAATAAAAAATTTATCCACTTAATGTGTGAATAGTTCACTACAATTGCCACATACTCTACTTTGGTTGTTGATTGGGAATACAATTTTGTTTCTTGCTTGTCCATGAAACCAATCTATTTCCTAGAATGAATGCACCTACAAGTAGTATTTCTTTTGTCATCAATATTTCCTTACCAATCAAAGTCAGTGAATACCTTTAGTTCAAATCTATCACTTCTCATGTAATACAATCCATAGTCTTATGCACCTTTCAAATATCTCATTATCCTTTTCATTTCCATCCTATGATTCTCCTTAAGATTTTCTAAAAATCTAGAAAATATCTCAATTGCTAATGCAATATTAGGTCTGCTATGAACAACGTATTGCAATCATCCAATCATGGATCTATATAATGTCTAGTTTACATCAATAGATTCATCATTCTTATTTAGCATATATCATGTAGACATAGATATTCTCACTAGTCTTGAATCTTCCTTTCAAAAAGTCTTTATAATTTTCTTGATGTATTTGGATTGAGTAATGAAAATAAAAAACCTCATTTGACATACTTATAATCCAAAAAAGAATTTCAGTTCACCAAACACAAATATTTTAAATTCTTGCCTTGTTTTATCAGGAAATTATATTCACAATGCTTCTCTTCCTTCAAATATAATGTTGTCAACAAATATTTCAGATAGTAATACATATTTGTTCTTAATATTCTTCCAATATAGATTATTGTTATCATCTATCCTTTCAAAACCAATGTTCACCAAATAATTGTGTAGTCTTTCATACCATGCTCTTAGAGCTTGTTTCAATCCATAAATGGCTTTATTCAATTTACATACCATATTCTTCTTTTCTAGATCTGCAAATCCTTTAGGTTGTTCAATGTACACATCATCCTCAAGTATACCATTGAAAAATGTAGATTTGACATCCATTTGATACACCTTTAATTTTTTTAAGGCTAAATATGCAAGAAGAGTTTTGAGACCTTTGAGTCTTGCTATAGGAGAAAAGGCTTCTCCATAATCAACTTATTCATCTTGAGCATATCCTTTGCATACCAGTCTTTCTTTCTTTCTGGTTACTTCAACATTTTTATTGAGTTTTTTTCTATCAACCCACTTTGTTCCAATAAAAATTTTGTTTTTAGGTCTTGGCACTAGATTCCAAGTATTGTTCATTTCAATCTATCCAATTTTTTTTTTCATTTCCTAAATCCAATCATCATTCTTTAAAGCATATTTTATTGATTTGGTCTCAAATTCACAAAGTAAGAATGTATCATCTTTGAGCCTTTTCCTTATAATAACACTTGATTCTGCATTACCTATGATCTGTTCAAGTTTGTGATGTCTTCTTACAAAATTTTCTAGCACAAGTGGTGTCTTGCTCTATTCTTTCATAGGTTCATCTTTGAGATTAATATTAGGCTCATTTTCTCTTTCTTATTCAAGTTTTGGTCCACTTTCTACATGCTTGACATTCTGTATCTGATGATTAACATTTTCTTTTTGTTACTCAACATCTTTAGTATATTGATCAACACCCACTACCTATATATATTAATGAACATTAATCTTTAGGTTCTTTACTGAATCTAATGTTACTTATTCCCACAAACTCATCAAGTTTAACAGTTTCACTTTCCACAACTTTGTTAGTGTTAGAGATTAAGCACTTGTCTCCATAATATCTTTGAATTTCAATAGGTCCACATAGGTAAGTATGAACCAATTCCAAAATATTATTATAACTGTATTTTTTTCTCTTAAAACAAGTCTTGGTCATTTTTCCCAATTGCCATTGTTTACACATAGCATTATGAGGGTTCTTCACTTCAGGAAACCCTCTTTTTTTCTTAATTCTATTGATATTCACCAAATTCTCAAAGTTTACATCACATAACCTCTTGTGCTATAACTAAACATCTTCTTTTTGTGTAATCAAACATGTCTCATTATATACATCTAGATAGAACAAGTTACCTCTTGTTTGATCACCACTTCCAATCAACTTACCATCAACATCATATCTCTTGGCGTTCCTATTATGGAATTCAACTTTGTAACCTAATTTTTCCAGCTATGAAACACTCAATAGATTATAAATATGTCCTTGAATCTAGTAAATATTGACACATTTTATATTATCAATTAGTTGAATTGTACCCTTAGTTTCTAAAACACATGGGATGTCATTACCAAATTTAATAGATCCATCTTTGCATGGACCAATATCCCGAAATTTATCTTTATCACCAATCTTGCAATTGGAGCATTCAATATGAATTATCCATCTATCACTTTTTTTAACATATGATATTTATTTAGTTTTTTCATCTTCATTGGAATCTTCTTTCATAGAAACACAAACAACTTAATCTTCATTACTTTTAGATTCATAGTTAGTTTCTTCTTCAACAATATAACAAGATTTCTTACCTTTTTCATCTTTGTTTCTGTTATAGTCTTTGTCATCTGTCATTCCTTTATACTTTCTTTCCCTCCTTTCATTTTTATCCTCTTTGTCAGGACACCTAGCAGCAATATGACAAACTTTGTTGCATGAGAAACAAATAATAGGTAGTTTACTTTTATATATACCTATTTGTCTTCCAAATAATTTTTCAATAAGGGCTTCAAGTTCATTGAGCTCATCATTAGAAATATCATTGTCATTACCACTCTACACATATTTTCCTTTCCTTTTGCCAACAAACAATTGTGACTTAAAGATAGATTCAATAGTAGAAAGTGTGTAGTTATCAAGGTTAGACATCTCAAAAGCAATAAGTCTACCAATTACACCTTCCAAGGAAAAAGTGTTACATGGTGTACATCATAGTTCTTGAATTCCAGATACTTTAATGTCATATATTGGAGGTAGATTCCTCAATACCTTACTTATTATTATTTCATCTTGGATTTCTCCATTTTCACCATAAATAGCATTAACAACTTCGTTGAGTCTTGAAAAGTATTGTCATATATTCTGACCTTCGACCTTTCTCGTGATATCAAATTTACCTCTCAGGCTCTTTGATTTGATTCTTTGGACATCGTCATCACCTCCATATATGCTTTACAATTTTTTGTGCATTTTCCTTGATGTACCACATCCTTTTAAATTATCAAACTTGGCATAGCATATGATTGAGACAATCTCCAACATTGATTGATTTTATTCTTTCTTTTTTTTTAGTTGTTGAGCTATCATAGGAGTAGTTATTACCTTCACATACTCATTATCCTTAAAGTTGATAGAAGCATAACTAATACAAGATATATGTAACCTCATCAAGGTTTTCCATACAAGAAAGTTCTCCTTGTTCAACTTTGGTACCTCTCTTTTGTGAGTCATGATCTTTAGCTTTAAGTACCTTCAAACTTTTCTCTATAATCACTAAGATTTGATACCAATTGTTAGAAATGTTTAGAATAAATGAGATGGAAGGGGGCGAATCAATTACTCAAGGTCATATAAAGTTAATGTAGGGTGCTCGCTTTAATACCATAAACTCATAATAGAATAAAGGAAAAACAAAAAATAAGAGAATAAAATATGGACTTCTTATTTGCACCACAAATGTGGTATTACAGAATTCACAATTACAATATTTTGCAAGACAAGCTATGAACTATCACCCAAAGTTGTCCTAGATAATGTTTGGGCCTTTCTTAAATATGTAGTTTTATGCTGCTCGGGAAGGTTCTAGATGCTAGAACTTAATAGCTAGGGCCAACAGACCTTAAAAACACATGTAGAGTTAGCCAAATACATCTTTGATAAAAATTTTAGAAATTTTGGGTCACCCAACTTTGGAAGGCCATAACTCACGTACTGTTGCTTTGTTTGGCTATAATAACCACTTTTTAGAAATGCTAGCTCCTGATCTATTGGCTCACAACCATGCTAGCACCCTTTCATCAAGTTTTTGGACCTCATTTACACACTCTAAGGCCTCCAGTGGTGAGCCTAAAGATTTTTCTTCAAAATTTTCCTCCAAAAATTTGCAATAAATTCTTTGATACATAAGTTGGAGCAATGAGATTTTAATGGTAGGTTTATTTCTCTAAAATGAACCTTCCTATAGAAAATGAGAACATTCCTAGCTCATATGACAAACTTACCAAAAATAGCAAGTTCCCATAAATAGTAACCACCCAGTCTACTAGTCCTTATTAAAATAGAAAAGACTGAAAATAAAATATTTTTGAGTGATGCAAGATTGTGCTTACACCCAAGTTGCTCCTACATTAAACACTTGGGATAATTTGAGAATGACCCCTTTAGATCTTAGGTGTTCAGAGGAAAACCAAGATAGCTAACCTCCTCCTTTTCTAGCCATGATGAATCCTCAACTGGTTGTCCTTTTCATTTGACCAAATATTCCTCATAAGTTTTGTTCTGGTACTCTTTCCAACATGACTATCTAGTATCTCCTTAATCTCCTTTGTAGCCGAACTAGCTACTAGAATATTCCACTCTACTTCTGCAACTTCATCTCCGTCACCTACTTCATAATACTTTTTCAAATTTGAAATATTAAATATTGGTAAAATATACAATTCAGCAGGTAACTCCACTTCATACACATTGCCAGAATCATGTCTCTTCACTAGCTTACATGGTCCAAACTTCTTCATCTTCAACTTATTATATGGATCCACTGGAAAATGCTCCTTTCTCAAATGAACCAAGACTTCATCTCCAACATGAAATTCCTTATATCTCCTTTTCACATTTTCCTTAGCCTTATACTATGTATTCATCTTTTTGATATGCTGCCTCACCTCCTCATGGATGTTCTTCAGATATTTAGTAAAATCTTCCACTCCAACACTACTTGTCTCTCCTTTATACATTTGCCACAATTTAGAAGCATTTTAGGGATTACTCCCGTATACAATCTAGAATGGTAATTTACCAGTAGTCCTAATGATTAAATTATTATATGAAAATTCTACCTATGGTCAAATCATATAACAAATTCTATCACCCATTAGTCTATGGATGACATAATGAACTAAATTTCAAATGTATCTTCAACTTCATCCACAATGTATGCTCGAAATACCCAACAAATTTGGTATCTCAATCTGAAACTATACTCTTTGGAATACCATGTAATCTAACCACTTCTCTAAAAAATAACTCTGCTATATGAACAACATCACTAGTCTTCTTGCAAGGAAAAAAATGTGCTATCTTTGAAAACCTATTACACACCACAAAAATAGAATCATGCCCATCTTGTGTCCTCTATAATCCAAGAAAAAAATCCATGCTAACATCCTCCCATGACTTCTCTGGTACAAGTAATGGTTGATCAATACAACCCTATATTCTACTTCACTCCTTTCACCATCTGACAAATTCTACAGCTTTATATAAACTTTGTCACATCTTGTTGTAATTGTGGCCAGTAATAATTTTTAGCAATCAAAGCTATAGTTTTATCTCTATGAAAATGTCCATTCAATCCTCCACTATGATTATCCTTGATGAGATTCTCTCACATTGAAATTCTGGGAATACACAACCAGTTTCCTTTTAATGACATATTATCCTAGATCATGAAATCCAATCACTTTATCCTATCAAGTGTAACTAGTTCTGTACAAGCCTTCCATGCTTCACCAAAATTAGGATATTCTAGATACAAAGTACTAAGTTTCTTTAACCCGACCACCTCTATCTACATTTTTGTTAGCAAATTTTTTTTTTCTACTAAGATCATCTACAATGCATCTACAACTTTGTTAGACTTCCCACTCCCATGTTTCAAAACAAATATATAACTTTGCAAAAACTCAACCCACTTTAAATGCCTTTGGTTCAAATTTCCTTGACTATTCAAATATTGTAAAGCTTGATGATTAGTATACAAAAAAAACTCCTTAGGAGGAAGATAGTGTCTCTACTTCTTTAATGCTTGAACTATAGCATAAAATTCTTGATCTTAAATAGAATATTTTCTTTTTGCATCATTCAATTTCTCACTATAATAAGCAACAAATCTACCTTATTGACTTAAAATAGCTCCTATTGTAGTACCAATAGCATCACAATCTACTTGAAACACCTTGTTAAAATGAGGAAGTGGTAAAATAGATTGCTCAATAACTTTCTATTTCAATATATTGAAACTCATATATGCTCCTAGAGTCCACTTAAACTCTTTCCTATCCCCTCTCATTATTTCGATCAAGGGTCCATAAATACTATTGAAACTTCTTATGAAATTGATGTAAAATGTAGCCAATCCATGAAAAGATCTTACCTCTATCACACTCCTTGGAGTAGGCCATTGAAGGATAGCCTTTCCTTTTGCTAGGTCCATTTTTAGACCTTCTCCTAAGATTGCAAATCCTAGGTACACCAGCTCTTTCTTTACAAAACTACACTTCTTCATGATTATCAACAACTTTTGTTCCCTTTACTTATCAGATACCTTGCAAATATGAATCAAATGCTCTGCGAATATCTTACTAAAGATCAAAATATCATCTAGGTAAAGAATGACAAAATTACCAATAAACTCCTTGATTATGTCATTCATGAGCCTCATGAAAGTGCTCATGCATTGGTTAGCCCAAAAAGCATGACTAAAAACTCATACAATCCTTCCCTTGTCTTGAACATAGTCTTCCACTCATCACCTTTTCTAATATGAATATGATGGTACCCACTCTTCAGATCTATCTTTATGAAACACTTAGCTCCACTCAAATAGACTATAATATCATCCATCCTTGGCAATGGAAATCGATAATTTATTGTGATATATTGTTGATAGCATGAGAATCTGTGCACATCCTCCATTCTCCATTCTTCTTTGGTGCTAATATTGCTAGTATATCACATGGACTCAGACTCTATCAAATGAACTCCTTTTGCAACAACTCATGAACTTACTTGTTTAAAATCTTCACTTTCTGCTAGTGTCATTCTATGTATTGCCTTGTTTGGAAAGCTAGCTCCTGGAACCAAATCCATCTAGTGACTGATCTTCCTCATTGGGGACAATCCATCAGGTGCATTATCTAATACAATATTAGTAAACTCTTCCAACATATCTACAACTCCTACAGGTACCTCCTCTACATCGTCTTTACTGTCTTTAGGAATTATAGAAAAAAATAGATGCTTATGCTTGACACCTTTAAAAAAATCTTTTCCATCAACAAAACATATTCTAGCAACACTGCATACCTTTTCTTCTTTATCCTTCAACGACTTCAACTGATGTTTCACTCCATCCTTAGTTAAAGTGTAGGTATTTTCTTTCCCATTGTGTACAACATGCATGTCAAATTGCCATGGCCTACCCAACAACATATGACATATTTCTATATGTATGATATCACATAGTACCTCATCCTAGTAGCTTTCAATCTTGAACTTCATTGAGCACTGCTCATTGAACATGGTCTAGTGGTCATCTTGCACCCAAGCAATATGGTATGGATGTGGGTATTTTTGCCTCTTTAGCTTTAACTTGGTGACCATCATTTATAACACTAGATTGTTAGTACTTACACCATCAATGATCACATCACACCAATTATCTTCACATCTACACCTTGTGTGAAACAAACTCTTTGTTTGTTCAAGTTCATTGTCACCACTTAGCAAGACTCTTTGGTTAAGTAGGACTTTTACTCTTTTAGCATCTTTAGAATGTGAGGATCTTGCATCTTCATCAACATGTACAAATCTTCCCTGGCTTTTTTTTCTTCAACCTATCCTTCCTTTGTGCTGGGTAAATTCAAATGCTCTATGCCCTTCTTTTCCATAGTGAAAATATTTCCCACGGAAGCCTCCTCTTCCATATCCTTGTCCCCTACCTCTTCCTCTATGATATCTATCTTCTAATCATGGAAATGACTAAAAAAATTTCCCCTTTGGTTTTGACTATTACTTTTAGCCTCATCGTTGTTCTTTTGATCATCATTACGACCACCATATGATCATCCACTAGATCTTCCATTAGGACCTCTTCCACTTTTCTTATTTTCAAACTTCTTACTCAATTTATCCTCAACTCTTAAGACAAACTGGTATGCCTCCTCAATACTGTTCATTCAAACTAGACTCAACTCATCGTGAATGCTTTTCCCTAACCCATTAAGCTAAAGGGTAACTTTCTTCTTAGCAGCTTCTACATGGCCGGTTCTAATGAAAACTTGGTAGAACTCTTCAGTATACTATCGAATAAATGTTCTTTCTTATTTTAACCCTTGCATTTTTCAAAAGCACAAGCTCATTATCCATGAGAATAAATTATCTTTCTAGTTTAGCTACCATCTATTCCCATCTAGTGATTTTGTCCTTTCCCTTTCTATTCCACTCAAAATGAACCTCTTGCCACTAGATCTTCGCATATCCCTTTAGTTTTTCCTTCACAAACTTAACCATATCAGGAACTTAATTATCTTCATATTCAAAGTACTCCTCCTATTCATTGATCCAATTAATTAGCTCCTCTAGATTAAGATTTCCCAAAAATGTGGGAACTTCTAACATAGGTTTTTTTTTTCCAATGTTGGAGATTTCCCTAAAAAGCCTCTATTCTTCTAGGTTTAGAACTGCCTCTCCTCTGGCATTTTATTCTACTTCATCCTCATCCTTTCTTTCATCTCTTATAGGAAGATTTATTTCTCTTCACATTTTCTCTTCTAATGCTTGCATTTGCCTTTGGAGAGCTTAGAAACCCTTAGGTGTAACACCTATAGCTCTTTGTGGAGGCATTTTTGAGCTTCTACTGAAACCCTAGTGCTAACTGCCTCACAATCAGCGATCTATCTACACACTTAGCATAAGCCATAGTCTTGGTGCAAATTGCCTCTTAATACCATAAACTCATAATAGAAACAAAGAAATAATAACAAATGTAAGAAAAAAATATGGAATTCTTATTATTGCTACAAATGTGATGTTACAGACAAGTACAATAATTTGCAAGACAAGCTGTGAACTATCACCCAGAGCTATCCTAGACAATGTTTGGGCCTTTCTTAAATAGGCATTTTTGTGCCACCTGGGAATGTTCTAGATGCTCAAACTTAATAACTAGGGCTGATAGACCCTAAAAAAATGTAGAATTAGCCAAATACATCTTTGACAATAATTTTAGAAATTTTGGGTAGTCCAACTTCAAAAGGCCATAACTCAAGAACCGTTCCTCTGATTGGCTATCATGACCACTTTTTGGAAATACAAGCTCGTGATCTATAGACCCAGAACAACACTAGTGTGTTTTTAGACCTTATCTAGTCACTCTAAGGCCTCTAATGGTGAGTTTGACAATTTTTCTACAAAATATTCCATTGAAAATCCATAATAACTTCTCTAATACTTAAGCTAGAGCAATTAGATTTTTATGATAGGATTATATCTCTAAAATGAACCTTAAATAGAAAGTTATTATAGAAAAAATAGAAAGTTTCCAAAAATAGTAACCACCCTATCTACTAGTGCTTATTAAAATAGAAAAGATTAAAAATAAAATAATTTTGGATGATGCAAGATTTCCCTTACATCCAAGATACTCTTGCATGAAAAAAATTGACTATTCTTCTTATCATGTTGTTCCTCGATCTCTACTATATTGATCAAATTACTATCCTAAGTATAACATACATTACTAAACATAATCTTTATCAAATGTAAAATTTATAAACCATTCAAGACAAGTTAGAATCTAAGATTTTTACATGGAAACCCAATTTAGAAAAACCCACCAACAACATGTCACCACATTTCACTTCTTTGTAGTGATCTTTGTTAGGATCAAACTATGTTGAATGTTTTATAATACACACTACTAAATGTGACTTTGTTAGAGGGTTTAATCACATTGTTATGAGTGGCCTTGTTATAGAACTTTTATTATTCCATTTAGAATGTCGCCTTGTTAAAGGATTTACATAGACTATTAAGTCCTCCTAATAATTGTTAGGTCAACCTCTATTAAAAGGATTTCAATACAAACTATTTACAATGATTAGAGAAAAATAGTAGGGTTTTGATTTGTATGATTATAACTCACTTTGTAGGTTCACATCACTTTTCAGTTTTGTATCATCTTAAAATGAAACCATTTCCATGTTAAGAAGTTTTAGCCCTACTCAGGATGTGTTTTGGGTCTTCATCAAGTTGTCTTTTATTTTCATCCCTCTTCCCATCTTCTATGCCTATTGAGGACTCTATTTCAGCCTCCTTAGGCACTATCTTTCCATTTTAGCTCATTCTCTAAGGGTCCTAAACCCTTGAGTCAAGGTCAACCTTTAATTGAAAATGGGTCTAGGATGACCTTGACCTTGACCTAGGTCAAATTAAACCTCAAACTTGACCTAGGTCTGGCTTTTTTAATTTTTTTCAGATTTGGGCAAAGTTCAAAAGTTTGTTTTCCCACTTTTGGGTCAGCTATTTTGGGCTTCTGTCATGTCCCCTTTTCAAATAATTAAAAAAATAATAATCTTTTCTAAGACAGGCAGGCCCAAGAAAGTGAAGTTTCGAAAAAAGGGAGTTAATCTTTGGAAACCGTTGGACTAATAAATGATAATTATTATTAAAATATGTTTCATTAACCTCTCTTGGACATGAGTTACAGTTATGCCCTTTTTAAAGAGGTTTGGAGGCATTTTGGGTGGGATTCCATACTTGATTTTCGCTCATTCTTTGTTATTCTTCAGAGGCTGCCAAACCTATGGAGAAGGAGACCCAAGAACGGGAGTTTGCAGGTTTCCAGGGAGACCCAAGAACGGGATTTTGCAGGTTTCTAGGAAGGCTAAGGACGGGAGTTTGAAGCCATTCCATGTGCATGCTCATACAGAGTTTGCCTTTGTGCTGAACAGTGTAGATTTGTGGGTTTTTGGGTGTGTTTTTTGCATGAGTTTGGTGTTTTCAGTTGAGCATTTCATATCAGTTTTGGTTGCTGCTATATTTTAGACTTTAAGCTATTAAAATAGAGCTGAATATATGTATTGGGATGTGATTAAACTTCTGAGATAGTTTATTAGTGTTTTTGTGGTGTTTCCAGGCATTTTGTGTTAATTTCGGGAGCCCGATGAGCATAGTTTTTGTCCTACATTTGTGAGCTGTTGTGTAAAGGCTATATAGATCTGGAAAAGTCATTTTGTAGGCTGTTATGCTGCTGAAATTTCTGTAAAAATTTCCACTTTCAGATTTATTAATAACAGGTGAAGCTGTGAAGCTTTTTGGCACTATTTTCGGCATACCCGATTTGGGGTTTCTTGAGAAATTTGGTGGATCTTTGTGATAGTAGTTGTTTGATCTTCAAGATCTGATTAGAGGTTGGAAATATCATAAAAAATCAGTAAAGGGACATTTCAGTGGTATCAGAGCCATGATCTTGCCAGCCTAAGGGTTTGTAGAAGTTTGCATTTCAGTTTTGACAAGTACCCAGATCTTGCATGTCAGTTTTGACAACTACCCAGATCTTGTATGTCATAATTTGGTGGTTGCATGTTGCTTCTAATCAGTTGCATGTCCAAATCTATGGTTTCATGCTACTTCTAATCATTTTCATGTTAGTTCTTGGTGAATTTGGTGGTTGTAGAAGCTTGCATGTCAGTTTTGACAACTACCCAGATCTTGCATGTCAGTTTTGACAACTACCCAGATCTTGCATGTCATAATTTGGTGGTTGCATGTTGCTTCTAATCAGTTGCATGTCCAAATCTATGGTTGCATGCTACTTCTAATCATTTGCATGTTAGTTCTTGGTGTTTGAAGAAGTTATATCCTATTGGGGTTACACTCTACTTTATCCAGAATGGACAGGTATAGTACAGAGTCTCAGAGGGAATGATCTTGGACAATTGATAGCCAGAGTCAAAATAGTAGAAAGGATGGTTATTTAGACATTCGAGATAAACTTATGAAAATAGGCCATGACATGTCTAAAAAGTTGGTTGAGCACCACCGTATAATGAATGACATGTTATCTGACCCAGCTAAGGTGGATAAGTTGACTGGATTTCTATTTGGCATATTTTCTCACAGGACAGATGACACAATTCCCAAGAAGTTACATGAGGAGTTTGAGAAACTAGCTAATAGCCAGGTAGAGGTCTCAGATTCTACTCTGCCATAGGAGGTGGTGGGAAAGGATATTACACAGATTGATAGTAACGATCAACTTGATACTCAGATTGAGACAATTGTTTACAGGTCGCCAAAGGGTGATGCCACAGGTATTCAGGATGGTATAGTTACAATAGGAAGTGACTACAGTGTAGTGGGTTCAGATGATGATTATGAGGATGTTGTTGTGCAGGATGGTGAGATACCTGGTAGAGATGAGCAGACATTGAGCATTCATGACTTTGCTGAGAAAGAGTACCAGGCACAGTTAGATGCTTCATCACATGAGGTTGAGGCAGGTAGTACTTCACATGATTTATCCTGCCAGCTAAAGGTGAGTGAAGATAGTATTGTGACTTCATTACCTCATCATGATAGGTATGTGGAGTTAGTTGGTATTGGTCATATTACTCAGGTGAGGATTTTTCTTGAGTTACCAGTTGATTCTAGTTTACGGATATGGACTCAAGATTGTTATATTGGTGTTTGGGATTCAGTTAACTGGAGATCTTTAACACTTTTTGGCAGTAGTGTTTGTTTGGGTGCTATCATGGATTTGATTAGCAGATTGCACGGTGTTGTCTTTTCTTGTGCCAGTATCTTGTCTGATGTTGGTATTAGTTTTTATACACCGGTGTTGGGCTTTGTTCATATATCCAGTCAACCATACTTGTTGGAATGTGTTGATGATCTTTCATATTTGGCAGTGTGTATAGATGAGTCCCAGGATCATATAGGCATTGATGACATTTAGGAGGATGTAGTGGGAAATTTTGAAGACTTAGTTTCTTTGGGTACAGAGGAGTTGGATAGTAGTGCTACAGTTTTTGATACTCTGTATGTTGATATGAGCTTTAGAGTTGATTCACAGGACATGTATGGTAATACTCTAGAGACTAGTAACTTTGAGGATACTCCTTTAGACAGTGCATCAAAGGAGGTTTGTAGGAGATAGTCAAGCCAATGCCATCATGTGTCTAATTAGTTGAGAGTTAGTAACCGAGACATTTCTATCACTTGCCAACATTTTGATGCCGCTCGTCAGTTATTAGGAGTTTATGGATGGGGTTCTCCTACTAGTGATGAGCAGGAAGGAAGTTATCTTTCCTTGATAGAGATCCACTCTTTATGGGAGGCTATTTAGATTTTGAGATAGAATTATATGCAGTTGGTAGCTGACAGAGATTATCTTATGGAGTGGGGTAGTACAGCATATGATGCATTGTTGGTCAAGGAAGATGAGGTGAGTGAGCTTACTGAGCAGCTTGAGGTGACTTCTAAGATTCTTGAGAGTACACAGTTGGCTTTCAAGGAGTCACAGTTTCATTTGGCTAAGGTGACCATGGAGTTAGAGTGACTACAGTCTTTATCTAATTCTATACAGTCACAAGCTATGGTGTTTGGTGATTCGAGGATGTCCATGGCTGAGATTGTCAGAGACAGTGGAGATGGGGATGCATCCATCCTTGATACTAACATTGGCATATCAGGTTCATTCCCACTAGAGTCAGGTTTAGTTGAGTTGGGTATTGTAGCAGATTATTGTATGCCTGATAGGGTGGTGGCCTCTAGTATTGAAGGCACAGAGACTAGAGATGTATCAAAGGTCATGTGTGATGTTGGTGAGTCAACAGTTGGCATGGTTCCTGCTAGTAATACTACTCCCTTGGTGATATCTTTGGAGGTAGTAGTTAGTTCCAACATGGTTGATGATCAATTGCAGTTAGTTTCATCTGGATTATAGTCTGAGCCACTGACTGAGATTGACACATTCTATCAGCATTACACTATGAGGTACGCTCATCAATTTACCTTTGATGACCATGTTGATGAGATTATGATACAGAGATGTACTTTGGTTCCTAGTGCTTATCATTAGTTATGGAATAGTTTGATGCCTCGAGATGAGAGTTGTGATGGGCACGACATGGCGACAAGTTCTGTAGTTGATAGCTTGATAATACATGACTTAGAGCAGGAGTTTCAGAGTGATGCTTCAGCGGGTGTTGTTATTGATTCTACTCCTTTGGCTATGACATCTCCTGACTTAGCTGGTGATCAGTCACAGTGGGTTGTATCACTTGTTCATGGTGAGTTGTTGACTAAGGTTGGTTTTTTTTATCAACATTATATTGCAAGGTATGTACATCAGTTAGCATTTGATCCTTGTGTTGAGGAGTTGATGGTAGGAAGATTTGGTTTGGGTTCCAATTCTTGCTATTTATCTTGTGATGGCTTTTCACCATCAGGGGTGCATGGTAGTTATGGTTATGAGATAGTGGCCGGTGATTTGCAAAGTTGTGTTGACTACAGGATTTGTACAGTGTGTGAATTCTTCATACTTGGTACAGTTTCATTCAAGAGCATTCACCATTGTTGCAGAGTTGGATTGTGCATTCCGTATAGGCCAGTGGGATGCGTTGATGGTATTTACTATGTTGGTAGTTTGATTTGTCCACTTTGCTTGGGTTCTGATGTTCTAAGATTTTGTGCCTCGTGGGTTTTTGAATGTGGTAATGGTGATTTTAGAGTTTGGTTGAGCTATAATCGCCAGTTTGATTATGGATTCCTCTTGGTCATATTGCAGAGGATCTTGCAGGAGTCTGTGTTAATTGGTAGTAGTATAGTTCATGACTACATTTGGGATCCAGGAGGATTGATTGGTTTATTGTTCAGCCATTCCTTGAGGACAAGCAATGTTTGGGAGGGGAGGACTTGTCATGTCCCCTTTTCAAATAATTAAAAAAATAATAATCTTTTCTAAGACAGGCAGGCCCAAGAAAGTGAAGTTTCGGAAAAAGTGAGTTAATCTTTGGAAACCGTTGGACTAATAAATGATAATAATTATTAAAATATGTTTCATTAACCTCTCTTGGACATGAGTTACAATTATGCCCTTTTTAAAGAGGTTTGGAGGCATTTTGGGGGGGATTCCAGACTTGATTTTCGCTCATTCTTTGTTATTCTTCAAAGGCTGCCAAACCTGTGGAGAAGGAGACCCAAGAACGGGAGTTTGTAGGTTTCCAAGGAGACCCAAGAATGGGAGTTTGCAGGTTTCTAGGAAGGCTAAGGATGGGATTTTGAAGCCATTCCATGTGCATGCTCATACAGAGTTTGCCTTTGTGCTGAACAGTGTAGATTTGTGGGTTTTTGGGTGTGTTTTTTGCATGAGTTTGGTGTTTTCAGTTGAGCATTTCATATCAGTTTTGGTTGCTGCTGTATTTCAGACTTTAAGCTGTTAAAATAGAGCTTAATATATGTATTGGGATGTGATTAAACTTCTGAGATAGTTTATTAGTGTTTTTGTGGTGTTTCCAGGCATTTTGTGTTAATTTTGGGAGCCCGATGAGCATAGTTTTTGTCCTACATTTGTGAGCTGTTGTGTAAAGGCTATATAGATCTGGAAAAGTCATTTTTTAGGCTGTTATTCTGCTGAAATTTCTGTAAAAATTTCCACTTTCAGATTTATTAATAACAGGTGAAGCTGTGAAGCTTTTTGGCACTATTTTCGGCATACCCGATTTGGGGTTTCTTGAGAAATTTGATGGATCTTTGTGATAGTAGTTGTTTGATCTTCAAGATCTGATTAGAGGTTGGAAATATCATAAAAAATCAGTAAAGGGACATTTCAGCTTTAGGATGGTAAGCTCTTGAATTACATTTAATCTAGGTCCATTTCCAAGGATTTGGACTTAATTGGAATTTAGTTCTCCTATGTCATCATGTCTTGAAGTTTTTCCCCTAAATTATTATAAAAGAAAGATTTTTTCTCTCATTTTGACATCATTTATTCATAAGGAGACATCCATTTTTTTCATGAGGAGATATCCACTTTTCATGATCAATCATCCATCATCCATTGAATTCAAGAAACAAATTAAAGTAAGAAAGAAAATTAACCATTTAAGCATTCAAGTTTCTCAATTGAAGATCAAGGATT
Source organism: Cupressus sempervirens (assembly GCA_028749045.1). NCBI lineage: Eukaryota > Viridiplantae > Streptophyta > Pinopsida > Cupressales > Cupressaceae > Cupressus > Cupressus sempervirens. Next base: position 95,730,864 of record CM053790.1, read on the forward strand.
CAAGAATTCAAGTCGTTGAAGGGATTTGGATCAAGAATTCAAGATTCATCATTCCAAACCCTAGATCTATTCATCATGGTAGTGTGATCTTCCTTCAAGATCCTTTATTCATCTTCAAGATCTATTCATTATTTCCTCAAAGTTGATTTGAAGCATAAAATTATAGAGTTTTTTATTTACATTTATAGTTATGATTTACATTATTGACTCCAAGCTTTCATATTAACATACTTTTTTACCTTTCAAATACAATTGTATATCAATTGAATGACATAGATTTGTTGTTAGATCTACTTCTACTACTTGCTAGAGTTATTTATCTAAATTCCATTATTACGCTTGATTTCAAACCATGATTTGTCGAAGGAAAACCCCCAAACCAAATAAAAAATTAATTTTTTTCTTATAGATATAGCTTAGTGACATTGAATATCAATGCACATTTGGATACCCCTTTTGACAAAATTTCAGGATCTTTAAACAATTTTTTTGTCAAAGCAGTGTAGTTCTATGTTGCAAATAAAGGGATAAGATCTTACCCTGCATTTAAGTCAAGGTCAACCTTGTTTAGAAAAGGAAAATATTTTTGGATTTTGTATATCTCATAGTTTTGATTTAGGATCGTAGAAATCAATACTTTCTGTGACTGTTTGATAGGGTTTTCAACAGGTTCTTTTTCAAATGTAAGTACTTTCATTTCTTCATTTCAACATTAACATTTCTAGATTTACATTCCATGCTCTTACAACTCAAATTTTTGTATAAAATATGGGTTCAGGGTCTCTTTAAAGTGCATTATTATAAACCCTATTCATCCATATTTTTATGTCTTACATTTTGCTAATCTCGTTTATGACAAATCATACATCTTGAATATTTATAAAAGTAGATTTATTTCATGCCTAAGTTTCAAAAATTTAAAAAAAAATTAAAAAATTGCAAAATTTCTATATAAGTACAAATATATATCCATTTTTAATGCTTTTAGTGTTACTTGTGTTCAACATGTATGATTTAGTTTTGAATACTTTGATGAAGCTTATATTATGAACAAGGACAAATCCCTTAGTAAGGGACATGGAAATGGGGATGAAAATTTTTTGAATGAGATCTCCATTGATCCTATTCCTATTTCATCTTCCTCTACAACCTCTTTAATTGATCTTTACAATAGATTGTGTGCATGGTTACCTTCATGTTCCACTATTTACAACATTGATGCACCTAGAATGTTATATCTTCAAAATTTTATTCAAGCTATAGAGGTCTCTAAGAAAATCCTTTGTTATAGTGATAAAGGTGTTAATCTCATGTGTGGTATCAAACCTATAATTTAGGAAGTTCAATATATCAGATTCACTCCTGATGTCACTAGTGTGGAAACTTCTTCCATTCCTTTACTTAAAATTGCTACCTATACTCCCCCTACAATGGTTACATATCTTTCATCTCTTCTTGTGAGTGTTTTGCAAGTGTCTTTATCTACCTCATAGCCTTCTTACCATAGTATTCCTTATGCCTATTCTGGCCCTCTTCCAACTATGGTTCCAACTGTTCCTCTAGTGGTGTCTTCCATTCTCACCACGTCCTACACTCTTTGTAATTGTATCCTTCCTAATCCACTTGCAAATCCTCCTAAATTTAATCCTACCCTTCCTATTCCTATTCCTAATATTCATATCCCCAATTCTCCATCTTCTATTCCTAGTTCTTCCCAAACTTATGATGAGGCTATAACTATGGTTTATGATTCAAATGTGAAATAAATCATCAAAATACCTTTCCCTTCTTATCCATTCCAGAATGATATTAAATGGAATAAAATTGAAATTTCCCCTTTGGGACTTCTTTATAATTTTACTCCTCATTTTTATAAAATAGATATTTTTTCCTCTTGTCTCTTCACTTAGGGGCAAGATGAATTTATTTTAGTTTCCTAAGATCCATTATGTTTTATTTTGAGCTTAATTGCTCATCCTTTCTATGTTTATACATATGGTTTTGTATTATGCTAATAATCATCCATAGTTTTCTTTCTTTATTGTAGATATCATTTCTAAAAATATTTATTTTGAAAAGGTATCCCTTGTCTCCATCCTTAGGGGGCAAGGTTCTTCCTTGTTTCTCTTGGTCTAGGTATCTTCTTTCCTTGGCTTAGTGGCATTTTCTTTTATCTCGCAACATTATTTCATTATGATGACTAATGTTTTGACTATGGATATCCTTCTATATGAATGGTTGTTGACCTAGGTCATCACCTCTTCTTTATTTTTAAAATTATGTTATTTATAAAATCTTTCCCTCCCTTTAGGGTTAGAGTTTGATTCCTTTTGTTGAAGATTCCACTTCCTCTTGACTGCAGTAGGCTTGCTGATTGAATCTTGGGTCCTTCTCTATTTTTTTTTTGAAAGATGATGTTTTATCCGAAGCAATCCTCTATGATGTGGTGTTTTTGATAAGATCTTTTTCTCTTTGAGGAGCCTTTTTCCATAAGTGACATATCTTTTTCACAATTGTCCATGCTCTTAGATGTAGGGGTCAATACCCTTCACTAAGAACATAGTGTACATTATTGTTAACATAATATCTCCTTATGTTCTGAAGTAGGCATCCACTTTCTCTTCCTTATCATGTGTAGTAGATAGTCATTATAAGGAGGGCAGAATATATAAGGTCTCCCTTGTACTATAGTTTTTTAATATATATGCTAAATCCTCTCAAGGTAACACACTTAAGTTTATAAAACCTAAAGTGACACACATTTTTTAATTTTCAATATGTTAAAGCCTCTAAAGATAATACACATAAGTTGCTAAATCCTGAAGAGACATGCATTTTTCAATTTTAAATATGCTAAATTTGTAGAAGGTAATAGATGCAAGTTTCTAAATACTAAAGGAACACACATTTTATATTTATAGTGATCCAAGAAGGTGGATCTATGGGTATTTCAAAAGCCTTCAAAATATGCATTATAGTTTCAAAGAATTTTTTTTGGGTGAACTATCAGGTTGGCCACCTATTGGGCTCTCTCTCGGTGATTCATGGTAAAGTGGGCATCTTACTGGATGAGGTAATAATTTTTTTTTAATGATAAATTTCCAAATATGATATTATTATAGGAAGCATTTCTTAGTAAGGTTTCCTTTGCTAGTTGATTTGGGTTGGCTTTTGTACTAACCCCTCTTTTTGTGTCTTTTAGCTTTGTTTTTTTTTTAAACTTGTTTTCACACACTCATGCATGTATGATGAGATAAGATCCTTGTCTTTGAGGTTCATTTTCTTAATTAAGTACTATTCTATTTTGTTGTAAATCCACTTGGATCTTTCTTCTTATTTTCTATGATTATGGTCAATTTTCATACTCCTTCTAAAGTGGCAGCTTAATGTATCATCTTAAAATGGAGGAACTTCCATGATAAGTGTTGGACACAATTGATTAATTGTGCATTGTTTTTCATGTTACACAAATGTCATATCTAGTGGTTATTGAAAAAGGAGATTCATCACAAGTTGGAGACTCAGATTGTATTGAAGTTCAAGTTGGTGAACCTGATATCTCATTAAAGAATGAACTTGAACATGATTTGGAGGCACTTCCCCTAAGTAGGGAGTCAAAAAATGATATTATAGAGTTGGAGTCAATCCTGGACTAGTCAGATGAGAAAATCAAAAGTGATTCCATAACTCATGTTCATGCACAAAAGTGGAAAATAAAATTGGAATCAAAGAAAGATTGATCTCGTTGGGATGTGTCTAAAAGGAATGTTTAGTTAGAATGGGTGGAAAAGTACTAGTTCATTGAACCAGTAGCCAATCCAATTTATGGTGAGCCTCTTGTAGAATGTAGATGTATGATTTTCATAGAGATAACAAAGAAGGAGAAAAGGTTGTAGCTTAAACTTGATACCATAGAAAAGCATGTTAGTAAAGTTTACAAAAAGGAAACTATAGATGGAGTTGTAAAATCTGTGCTAACTTGGAAAAAAAATGACAACTGTCTACATATTAGGAATGTCAAAATATATGAGTTACACCAACAAATATGAGAGAAGCATTCAATAGTAAAAGGCTCCATTAAAGATTTCATTGGGAAATCAATGGAAGTGCAAAATATGGGAAAAATAGTTCGATTAAGTGTCATCTTTTATATTTTGAGTAGAACAGATCCTATGATAGACTACCCTTCAATTACTGCCTTACTGCACTTTTTCAAACTTTGAAACTATTTGAACAGTCACTGGTCAGTAAACAGTGGCTAGGAATGGGCTAGATGTCTTGCATAGGTTGAAAAAGAAGATGTGAAGGAAAAAATAAAATACTCAAATTTCATTGCACTATGTCTAGATGAAGTTATAGAAATTGATAATACTTCCTGGGTGTGCATGCATGTATAGATTATGTAAAAAATATTTTTGATCAACACTTTCTACTATCTGTTGCTAAATTAAATTGTAGTGCGATAGCTGAAAATGTATCTGATTTATTAAAGAGTACTCTTATTGAATGTGGAGGTTTTGATAAAATGAAGATTGCCAAAAAGTTGGTTTCTATTGGAGCTAATGGAGCTTCAGTTATGCAAGCTCATAAAGGACTTATTTTCAAAAATATCAATATCAATTTGGCACCCTACACAATTCTCCTTCATTGCATGGCCCATCAAATGAATCTAGCTTTTGGAATTGTCAGTAATTTTGGTTGTGTTAGTAAAGTGGAATCTCTAATCAAAGAGATTTACCAATACTTTTGTTGAAGTCCAAAATGAGTTCTTGAATTTCAACACTTTACTCAAGGACTTAGTGATGGAAGGAAGCTTCTTAAAGGCAATGATACTAGATAGATCTCTTTGGATGGACCAGCACATCAAGTAATATCTAAATATCCTTCATTGCTTGGACTAGTCCACTCTGTGTGAGATAGATTCCCTCAACTATATTCAAGTCTAACTAATGTTAAGATACTCTTAACTTTAGCAGCTATTCTCACCTTGCTATAGGACATGAGAAATACTATAGACACGGTTTAACAAAGAGCTATGTACATTGTGGAATATAATAAGCTACATAAAATGACATGTAATATCCTGGATACTCTATATCGATTACTACCATTAGATGAATCAAAGTTTGCAAAGCTAATAGAAATCATAGATTTTAACAATTCTCGAAACCTTTTACATATTTTTGCAAATGATGAGGTTTATGCCAGGGTAGATGTAGTTGACATACCAATATAGTACTATGCCTACGTCAACCCCCACTCCAACCCCAACAAAGCATGAAGTGAAGTTGAATCAAAACCACAGAAGGTACTTTCATGAGTTACAAGTGAAGACTTCAAGAAGATCATCAACCTTGTTCTTGACTCTATCAAGCAAGTTTTCTACAATCTTTTGTTAGAAATTTGATTTAGATTCCCCCTAGAGGAACTGCTCAAAGAAATGTCAATTTTTTTTTCACAATATTGGTCTCTAAACTATCCAACTGATTTTTGAAGAAGGATGATGACTTTGATTCAATATTTTTTCAAACCTAAATTAATCAATGGAGTAACTATAAATAAAATTTTAGATGAATCTCAACTGAGAGATCAGTCATATTCTTTTGCAAATATAATGAGGGAACAATATGATCTTATGGAGAACCAAAATTAAGATGGAGTAGTAAAAAAACTTTGGAAAAACCTTGGTGAGAGCAATTAGTTGAGAGAGTCAATACTAGGATATTTCAAGCCTACCAATTTATGTTTGACAATAATGTTGGATTTAGTGGAGGATGAGAAAGTTTTTAGTACTTTGGGACTTCTTGAAGTCAAAGGTTACAAATAAATTAGACAAAAATTTGGATAATTGTTTGAGGCTCTATAATTCTAGGTATGAGCTAGATAGTTTCACTTATGATAGGGCTCTCAACATTTGGAGAAACAATGTCAAAGAAGAGGGATTGCCAACAAACCCAAGTGGTAGTGGCAGTTGTAGTGACAGTGGAAATGGTGGTGGCAATGGTGATGGCAGTGGTAGTGACAATGGTTCATGTCCTAATATTGGAAGCAATGAAGATTGTGTTGACTTTGGCATGCATATTGATGCTGATAGTAAATCTAAAGGAAACACAAAAAAGAATGAAATTTTATATGCAATAAATGAGGAGGACTCTAATGATAGTGATGCTAAGTTTGTCCAAGCAGATTGGCAACTATAGCATCTTCTCAACCTCAAGTTCTAACTTCTCCGTGAGTCAAGTAGCAGGCTAGTAGTAGTAGCTTTGATCTAAGACTCTATATACTAATTAATTATGTTTGTAGAACTCAATTCATACCCTTCATTCACTTTCCTTTTATAGATGCTTAAATTATTTTTTGAGCATGTTGATGTTACAAACTTATATGGTGAGATTTTCATTGATTCTAGTTTCTTTAAGAAATTGTAACTTAATGCATTTAATAGAATAAGCTCTATTTTAAAAAATTATTATTATAATTTATAATTATAAATCAGATTGTAACATAATATATTTAACAATTATAAATAATTGCAACCCTTTACGAATGACTCAATGTCAAATTGAAATGACCATTGACCCCAAATTCCCTTTTGCAGATACAAGGGAGCAACAATAGTTATTAGTGTTGGAAATGATTGAATAAGATCATGAATGAAGTAATGGAACTGGTGAAGAATGTTTTCAATCATTGTTTTGTCATTGATGTCAAACTTTCTACTTGCAGAAATGACAATTGCTTTAGTAATCCAAATACTATTAATTGGTTGATTGACAAGGAGGTGGCTATCAATAAGATGTAACTAGAACACCTAGAGAAAGGTTGAATTTATGATATTGTAATGAAGTACAAGGATCAACTAAGCAACTGATGAAATAGTGTATTGTTGACATACTCTAAGACATAGAGAATGGACACACTAAAACACATCAAAGATGTAAGGTTTAGCTAAGTCATTTATAAAGCCTAACTAATTTCATAAGAGAGTTCCAACCAAGCTTGTTAGTGCCAAACAAATTCTCAATTGAAGCTAAGAAAGTTGACCTTTAAACTATGTCGAGTGATCTTCAAGTGCCGAGTAAAGATCAAGTGTCGAGTGAAGATCAGGTACCGAGTGAAGATCAAGTGTCGAGCAGAATACAAGAGCCGAGTAACAAAGAGGAAGCTGAGCATCAGTAAATCAATAGTGCCAAGTTGCTGCATTATTTTAAAAGTCAAAGATTTGCCAGATCTGAGCTAACAAGGTTGTTACCTAGAATTTTGTGAACCAGATAGAAGATAAGAATGATGAGCTAGTGGCATAGAACTCTATGTAAAACATTTTCTAGATGAAGATGAGATATGGGACAAATAAATTGTATCCTACCTAATCTATTGAAACCCTAAAGTTGGAGAGGGATAATTGAGCAAGAAAGGTATTCCAAATTTCTATTTAAGGAGTCATAAGGTCACGAAACAAGTAGTTGGTCAAGCATGAAAGCATGAAGTGCTGAAAAAGGTGCTAAGGGGGAAGGAAGAACAGAAACTCTATTTCGATAGATGACCACAAGGATGATTACATTGGTATGATGTGTAAGAAAACTCAAGGAGACAAAGCTTAAGAGGAAGACAAGTTGTCAAAGCCGTAGTGATTAAAGCCAAGCAAAGGATTGAACTGAAGTGTGATTTAAAATCTACAAGATATGTTGTGAGTTGTATCAGATCAAAAGTCATTATTATTACTCTCTAGAAATTGTAACAGTTAGTATAAATCCTATGGACTTAGGTTGGTTTAAAAGCCATGTTATAAATCCTTTAATAGGGTGACATTCCAAGTGAATGTTCCAAAGTCCTTTGACTAGGCCCATTCCTAACAGTATGGTGAAATCTTCTAACAAGGTCACATTTAACAGTGTTTTGAAAGCCTTTAACAGGGCATCACTTCAGAAGAGTGAGAATTGACTAGCATGTTACTGGTGGTTTTTTCCAAATTGGGTTTCCACGTAAATGTTTATGTCATGTGTTAATCTTGCATGTTTTATTCATGTATGTTGATTTACTATAACTTGCTAAGATGGTTTTTTTAAGCTTGGATGAATGAATAGTTTAATGGACTCACTATAATTTGTGAAAAAGTATTATTAGGGCATTTAGACCTTGTATAACTTATTCACCCCCCCTGTCAGTTATTCTATAGAATTTTAATAGTAGGTGATTTTGTAATTATATATATAATCAGATTATTAATACATAATACATTATGTGTATACAACATAGTTCCAAGAATCATGATAATTCATGCAATTCACACAATTCAATGATTTGATTCAAGCTTGTTGATTCTAATTCTTGTTACTTTTGTATACAATCACATTCCTAATTTACCACATTGCCAATAATAGGGAATTTTTTCCCATCTACTTTATGTAGTAATAGTATGCCAGTGCTTGGCTAGCCAACTATCATAATATGTTGGCTCTTGATTTTTGTAATAATTAACATTAAAGAAAGTTGATATTAAATCTAAAATTTGAAATTTAAGAGAAAAAATTAACAAAATTATTATAGTACTATCACTTACTAAGTTTTTACTTCTTAGTGTTATCAACTATGACTGCCACTGATAGATACAATAATAGTTTGAGAAGATGTCCCAACTTCAATTAATTTCTTTAGGGCACTCCATTCTGCATCATTTGGAAGCTACATTTGTTTAAGGTTACAGCTAAATAGTTGTAACCTCATCAACAATGAATACTTCTGAGAGATAGTTTTACATGAATCAAATAATTTATCTATAAATTCATTCATCGTTGAGAGTGGTTTGATGCAACTTGAAATTCTTTCTAGAGTGGTTTCCTCAGACAACTTTCCTAAATTATAATTCATGTTGTCCTGCAACCTTTTCATGTAATTTTCTTTTCCAATGAATCTATCACCTAGGTTAGCTAGATTTGGTAATCCAATATTTATCAAGTTCAATATGATGTAATTCATCTTCATCAAGCCTTTGGAATCAGATTTGAGAGCTTGAGCTATTTCCATTACTTGTTCACAATTGTGACAGACATCAATGGTCATTACAGATGCATCCAAGAAGTTGTTTTTTTTCATGGTTTTCCAAATCCCTGTCACTAGATCTCTTTACATTATTCAAAATTAGGTTAGTAAGCTTTTTTAAAGAATTGGTGAAGATTTGTCTTTTACCCTGAACATCATTTTTTACATTTTCAAAGACAAGTCTGAGATTGCTATTTAAATCAAGCCATTCAAACAAACTATCACTATTCTTCATTATTTTGTCCCAATTTTCTTTTTTGATAAGCTTAATCGTGTTTATTATAGTATCCTTCATATGATGGTCTTTGGAAGAGGTCATTCTATTTTGTGCAATTACATTCTCCATCTTTTTTTTTCATTTCAAACATCTCCCTTTCACTCTATTTCTGCATTTCCTCTAGTTTCCCTTTCCAATTAGTTGCTCTCTTCCTCTCATCCTCCAATTTCTTCTTCAAATCTTGGATTGTATTTGTAGTAGTTACCTCTTTTTTTCTTCTCATCCTCAAGTTCCCTTTTCAAATCATGGATTGTCCTTGTAATGGACTCCTCCTTTTTCATTGCATTGCCTAATTCCTTCGTCAAATCATGGAGTCTTTGAGTAGACTCCTCTTTATTCATGTTCTCCAATTCCTTTCTCAATTTAAAGATTTTCTTTGTAGTTGGCTCATCTTTTTCCTTTGCATTCTCCAATTCTCTCCTCATATGGTGGATTGTGTTAGTGCTTGTAGTAGCACTAGAATCCATTTTCTTTGCATTCTCCAATTCCTTCTTCAAATCAAGGATAGTTTTTGCAGTTGACTCCTCTCTTTTTCCATATTGTTTAATTGCTTATTCAAGTTGTGGATTGTGCTTGCACTAAACTCCTCTTTTTTCTTCTCATTCCCCAATTCCTTTTGCAAATTATTAATCATCCTTGCCCTAGACTTCTCTTTTTTCTTTTCATTCTCCAATTCAATCTTTAAATTATTATTTTCATTGACAACAGAGTTCAGGTCAGTTTTTGATTTATTGTTAACCTGTGCACTAATCTCTATAGACTTGAACAACTATTCAGTAGAGGCTTGTTCATGCTAGAGTTTTTTTTGGCACTCATCCAATTTTTTAGTCAAATTTTGCACTTGTTCATTCATCTTTTCTTGCTAGACAATTGCCTCTATAGGAGAAGAATTTTTTATCCTATTTTGCAATTCTTTGAACCTATTGTCTACTACTTTCTCCTTGGCCTTCACATTATTGAGGTCTACCTATAACTTTTATATTTTCTTTGTAAACCTTTTATTTTCCCTCTCCACTTTCATAAGTGTAGAGTAGACCATTTTGTTGTGGTCTTTTGATTTATTGATTTCATCAATATTTTTCCCTTTTGACAAATCCATTTGAAGAGCGGTAACTTGTATATTGTTATGATTTATTACATTTTTTGGTGGATTATTTGGGGCATAATAGCCATGGAGTTCATCATTTCATTGTCTGGACCATTTGTTGGAAATATTCTGTTAGTAGATCCCTAACATTCAACAACTGCATCACTTTTCAAAGTCTTTACAATTTGCCTATTTCTTTCACTTGTCTACTCAAACATTGATGCAAACTCATTCAAACTAAAATATAGGTTTGCTGACACAATTGAGTGTTTGAAAGGTGAATTGTCAGTTGTATCAATGTATGCTCCTCCAACTCCAGTTAAACATACTCCACCTACAATTGTATTTTGAGGATTGCCAATAGACTGAAGATGGCCCATTCCAAATCCTAGCATTTTAGGACTATTTTTTAGGTTTTGTATAGAAGCTACTGGTGCATACATTGGTGAAGTAACCACTGACATTGCTAGTGGTGTAATTGTCATTACTTTTTACTTTTTGCAAAAGGTTCATCCATTCTAGTGCTAGTGCTAGTGCCAATGGGATCAACTACAATTGGATTTTGAAGATTTAACAATTAATGTGTTGGGATAACCTTGAGAAGCAAAAGTATAATGTTTTTTTCCCTTTCTAGATGAATCATCTTCAATCTTATAAAGTCCAATGATTGGATTACATCATCTTTTGGCTAGGTCTAGTACTAGAACTAGATTCCAAATCCCTTCACCACTTGCACCAATGGGCCCTCTACCTATGTAACCCTTTTTTTGTATCATAGTTGCCCCTTTAATGTATGTTTATTTATTAAAATCACTCATTTGAAGTTTAACAATATCTTTGCCCCTTGTTGATCCAAAATCCTAAATACCTTGAATGTTAGCATCAAACTTGAGGTCCTTCTATCTTTCATTATCACTGTCACTACCAAAATCATATAGTACAGTTGGATGCTCTTTATTTCAATAATCATTGAAAAGTTCATCCTCCTCAATTTTATCAAAACTAGTTGATGTCCTTGGTTCACCCAAATTTTGTCTCAGTTTCGAAAAATCAGTCATCTTGGTTTGGCACTACAAATTAGATGTGCATGCCTCTTTATTTTCTTTCGGCATAGACCTCTTAGAAGGTTCATATGCTTTCTTGTAAAAATTTAAGTATGTCAGAGGCTCTGATTTGTGCAATGTTGTAATTTGGGATGACAATACTTGCATTGAAATATTATTCTTTATTGCATGTTTCTCCATCACTTTCTTAATGTCATCCCATGAATCCTTGTTTTTAAGCTTTTCTATCAATGGAATTTCTTAGTGTTGATATTTTCTCGCAGAGTTCCCATTGGAAATAAGTCTCATTTTTATTATGTTCAGTGGATCATAATTCTAGTGACTAACAAAATCAAAGCCAAAAAAAGTTACCAATTAATTTGCCACTTTGAAAGCCTTTCTCTCAAATGTGAGGCCTCTAATTATGAAAGGAAAGGAATGAAATATGTATTTATTTTGTTTTCCACTAAAAATTTCACTTGGGCTCTCCATCTATCATACATATTCTAGTGCAAAAAGCTTTAATGTAACATGCATTGGAAGTTTGCAAGATTCAACTGCTGAACTATAAAACTTTAAGATAGTGTACACTTCCATGAAGAACCAATCAACCAATTGAATCTGACTTTCTAGTTGAATGCAATCTTTACAAGACACTAACAATCTAGGCATTGAAGTGCCTATGAGTTTTTGGTAAATAGGTGCCAAAATGAAGTGTACAAAATGGTTGTAGTTTTTATTTGTAGTAGTCATCCTCATCTTATGTGTCCACTCATATACTAGACTAGGAGTCTTTGATTTCTTCTAGGTTTTCTCATCAAACTTATAGACCTAATATCAAGCTTGTTGTTCTCTGTCTCAAATATTGGGTGATGCTTTGCTAAAACAAGGTAGCCCAAGTACCCTGTGAACCTAAATGTATTTTTCTTGCCTATAGTTGTACTTTATTTAATCATTAGTAATTGTTGTTCCATAGATTCAACTATGTGCTAAAAAAAAATATATCTTACATCTACCTTCTCAACTAACTGACCTCTATAATGGATATTATAAATAATTTTAAGAACATTGGCCCCCACTTCCTTGTTACTATCCAATCCCAGACAAAATGATAACAAATAAATAGTATTCTAAACCCATGGCAGAAAAATATCATATTGATAAGGAGGCTTATGGTCTATGTCTAGTGTAACACTAGTAGAGGACTCTGAGTTTATTAAACCCTTAATAAATGAATCTTGAAAAACTCTTTCTAGTTTTTCATAAGTCTATGCTATTTTATCGAAGTCAATGCACTCATTAAAGATATCTGATTTAAACCCTAGCCCTAGGTCTAACAGAGTGAAAAATTCACTCTCAATTATGGATAAAATTTCCTCTTAAGTGTTTTGGTTTACAGTTTCCTTTCAATTTTTATCATAATTTTGAGCACATAGAATTACAATTTTAGGGCAATGGAATACTTTGGGTATAGCAAAGTTTGCTAATATACTAACTAGACTAGCTAGTTTATTTGTATGTCCACGAATACTATTATTATATTTATAATAATTTCTCCCCTTCAGTGGATCTTTCCAGTTATTAAACAATGAATGTCTAATTCCCATGATTCCAAAATCTCCATGGATAATAGGATTAAAAATATCATGACATTCATCGGTGAAATCTAGGGTTAGTAGCACGTGCCTGAGTTCTATAATGTTTTTTTTTTTCCTTTATGCTTTCACTCATACAGGAGAATTTTTACTTTTATTTACCCATGCTTGCTACTAGTTATTACACAAAATTCTTCTTCAGGCCCTATTTAAAAAAATTGTAAAGTGTAAACCTAAGATAGTTAAAATCAAAATTTCTATTACTAGAAATTGCTATGAAAAAAAAAAAAATTTAAAATTAAGTACCCAAAATCGAGATTGGATAATTGGTGTTGTCATCTGATACTCAAGTTTCACACTTTCAATCTTTACAATAAAAAATAGAATTCTGCCAGTCTTTGAAAAATTGAAATTTGAAAACTCTATCGCATCAGACTTGACTTGGAGAACTTTCAACTTCATATTAACAATATATAGGGTTCATAGTTAAAAGTTAAAATGAAAGTATTAAGTAATTAATGGTTTTAGGTACTTTACTAATAGTATGTACAATGTACATGCAAATGACAGAAAGAGTTAAGACTCAATAATTTAGTAATGTACATAACAATAATAATAATAAAGTAAAATTTTATTACATTGATATATATTTGAATAAATTTTTTCATTTTAAATAAATTAATTAATAAAAATAGAACTTAATTATTGATGATTTGATATGATTTTTAGGTAAATTAGTGGAGTGATATCACTATGTTCAAGAGTCATTTAGAATTCTAACATGTGTTAATCATGACACTTGTCAAGGATACGTGTCACAATTCCAGATGAATCTAGGCACATGGAAAAGCATTCCCCGAATGGCCCAAAATTTATCTCAGGTCGTCAATCTTTCTTTTAGTTAACGGTTGAGATTTCAATTTTTGGGTAAAATCTTCAATCTTGTAGTAGATGTGTCTCGATTTTGGGTTAATTTAATTATATATATAAAATATTTTTTATCTATAAAAAATATAATTTATAATAATTATTATAATAGTTATAATATAATATAAATAAAAGATTTTCTTTTCTATTATAGAAATGATTTTATTTTCTATCATAAACATTTTACTGTAAAGATGATATGAGAAATTCAATAAAAATATATTAAATTTTATAAAATAAAATTGGTGCAAGATATGAAACAAGTGCCACTAGTACTTGCCTTTAGTTTTTATATAAATCTAATTTAAATATAATAAATTTATTATAATATATAAAATATTTTAATTAATAAAAATATAATATAATTATTATTTTATGTAATGATGTTAATTAAAATTAAAATTTTATTGATAAAAATATTATATAATCATTGATATATATGTTCTATTATATAATAAATAATTATAAATAATAATAATAATATTTTTATAAAAATAATAAATCTTAAATGATTATATAATATAACTAATATTATTTTTAATTGAATGACAAAAAATATATTATAATTTATAAAAAAACATACATTATGAAAATATAAAATATAAACCAATGCACTTACATTAAAAAAATATATATATTAATGTTAATGAATCACATTGAAAATGAAATATTTAGCTCTTAGCCCTAAGCCTAGTACCTACCATAAAGAACTAATAATTATTAATAAATTATAATGACAATAGTTTAATTTTTATAAAATAAATAAAATTTAAAAAATATAATTACAAATGTTGTATTTTTATTCATATTTATTGTTTAGCTTCAAAATAAAAATGTAATATAGTTTAATTATCTATAAATTATTAACATATATTAATAATTGTGATAATTATTAATAATATTAAGCAAGTCTTCCAATTGGCAATGACCAGACACATGTCACGATTGTGGATGAATCTAGGCAGATGGAAAAGCATTCTCCAAATTAGCCTGAATCCATCTCGAGCCGTCGATCCTTTTTTTATGCAACGGTCAAGATTTTGGGTAGAATCTTCAAGTACACGTGTCCCAGTTTTGGGTAGAAATAGACTTTATTTTCAATCTTTTAAAATTTGCCCCAAAATTGAGCCATGGTCATTGAAAAGAATTTACATAGCATATTAATTAATATAAAGAAAAATAAAAGAAATTGTTAGTAATTATTATTATTTTACTTTTAACCTTGAACAATGAGTATGTCAAAATCATGATGTTAATTTAATTAATTATATAAAATGTTATATATATAATATAATTTATAATAATTATTATAATAGTTTTCATATATATAAATAAAAGATTTTCTTTTCTATTATAGAAATGAATTTCTTTTCTATCATAAGCATTTTATTGTAAAGATGATATGAAAAATTCAATAAAGATATATTAAATTTTATAAAATAAAATTGGTGCAAGATATAAAATAATAATGACAATAGTTTAATGTAAATAAAATAATTACAATTTAAAAATATAATTGCAAATGCTATATTTTTATTCATATTTATTATTTAGTTTCAAAATTAAAATATAATATAGTTAAAATATCTATAAATTATTAACATATACTAAAAAGTGTGATAATTGTCTATAAACTATTCTTCATCATTTAGAAGATTTCATAATGAAAAAAAAAACTTAGGAATAGGTGACAAGATAGGTATGAAATAAAAATTTGACACATAAATTATCAAAATTATATTTAACTTTGTTAAGGTTACAATCTATTAATCTTTAGTTTTCCTTGAAGCTCCATTTGTTTTAACCAATTAGATTAAAGAAAAATAGTTAATTATTAACAATTAACTATTTTTAACAAAGTCACAGACTAATAGTAACATTTCAATAGTGCATCGAGAATTAAGACACCAAAAATAAACTTACAAAGTCATAGACTAACAAGAAGAATGATTTGAGAAGCCAAAAACTATTGTTTTCATTGATAATATTTTAGACTATATAATGTACATAATACTGATTCATAGCATAGATATTCAAAATAGCTTATTAAATCAACTTGGTTTTACTATTTCATAATTTACAAAAAAGGGCAAGGCCCAATCCAAAGAAAAATATAAATATCTTAAAAACATTTTTTTTCCCTAAGGACAATGGGTAAGGAAACAATATTCATGAAATAGAGAATAGGGAACTAGGGAACTAGGGAACCAAGGAGGCTGGAAGCATTAGTGGGCTGAGGAGCCAAGGGCTTGAAGCCTTTAATTAGAAAGGTCTTCAAGTCCATCCATGAGGAATATATTGGAGAAGATGATGTCGCTAAATTCATCTAGCCTTGTGAAGTCAGTCTTGCTAATGTTTCCCAACAACAAGCACTTTCATAGAAAATTCCTTCTGAGCCACACCCACTTCCTATGGTGAGTCAATTATCATTCATTCATGTTGAGCAGGAAAGAATGCTTATGTATAATGCACCCTATGCCTTCCTCCTAGCACTTCTCTACTATGTTTACAAAAGGGATGCCAATGCCTAACCGTAGTACCCACTCAACCAATACAAGAATTTTGACATCATCTTCTAAAAAAATTTCTTTAAAAATGTTACATAGAAGCACCAACATGTCTATTTGACTACCTCCAAAGTTGAGAAGAGACGCAAGAAAGTGGGAGGTAATATCTATGGACAACGATACCTCTTATAATTACTCAAGAATTCATGGCCAAGTACCATGAATATAGCATGGTAGATAAAAGGACTTCAGGCATCTGACTTGCAAACCATGGCAAGGAAATCATTAGAAATTCTACCCAAAAAGGGTTTTCGCAAAGCCATTGTAGTGCATTTCAGGCGAATTGGCATATCCATGACTAAGATTCAAGAAACTTTGCAAAGAAAAACTACAAACTATATTCAAATTCAAGAATATGAGAAATGATAATGAAAGAGGAATTGAAGAGGCTATTTAATGGCAGTTGCATTTAATTCTTTGTCTTTCATATCGTATTTTTCATATTCCTAATAATTTTTAAGTGTGTGAAATGCAGAAATGTACTGGCATTAATGTCGGATAGTCAATAGTGCCCGACATTGAGTAATGATTTCCATGCAAACCTTTTTACGTATCTCCATTCCAAAGAATTTCATTCCACTCTAAGTCTTTTCAAGTGAGTGGCCCTGAGATGCATCTTCTATCATTGATCTCTAATTAATCAATGGTCAATAAAACTATTGTATTTACTATTAACAATACAAAAGTGATGGTAGCCGACTTGGTAATAGTGACACTGATGTAATGATGTTATGACATTATTAATAATAATACACCTAAGACAGTACACAAGTTGAAACTTGAAGTGACTACTTAGCAGTTAGTATAGTCACTAGCCAATACATGTGCAAATTTTTCTTTCAAATTAAACAATTTTTTGGTTTACCACTAAAGATTAGCAAAGACCATTATTATTCATTTTCTTACGAAGCAAGTAATTCACCTATAACATTATTAATTCATTATTGGCAAGGAAAAAAATAGCCATCATTTATTTATCCGTTAGCAAAAAAGGACATTAATTTGTCACATTTAAACTAATTTTTGATAGGGCAAAAAAAAAATGCCAACATATAATATTTTATTTCCCTATATGGAACAAAAAAAAAACCTCAACATTAAAATTTTCCTGCTCACAAAATGTTGGATTCGCCAACATTTTAGCCTATTTTTTTTTAGAGAGGTTTCTTAAAGTTATCATTGGTTTTGGCTCCTAATAGGGTTCACTTTAGAAAAGTGAAAATTAGTAACTAGTTGTTATTGGTAGTTTTTCCCAAATTAGGTTTCCATGTTAAATCCTAGTGTCAAATATGTTCATGCAATTTTCTTTATGTGTTTGCAACTAAGTTAAAGTAATGGTAATCATAGATAACATCTAAAGGTTTATATTTTAATCATTTATCAAGCTAATTTAGTTATTACTAAATTACAACATTCTATATGTTTATTGAGCTTCAACAATATTCATTTATGTATTTGCATTTTGTATTGACATCTAAGGGATCTAGAATTTATATTTGTAGTAACTTATTTACCCCTCCCCTCTTAGTTACTCCTCTTATATTTTCAAAAATTGGTATCAGAGCTTTTGGTGCTTGCAAAAAAAGTTTCAAGGACCTAAGCTAAAGATCAAGATGTCTTACAATAGAGAGATTCCCAGGCTGAAAAGAGAAAATTTTAGAGCATGGCAAAAACTTATGAGATTACATCTAGCTATCATTAGTAATTCAAGTTGCAAGTATCTTGATGCCAAATATAAGACTCCCACTAGAACATTATAAGTTGTAGACATTGCTAAAAAGAAGAATCATAATATCATGATTATTGATATTGCATCTACTCTTAGTTATGCTAAATTTGATGAGGTAAAAGACTGCAAAACTACTTTTTAAATGTGGAAAAAACTTAAAGATATCTATGGAGGAAATGAAAATGTAAGAAGAGCTAAGGCAGAAATTCTTAGAGAATAGTTTGACCAAATGAGAATGAGATCAGATGAAAACATTGAAAAATATGTGGAAAGGATCAAGGCTAGTGTAAGTGCAATCAAAGAATTTGTAGGAGACATCAAGGATGAAATTGTTGCACGTAAAGTGCTTAGAACTCTTATTCACATTTATGTAATTAGAGTATTTTCTATTCAAGAAATGTGGTGTGATTCAACTATTAAGATAGGGTTGGATACTCTAGTTGGAAGATTAATAGCTTTCGAATTAGACAATTATGATAACTATGTTCCTACTTCAAAGAATATTGAATTTGCATTTATGGCTAAGCTTTAAATCAAAGAAAAAGGTAACAAGTCAAAATCAATTCAATTAGGAAGTGAAGAAGATGGATCATTAGAAGAAATTTTAGATAGTGATCTTGAAGTTGTTGAAGCCCTAATTGCGACGAAGTAGTCCAAAGGAAGAGGGAAATACAATCTTAAAGTTCCTTTGAGTGAAGAAATTGGTCACATCACTGCTAGGTGTCCAAAAAAAGAAAGGAAATAAGCATAAAGGAAAGGACTCCAAGAACTACAACAGCTTCAAGGACAAAGGTAAAAAATCTTGTTTTATTGCTAAAGATTCTAATAACAGTGAAGATGAAATGATATATATTATTATGAAAGATGAATCTGATGATGAAGGAGATAAGATGGCACTTATCTCTCATGCTAGAAAATATGATATATCTATTATTGACAGTGGTTGTTTACATCATATGATTGGTGACAAAACAAAATTTGAGCATATGAAATATTATGATAAAGGTAGTGTAAGATTTGGAAATATTGAACCTTATAACATAAAAGGAAAATGATGTATCTTATTGACTAAAAAACTTGTGTGCGATAATGCTTATTGGGTTGAAGGATTGAAGCATAATCTACTAAGTGTGGCATAGCTCAATAACATTTAATTTAAGGTAGAATTCATGAATGGATAGGCCAAGCTACTAGATGGGAAAAGAAATCTGGTTGGCTATAGGAAGCAAACAAAAGGTAATCTATTTTATCTCGATCTTAATGATTGTTTATGTTTTATTACTTAAATAGAAGAAAGCTAATTATGGCACAAAAGGCTATGTCATGTGAACTTTGATAATCTAGTTAAGATAAGAAAACATAAAAGAGTAAGAGGTATTCCTAGTTTGAAGAAGCCTAACATGGGTCTATGCAAGAATTGCCAAATTGGTAAGATGGAAAAGACAAGCTTCAAAAGCAAAGACTATCAATCAGACAAAGTCTTTGAAATTGTTTGTATAGACTTATGTGGACCTATTGGAATAGAAAGCTATAGTGGAGAAAAGTTTTTCATTCTCTTTGTTAATGAATACTCTAGAATGATGACAATAATGTATCCAGAAGAAAAATTAGAAGCCTTTCAAAAATTCAAGTGGTATTTGGCAAGAGTAGAAAAAGAAACTAGAAAGAAGTTCAAATGCCTAAGATCAGACAGAGGTGGTGAATTCATCTTCCATGAATTCAACAATTTCTGCATTGAATGAGGAATCAAAAGACAAGTATCAACCCCTAGCACACTATAGCAGAATGGTATAGCTAAAAAAAGAAATAGATCTATCATGGATTGTGTAAGAGCCATAATGATTGAAAAGAACATTGTTCTCAAATATTTGAAGGAAGCTATTAGCATTGCAGTTCATACCTTGAATAGAGTTTAGTTGAAGAAAGATTCAAACAAGACACCTTATCAGCTATGGTATGGCTACAAACCTAATGTGAGTTACTTGAAAGTATGTAACAAAAAATGTTACATATTGAAAGAATCTAGAAAAGGGAAATTTGATGTAAAAGGTGATGAAGGTATATTTCTAGGATACTCCTATAGAAGTAAAGCATATAGATGTTTGAATTTATCTACTCACAAAATCATAGAAAGTGCACGTGTCAAAATTGATGAATTTGCAGAAAATAGTGAAGAAGAAAGCAGAAAGGAACCTAAAGACTACAAAAAAATTTGTTTATTATGAACTTGATACTCTGTCAAATCTATCTTAAAGAATATAAGCTTCAACCCTTGAGTTCCCAAAAACTCCAATAGATACTGAGTTATAGATAATGCAACCCAAGCTACAAGGATCCAAGTCACAATTACAGGCTATCAAGCTAGTTCAAACTAAGCTTGATGGACCCAAGTCACAGATAGAAGGACCCAAGCTTGAAACTAAAATTAAAGAAGAAGATGGTGGAACTCATTCAAAGACCAAGGATCTTGTGTTAGCAAGATATACCAGAAGACATCATGCACGTAATTAGATCATTAGAGACGAATTAGATATAACAATGATCAGAAGAAAATTAAAGTTACATGTTTACTTGCTTAATTTTAACCTAGAGGTGTTAAAGATGCTCTAAAAAATGAAAGTTGGATTGAAGAAATGAATGAAGAGATAGAAGAGAAAAAAACTTGGACTCTTTTTCTAGACCCAAGGATAAAAATGTAATTGGTACAAAATGGGTATTTAGAAATAAGCTAAATGAAGATGGAAAGGTATCAAGAAACAAAGCAAGATTGGTGTACAAAGGTTATTCTCAAGAAGAAGGTATTGACTATGGTTTATGGTACAAACTTGGAGGCAATTTGGACTTGAAAGTATTTACTTATACTAATTGGACAGGAAGCCTTGATGACAAAAAAAACATTATTGGTAGCATTCTTTCTTGGCAAAAGAATAGTATCTTGGACAAGCAAGAAGAAAAATTGTACATCTCAATTCACAACAGAGACAGAATATGTAGTAGCAGTAGTTAGTTGTTTTAACATTGTTTGGTTCAAACAACTATTGGAAGGAATGAAGATAGAGATCAGAGATCCATTTGTCATATACTATGATAACACCAACGCAATCAACATATCAAAGAATATAGTAATGCATTCCAAAACAAAGCACATTGCTATAAAGTATCACTTCTTAAGAGAGTTGGTGCAAGACAAGGAAGTTACATAGGAATATTTGAATATAAAGGAATAGATTGCAAACATATTCACCAAGCCATACCTAAGGATGCATTTTTGTATCTAAGAGGTAAGCTAGGGGTCATTCCCCTATCTAAAATTAATTAAATAAAGTTGAGTGAAGATCAATTGAAATTTAGTTTAAACTAGAGCGTATTGAAGATCAATCAATTGGTGTAGAATTGGAAAGGACATATTGTAGATAAATTAGTACTTAAGGTACATTGGTATTTATAGAGTTATTGTCTTTGGCAAGTCTTGTCAAAGAGGAAGAATTTTACTATCATATCTTAGAGAAATTTTTGGAACTAGAATAAAGTTAGAATCTAGAGACGGAGAAATCTTCTAAAGAAGAAGTATGTTAAAAGAGGGAGGATGTTTTGAAAGAAATTTTTAATAGTTGTTGCAGAAAGAATTTAGTGAAAGGAAGAGAACGTACTAACAAAAGGAGTTTTAAAATCCAAAATTTCATTGTGCTATGAGATGTTGTGTCTCCATCAATGCTAAAGAGGGAGATTGTTGGATAAAATTGATTAATTGTGTGTTTTCTTTAATGTTACACAAATTTCATATCATTATCATTAAATATATGTTGAGCTCATTCAAGCAGTGAAGATAGTTGTCAGTGTCTACCGAGCATTCCTATGTTTGCCTACTTCAGAAGGCAATGTCTACCTAGTTCACTCGGGTAATGAAGGAAAGTTGGATGGAACTAGTGCTAACCAAGCTCACTCGATCGCCAAAAGATTTTCATATGTTTGTAGTGTTAATGGAGCTTCTATTGATTAACAAATGAAATTGTTTCAAAGTTAGTTTCTACTGAACAGGGTTGGCTAACAAAGGATTTTCTTATTTTGTTGTATTAATTTTAATTGGTTTATCTATTGATTCCAACTGACTAAGGTAATTAATATTGATTATTGTAAGTTGTATTTGAGCTAACTTGACAAAGTGGAAAGTATAAGTATAAGGTCAAGTTGTGATTTCAAAGTGTGCAAGTGTGTGAAAGAGTGTGCAAGTGAAAAGAGTGCAAGAGAATGTGTGAATTATGGTGATATGATTAAAGATCTATTGATAAGTAGAGGAAATAAATTGGAAGGATAAGAAAAATATCCTTGTATTGTAGGAAAGCCATATTTGATTAGGAAGGATCAAGTACAAGCCTGAATAGTGAACCAAAATCAACCAATTGGTTGTAGTCAAATCAGGTCATCTCATTGTTACTCTCTAACCATTGTAGAAATGATCTAAACCTCTTGATAGAGTTGACTTAGCATCTATTTGCAAATCCTCTAAGAAGGTGACAATTCTATTGAATTGTTCTCAAGACCTCTAACTAGGCCACTCCTAACAAGGCGATTAAATCCTTTAGCAAAGTCACACCTAATAGTCTGTTTTGTAACCTTTAACAAGATTGGCTCCTAACAGGGCTTACTTCAGAAGAGCAAAAATTAGTAACTAGTTGCTATTGGTGGTTTTTCCAAAATTAGATTTCCATGTTAAATCCTAGTGTCAAATGTGTTCATGCTATTTTCTTTATGTGTTTGACACTAATTTAAAGTAATGTTAATCATAAATAACATATAAAGGTTTATATGTTAATCATTTATTGAGCTAATCTAGTTATTACTTGGTTATAGCATCCTATGTGTTTACTAAGGTTTAGTAGTATTCAATTATCTATTTGCATTTTGTACTGACATCTAAGGGATCTAGGATTTATTTTTGTAGTAACTAATTCAGCCCTCCCCTCTCAATTAATCCTCTTATATTTCCAATAGATAACAACGTTTATCCCTCCTCAAGGAGGATTTTGGTCCTTCATCAAGCTTTTCCCTATTTTATGCACCCTTCCCATCTTCTATGCCTATTTAGGGCTCTATTTTGGCCTCCTCAGCCACTATTTTTCCCTTCTATCTCATTTTCCAAGGGTCCTAAACCACTGGGTCAAGGTCAACCTTGACCTTG
The DNA here is from genome assembly GCA_028749045.1 of Cupressus sempervirens. Classification (NCBI taxonomy): domain Eukaryota; kingdom Viridiplantae; phylum Streptophyta; class Pinopsida; order Cupressales; family Cupressaceae; genus Cupressus; species Cupressus sempervirens. The sequence goes on from CM053790.1 coordinate 95,754,307, forward strand.
TTCCAAGTCCCCATTTTTCACCAAAAATTATTCTAGATGTGAGGGGAAGTTCAAAAATTTGTTTTTATGCTTTTAGGTCAGTTGTTTTGGGCTTCGAAATGCTAGACTATTAAATTGCATTTAATCTAGGTCTATTTCTAGGGGTTAGGGATTAATTGGAATATAATTCCTCTATGTCAACCTCTCTAGATTTTTTTCCCCTAGATTAGTATAAAAGGAATCCCTTCTCTCTCATTTTGACATTCATTATTCATAAGGAGACATCCATTTTTTCATGAGGAGATGTCCACTTTTCATGATCTAGCATCCATTGTCCATTGAATTCAAGTAAGAAAATAAAGTGAACAAGCAATCACCCATTCATGCATTCAAGTTCTCCATTGAAGATCAATGATGTAATAATTTAAGCCTTTGAAGGGATTTTCTTCAAGCATTCAAAATTCATCATTCCAAACCATAGATCTATCCATCATGGTGATGTGATCTTCCTTTTGTTTGAAATATTCAAGACTATGCTAAGTTATTGAGAGGGGAGGTGTGAATCAATAACTTCTAAAACTTCAACAATTGCAACACTTAATCCAAAAATCCAATTATCATTTAATTCATCACATATAATCTGATCTAATTACATGCATAAGAAACTAAAAATATGAAAGCATTCATAATACTGTGACACAAAGATTTGGTGACCTAGAAACCTTCCAAATAGAAAGTAAAACTAGGTTGGGCATGATACCCACAACTTTAGTACTATAGTATAAAGTTAGCCTATTAAAGCTTACATTGATCACTTCTGATGATCTACCCTATTAGGAGCAATAAGGTCTGCTAGGTCAACCTTGTGAAAGAATTTACAAGCACACAATTAAGTATGCACTTAGTAAAGAGATTTACAAAAGACTGTTAGGTCTACCTTGTGAAAGGATTTTACTGATCCACCTATTAGGATGAAATAATAGATGATCTCTAATCTACAACTTGGTTTGCTAAATGAGATTCCTTTATGTACTAGTCACCTTGTTGTGATAGATATGTCCTTGCTGCTCCTTATACTATTGTAGCCTTTTCAATTCACTCGTTCTTCTTTTCTGTAATGATTACATTAATTTCATGCTCACACTCATGCTTTGGATATGATATAATACATTACATATATATTATTCCAATTATATAAATTACAAAGTCGGCCACAATATAAGTTACCACAAATATTACAAAGCCCACCCACATGAAGATATTCAGAATCTGAATACTGACTCGGCGAGGTTCTAATACTTGGCATCCATAGTCAATGTTAGCATCATCATGCACTTGGTAGATGTAGAAGCTTGGTCTATACTAATCACTTCAAGTAGTCTTAAATTTGTTCTACACTAGTGACTCAGTAGATACTGTGAAACTTATCCTATAAACTGAGCCTCTTGATTTACATTGTATGACTCAGTGAGCACTATCACTTTGATCTTGGTATAAACTAAGTCACTTAGTTAACATTGAGTAGCTTAGTTAACACTAGACTTACATAACATACACTAAAAATTTGTGAATACCACATAGCTTATCTTGCACTGGTAAACTCAGCATACACTAGGATGCATGATTTATACTATTGGTCTTCACTATAACTGTGACTACTTAGTAACCACTGAGATTTGCCCAAAGGACTCAGTAGAAATTGTAGAACTCAGTGACAACTAAAATACTTGGAAAACATTGATAGCTATACAATAAGCTTGATAGCTATATATAATCTAAATAAGTGTGTGTCACTAATGACACACTTGACTGATATGTCAAGAATCTCCCCCTTTGGCATTAGTGACAAAAACACTTATTAGCCAAAACTAAATTTAAAAAGATTCTAAATACCTTCTATCCATAAACTTGTGATACTAGCTCGGTAGAGTATATTGTCTTGTGAAATTTTTCAAAATGAATTTTGTAAGGGATATATTTGTACATGGTAAGGTTCTTTATATAGTATACTATACATCTTCTTGCTATATACAACATGTCTCTATATAGATATCTTACTCCTCAATTGGTTTTTCAACTTATTGCATGATCTCTCCCACAATATATGTTTTTCTCCAATATATCTTTTCTCCCCCTTTTTGACATTAATGTCGAAGATTTATTCTATTTATTTACATAGTAACACCAAAATGAGATAAAAAAATTTTGAATGTACCTTGAGAATAATTGTCAAGGTGTTATCCCTATTAACTTTCAGAACCTTGAATGTGTGAAGTGCAATGTGAACCTCTGTGAGGCCTCACTCAAACCGTCATAGTATAGATGACATATTTGCATTATGATACTTCTAATTCTATCTTTTGATGCACTTTTGAGACTATAGGGTTATGTAATTTAAATATCTACATTTTGATGATCTGCACGTATGTATGCACATTAGGACCTAATTCATATATTTGGTGACCTCATTTCATGTTCTAAATTATTTCAACTAGTTTAATAGAAACTGAATTTGTAGAAATGCTTGAAATATGAAATTGTAATGTTTAAATAGGAATTAGTGTAAAGGATAGATTGTGATATGCAATAGGACCTAATTGACATGCCTAGTGACTTAGTAGTCATGGATTCAGTATTTCATCACTATGATATAAGATAGATTATAAGGTTGTTTAGAATGTTTTTTAGGTCATGCTAAGTAAAGATCAATATTGATATGTAGGGATTGATATTTTAATATTTCGAATATTTTACATGAAAATGATTAGAAAATGGAAAATTAATTTGAAATGATGAAGTATGCAAGCCTAATGTTGAATGTGATAATGATTAACTATACATGTTTACTTATTTCTTACATAGTTTTCATGGACTACTGATGCTTGAGTTTAGTATGCAGGAATTTGACCATGGGATTTAATGGGGAACCAAGGCTCAAACCCATGTGAAACATAACATGGCTAGGGTTGGCTCTATCAAAGCATTTAGACCTCTTTGTGATGTCTTTTATTTCATAATGTGG